>CM068956.1:108487218-108513528 GCA_035128595.1 Eptatretus atami | reverse complement strand
TATTATTATTAGATTTAGAAAAATATCGAAATGAGTAGGATTAGTTACTCAACTCCAAGTAATGATAAATTCTCGTTTTAGGTCATATTTTCGAAAATGGTAGTGAATTAATGTCGGTGCAGTCATTTCTTAGAGTAAATCGAACCCCATAGAGTTCGAAAATGCACTCCATTTCCACACTCGGACATCCAGAAGTACCCGTAATCGTAACTGACCATACCCTAATTTATTCAAGTCATGAGACTAAAGTCGTCATATGGAGCGACCTCTAAATCACCTTCCGATCAAGCTAAAAAAAATTATGCGCGTTATTGGATCATATTTAGAATAATTTTAAGCTTGTGGAGCAACATTCTATTTTTTTCGACTTTTTTGGACCACCCTAATATATATGTATGTAACCAAAATACAGCCAAAATGGTACACGATAGCGCAAACATTTTAGGCCACCTTACTCACCATTCTCCTGCGGTGAGCAGTATCAAGTTTCGTTCAAATCGGGAAACAAAAAAATTATTTAAAAATCCATTCCCGATTCAGTCAAGTTTTAGTACGAGATCCATAAAGCACAAGGAAAACCATGGAGAATGTTGTTGATATACCTCGAGAAAACCGGTTGGAGCCGAACGATGGACTCCTGAGGAAAATTGCTCAAATTTTCTTCAAGTTAAAGTTTGACCACTAAATAATATGAAAATTGTGTTGTTTTTTTTTTCCATCAAGCGCTGTCACAACGGGGAACCCAACAGCGTTCACGGATTGTCTTAGTAGAAACTAAAAACGTTTTCACTTTTGCAATTGCATTGCAAAAAATATTCCACCGGTGACTTTTAATGGGTTAGAACGTCTGCTCTGCGTCTGGGAGGTCGGCGGTTTTGAACCTCGGCCGAATACTACCAAAGAAGTTTAAAAATGGTTACGTGCTGCTTCCTTGCTTGATGCTTTGCATATCAGAGGATGGAGCATGCGACAAACAGCCATAGGTTGGCAACCACTGCACAGCTTTGATGGGCCTAATGGCCTCCTCTTGCATTGAATTCCCTTTAAGGGAACTTGTATTTACTTAGTTATTTTATTTATTCTAAATAAAGACGGATGTGAACCAATGAGCCAACTCGGGTCGGCGAATATATCAAATATACCGATTATACTGAATATAACCGGTACAACGAAATAAATAAATAAATGAATAAGGTATGAATATATACATTATATATTGTTTACGGCTGTGGAAATTCGCATTTACACCATAAAGGGCCCGTAGTGAGATATCTCTAAGCTACATGTTGTAGTTAGCCCAAAACCGTTGTATAGGGAATTTACTTGTGCATTCATCATGGCTGCCGACCGCTTTGAGTTAGCCATTTTTCTGCTCTATCTTTAATTTTGAACCAACCACGTCTCAAACCGCCATCACCACAACAACCACGCCACCGCCCATCTAAGCTCCACATCATCGCATTCACCGACCATTTCCCAAACGGCACCATAACCATCAATACACTTACCACGAAAAAACCCTCCACCACCTTCACCTCCTCTCCTTCTACGGCCATTTCCCGCACACCTCGTGAACACTGAACGTCGGGCTGTCTCGGGCCCGTTCGGGTTTTGGCCGACGCACCGAGCCGCCGAGCGCAGATGGCAGCCTTTCCGAGGGGAAAACTCGGGATCAGAAACGCATATACGCCCCTCCTCCTCCGCCCAATTACGCGAGGCGTCGGGGCGGCTGGCCCGCCTCCAGGCGCGTGTGTGTGAAGTCGAATATGCAAATTCTAGGATTCAGGGGAGATTCACGCCCCCGTTTCCTCCGACAATGGCGAGCTGTGGCCTCCGCCCCGAGGTCATTCTGACGAAATTTGCATATTTGCTAGCTCCTGCCAGCCTATAAAAAGGGCGAGCCGCAAGGCGAAATTGAGTCAGTTGCGTTCTGGAGGTCGCGAGAGAGTGTCATCGGGGAGAGTCGGGCGAGAGAGAGCGGTGGGAACTGGCTGGGCAAGGCGAGCTCGGGTCCGAGGCAGGGAAGGACGGCGCGTCGGGCGACGAAGGTGCGCTGTTGGGAATGCTCGTCTCGCGCGGGACCCAAACCAGACCAGCCACTCCCCTCCCCCAGGGCACAACAATCTCCCCTTTCCCCGATGCTGAGATAGATGCAAAAGGGGCCCCGTTCCCCACCCCACCCCACACGTGGGTTGCCAAATCGAAACCCGCAAGGAGGCACGGAGTCGCGGGGCACAGCCGCACGGCCACATTTGCGGCTCGCCCGCCAACGCGTCACGAGGACGCGGGTAGGCCCCCTCCGGTCTCCGGACCTAGGCCGCTCCTCTAGGTCCCACGACCATTTGGCCTACGGGCCTGTCTGCCTCTTGTCTATGGGCGTGGTTCTTTCTTTCCCTTTGCTTTTGTTAAATGTGTGTCCGCGCCGTCTGTAAAGTCAGAACTGTGAAGTGTGCCGTGTGTGCGCGTAGTCGGTATTAACTCTGCGTCGTTGTTGCTTTATTGTTTTGGTTGCTTTTATGTGCATATTGACTGTATGGCTGTATATATACGTGCTTCCGTGTGTGGGAAATAAATTGTGCATTGTGTGAAAACTTTTTTCCCGTTTCGCTTCGTTCTTGTTCTCCTGTATTGGACTCTCCATTCCTTGCTTCACGTAAGGGGTTCTGTGAGTGGGCTTAGTACGCCCGGTTAAGTAATACGGAACCGTCGAGGCCGACGATACACCGCTCGGTTATCACTTGTAGCACGGAACGGACCGCTTAAGCGGTCGTCGTGGCCGGAGTCGGCCTTGCGTGGTACAATGTCGCCCGAGTCGACCATCGCGCAGGTACTTAGGTAGATCGATTATGTCGAGCAACCCTATCCTGCGCGGGTGGGCAATTGGGCACGATCGTGGGTGAAGGTTAAACCCCCACCCGTGACTAGCTCCCGGCGTTGTTCCGAGGGGTCACGACTTGAATTGTCCGTCGAGTGGGCGACCGTGCCGCGATTCGAGTTGCGTGGCGTTCGCACGCCGGCGGCGCGAATTCCAACAATATATATCTATATATATATATTAAAGTGAAATGTGTTCTGTTGTGTTTTTCTGGACCTATGCCGCGAAAGTACTGGACTGATCCTCACCAAACTTCAACTATGCTGACAGAACATGTTACCCGGGAGTTGTCCGATGTAAAAGAATTGTACTTCGACTTCCGGTTTCCGGAATTTATGACGTCATCACCTGATTTTCGTAACTTAATTTTTTCAAGTTCAGCCGATTGACATGGCCAACGCCATATACAATATATCTAACATATGATTTTAAGGTTTTTGTTTGTTCTGTTTGTTTGTTTGTCTGCACGCGCTAATCTCCTGAAAGCGTGAAAGTAGGAGTAACCACTGAAACCAAAAAATGTCGGGATGGTCCCGGGAAGGTTTAGGCTATGTGCAAGCCCCTCGGCCGGGGGGAAAGGGGTGTGTTTCCTCCCTCACCAACCCCCTTAGCCTATTGACTGCCATGGTTTCCCCCCTTAGCTTATGACTTGCATGGCCCAATAGGGTACTGATTACTGTGCTTCGTCAGACATATGTATTAGAAGATTAAATTCATTCAAAAGCACCCGGGCACGACCGGGTGCATTCACCTAGTATATATATAATATAACCCAGTATATTCACCAAACAAATCGAAAGAAAGTGATTACCAATCTTTAAATACTGTACATATTTGAAACCCTTTAATGCCACTGCATTCTCAGCTAAAACTTAGAACAGTATCAGTGAAACGTGTATGACGTTCAAGATGTTACCAGGAAGTACTACAGTAGCGTTTTAACTTTTGAACCTCAGCATTCCGAGCTATCAGCTCCATAAAGCAGTTGCATTTTTTCTTTGCCCTCAGTGGAAGGTTTTTTAATAGCAATTGCCTTAATTGGTTATTTATATAAACGGGTTGTGCTTTAGAAAAGCCTGTTGCTGAGTCGGTGCATCCGTGAGGAGTCATACCCGATATGAAAGTTGAACCAGTATGAACTAGTCTCCCGATTCCCAGAATAAGATAAGTCTTCAATCTGCATGTAGAATGGGACTTCCAGTTCCTTGGGCCGTTGTTTGGAGGAATGGGGGAGGAAATGGCGTCAAGTTTTAGCGTATTCATTCCCTGTGAGTAATTCCTGGTCTCCCCGAGTCTTGACTCTCCAAACTTTTTGTCTTTCAATCGAACAATCCCTCTTTCAACCCTCCGCCTATCAATCCATCTTTCAACCCTTCTTCTAACTTCTGGCTACATATCCATCACCGGTCCCCCATCTTGAACTTCCAAAAGTAACTCACAACTCTCAGTCTCACAATCCCACCCTTTTGCCCTTTCTTTTTGCCACCCCCTTTTGCCCATAATTCCATGGGAAACTTCCCTATCTAAATCCACCTGGTCGTTCCTCCATGGCAAATCCCTCTTCGAGTCTTTTCGCCTCCCAACCCCCACTTCACACCATCCCCTTAAACCCCCCTGTTCATTCCACATCTTGAAAACCATCCCCCAACCATCACAGCCACAACCATTGTCACACAACCACACCCTATTCAACTCAGTTGCCTAATACAATGACCCAAATTATTGCCTTATAACTCAGTACCTGTAGGCTATACAATATACATGGATCCCTCAACATTGTGCAAATCATCGGTGGAATTAAATGAAATTTTTCTTTTCTTAAATTAATTTCCTGGAAAACTCCCCAATAAAACCCGATAATTGGCGCATCGATGGTGTGTCATCGTGTCGAGAAAAACAACAGCTTGCTCCCTGCTCGTAGAGGGAATTTAAAATGTACTCAATTACACAGTATTCAAAAATAAATAAATAAATAATAAAAATAATCAGTAGATGTACCAGCTGTGATACCAAACAATGAAACCCCAAAAAAATCGTGGAAAGATGTTTACAATCTTTAATACCGTACAAAGACACAACAATGGAAAAACTCTGATGGACTCGCCGCTACACGATTGGAACAGTGGAACGTATGATGTCAAGGACGTTACCAATGGAAATACTACAGTACATTTTCACTTTTAACCTCAGCATCTGAGCACTGAACAAATAATCGCGTTTTTTCTTTTCCCTCGTTGGCTGTTTTTAAAGAAATGAGTTATTTATATGAATCGGGTCGTGCTTTAAAAATCCGTGCCAAATTCAGTGATCTGTTGATTGCGAACCGGTATGAGAAGCGATTATAGATAATAAATCATACCGGTACTGCGGTCAGCGATGGATCCCGAACCTGTGCCGATTACAAACTGAATCTTGCTTAAAAACAAAATAATTATTTAATTTTTCTTTTTCTGTTTTTTTCCAATTATCGATATGACTCCACACCAGAATATCGATATCAAAAAAAAAAAATATAAAATAAAAAAATCGATATCAACAGAGCCAACAATAGAGAGAGAAAGTGATTCTTTAAACGGGGAAGCACAGTTCCTGAATTCAATTAAAAACCAAATAAAAAGCCCATCATCAAACCTGTTCGTCCCCATGCCAGAGCGATTCTGCGGGGAGTACAGGAAGAGCTACTGTGCTCGTGGAATGGCGACCTCTGAACCGTCCTCTTACGTTTTCCGGGTTGAGGACTGCGAGCCCGTCTGCATAGTGGGTCTACAAGGACAAAATTAGACATTACATTAAGAACTCATTAAATACATTTCACATTTCAAACGTATAATAATAAAATTTCTCAATGTGAGTGTATCCACCGTCTATCTACAATCGTGATTCGTACACCTGTAAACCAAGTAGGCTGCCATGGATTAGGACAGCACTAAAGGACCACAATCATCTTTGTTGGACATGTCCAAACCCCAAAAGTGCAGACATCTCTTCTTTCTAGAGTTTTCCTTTCCACCTGTGGGAAACGAACGCAGAGAGGCATTCCACGCCGATTGCCAGCGGAATATGGTCGTTATTCAGTTTTCACTCCGTATAAATTTTATTTGCTTATACTCATTAAAATGAATGACTCATGAACATCACACAAAACAGCACACCAAAAGAGCACGTACTGTTCTGGCAGTTGCGTGCATCCGCGGCTTTCCACAGTCTTTCTTTGGAGCGAACTTCAAGATGCATTGGCTCTTCTTTGGCGGATTCTTTGCGGCGGAGCCTTCGTACTCCTTCTGGCTGTTCAGTGTCACTTTCGTTCACTCTCATAAACTCCCAGCCTGCTTCCCGTAATTCTTTCCTTCCTTCTCCAGGCCTGCAGTTTCTACTCCACGTTACACATCAAACCGAGACACATTAACCAACAAGATCAGTTTTTAAATCCCTTTCCTGTCACAGTCAATTCCTAGATGCTTTCAAAATGGAGGCATAAGGTTCCACCTACATTAATAGTACGAAAATACTTGTATTTTCCCATCCCTTGAGAACTAGAACGACTGCCACAGTTGTTTGCTGGGGTCTTTAAACTGTTTCCAAACATAGCTGAAGGCTGTTGTGGAGGAAATAATTATATTAATGTATCTAAATTGTAATTGTGCTGGTGTTTTATAAATTTTAAGTTTTATGCTACAAGTCGGAATGTTCGTGGCCCTCCCTGGAAAGGTTCCTGTTAATGTTTTGACGGGTGACCGCTGACAGCTTTCCAAACACGTTGCATTGGTAACCCCCACTCATGAAGTATGCCGAAGTTTTGTGACCACGTAGGGCATACACATGCTTTGTTCTGGATGACAGTAAATAAAATCATGTTGCTTCCGTTTGTGAGGAATGGTGGTTACGGTCTAAAAAAATAAATAGCCCAAATATGCCACAATGGGTTACGGATTGGTGCAAAATAGAAATAAATTCAAGACGTCTGCTTGCTGTCATGTGTCGTATATAACGATTCTTACTGAACGGTACTTTGTACCGCGATCCAAGATTCATACGGCAGATACTACAGTTAACTACAGTTGGGAAAAATCACATCACTCCCTTCACTGTTTCATGACCGTAGTCTCCTCTTTGGATTAAAGATAAAACATGTAACTAAATGCTAAAAAAAGCGAGTGGAGGAGATGGAGAGGGCCTTTCAGGATCTACGAAAATACCATGAAATTCAAAACCTGATCACTAGGCCTGACAAACAGCATGCAAGTTGAACTGTGATGAGTATGTTTTAGGAATGAGCGAAACAGCTCATAACAGTACACCAGCTGCGGTGCTGTGGACTCCTTGTGTAGCTCACTGACCAAAGACCCTCACATATTCCGATCGATATAATTAGCGATGTTGTGCCTTCAGCCTCGCTATACGTCATATGTCTGAGTTTCAGCCAGTTTCTAAAAGTAAAGGCACGAAATTCGTGAAGTGAAATTGCAAATCGGTCCCTCAGACAGTTAAGCGTCAACTAACAAACGTAGCAAATAAATAATCTCCTGAGATAAATGGTTTCCAAATGATCAAGTATTCACAGGACGATACACAAGGGAGAGGTACAAAGGACAGGGGAGCAACAGTGGAACACGATTAGGAGACTGTGAAGAGGATGGTAGCGAATACGAATTTTCGTTTCAAAGGAAAGACTGTGGTCTGTGACATTAGGTTCTGGAAGAGGACGCTGCTGTTAGAGTGGTTTTAAAGGTGTTGTTACAATACGAAAGAGCTCAACGTGGTTAAACCTGTGAATTAAATAAGATTACACAAGGCATAAGAAGTCCTACAATCGATACAGCTACGAGGTTTTAACTGGCAGGAAAGTGGGTTATTGAGAATCACATTCACGTTGTCCAAGGTCGGGAACAAAAAAGGATCAAGATGTGGACCGGTGAGAGCACGAACTTCTCTTTTTTGTGTGAAGTATATAACTGCTTGCAGAGAAGTGTCTGAAAACGGGAGGGTGCAATGGCGGAGGATGGCACTAAGCACCGAGGCTCTATTGCAGTGATTGAAGCAATAATAGCCGCGTGAATGAGGCATAACCTCGATCCACAGTTCAGCACAGTAAGCAGCACGAGAATGGAGGAACTCCTTTGAGGTAATGTTCGGAATGAATCTAACAGAAGTAAAGCAGCTCCACTGTGAGGCGCATGCTACGTAGAGAGGAGCTACTTGTGTTACAAGGCATCACGGCAAAGAACAACCATGATCCGATCGATATTCAGGATGTTGGCCCGCTCACCAGCCTCCGGGTATGACCATACGTGCATCCTGAGTTTAATCCTCGGTTTTACAACAAGACTAAGGAACCAAGCAATATCAGTACAGAAAGCTAATCGGTCCAGCAGAAGGAGTTGCAACTGTAAAGGATATTTCTCAGCCTGGATTAAAATGTTTGTAGTTTACTGCAACATGACCTTAGAGTAACAATTCAGCGTACAGGGCAGGATCAGGAGGGAAGGAAGACAAACGGACGGACATAGAGATCTGGAGATGAGGTGCCAACTGGCAGACAAGTGACATGCACGGATTCTGGAAGGAAAGGAATTACTCAGTCGAGAGTCGGAGTCTGTGGCTTGGATTAGCAGGGCTTTATCGAAGATATGGTTTTGGAAGATGAGATTGGTGGGGAACACACACGGGCTTTAACCTGCGGGAAGAGTCATTAAGAGAGTGAGATTTGTTCAATGGGACAAAAGATGAGAGTGAGGTGAGCGCATCTAATTACGGGGTTGTGCTATTGAGCACTCAGAAGGGGGGCATATTACAGAGGGCGCGAGCTATCTTCAGACGAGAGATGCGATGAAGTAATGAGACGGACAAGCAGAATAGACCATGACGTCGCTTAGTGAGAGAGTTGAAGGAAAGAACAGCCTCACGTGATTAGTCAGTGTGCTTAAGCTCGGTTTCACAGCGTGAACAGGACGTAAATGTTGAGGAACGGAGCTCGTAAGCTTTTCCAGTAGTCCAGAAGTATCTGCTAGCCGACAAGCTTTGAAGTGGTCAGGGAGTCTGCGGCAAATTGAGCCATCAGGGATCCTGTGCAGGCGGGACAAGTGTGCTCAGGACGGACTGCTTGAGGCAGCTTTGAAATGCCTTGCCCAGGAGATCATGGCGATGTAAGCTCAGAAGCAAAAGTCCGAGAAGTGAGAAAGAGGTAGGGGGTTCCAGAGTTCCTTCGAGAGATAGTACGAGAGAAATCTGATCATTGATAAGTACTGTTCCAAAGTCCTGACGCCGCTCGTGATTTCTATCCTGAGACTCGCCATGAGCAGTGAAGAAGCTGGGTCAGATACTGAGCAGACCGATGTAAAAGATATGGCCCAATACGACTTGGATGTATCAGAAAGAGAGAATAGAGATTTCCACAAACGATGAAAGCCAGAAACAATGCCACATGCTGGGAAAGTAAGTGGAGAGATGAAGACCTTGATTAGACTTCCATTAGAATAAGTTGTGAAGGGCATGAATCTCGCCTGAGTGGAAGATCTGATGGCTAAGAGTTGGTGCAGCAGGCACGATGCCCATTGATCCAAAAGCACCCGATTAGTAGTCATGAGGATACTGGCCTTGAGTTTCAGTGTACTGGTATGGTCTGCAGGATCTCGCCATCACTTGTGGAGAGCAGAGAGCAGCATGTCCGAGGTAGATGACCTGGTCTGAACCAAATGATGATCGGAAATTCAAGGCCATTGGAGGAAGAGGAAAGATTTAATGTCTGAAGTGATGATGGATTCAATGACCTTGCTTGATGATGAGAAGGTGATTGGATCTGCGTTGCGATGAATCTGTTTTTGCACATTTTTACAAGAGAGTCGCCCTCATATTGTGATTTCCAAGCAGATGGCAGATGACCTTGAGCAATATGAGCACGGGTGAATAGAACAGAGAGAGACGAGAGAGGGGGAGGGGAGCAAGAGCAAGCAAGAGCAGTGTTTCTTAAGGACGAGCGTGGGGCTGATTGCCGCTCTGGACCAGTTGCAGGGAATCTAAGTCGAGGTTTGACAGCAAGCTCTGCCACCTTGTCCAGCAGAAAGGACACAGAATCCGAAGACAAGCTGGGTGCGACTGGGTAAGGGCGGAGTACAGAAAGACGATGGGTTCGGGACACAAATTTAGAAGCAAACACGGAGTTGTAGGGCATTCGGCCTTTTCACGTGCAGTGTCAGCGTGCGGCATTTGAGGGTAAGGGAGAGATGGGAGGGGCGAAAACATGCACCAGAAACAGACTTAAAAAGATGTAACCAGGCATTTGAACGAGCGGAGACAGGTTTGAGACTTCCACTCTTGTGATTAGGAAAGATGGCTGTTTTCTGGCTCTCCTCATGGTGCACCACACACTTGTGTCTGATCTTTCTGGGAAGGAACTAAGATGCCTTGTAGCTGGGTTTGCTTTCTATGGAGGTGGTAAGGCTAGTTTTGCGGACAACGCCTCGCCACAAGCTTCAGTGTGGCAGCAGGCAGGAGGAAAGGGAGGATAACTGAAGTCGAGATGGTAAAGCTGTGCATGACAGAGCGCAAGTTGTCTTGAAAGATGTCCCAGGACGAGTTGTGTCGGAGGAGAAAGTATATGGAAGACCAGTCGAAGTTTGATGGGCTGCTTGCAGTTCCTGCCAGTCGGCCTGAGCTGAAATGCCAGACTCGACAGTTCAAAAGCAATCTGTTGAAAAAAAAGTGATGATTAATCCCCTTGCCCCCCACCCCCTCGCGAACCAATGAAACAAGGAAATGCCCCTCTAGAATCATACATGGGTGATGAACTTCATAAGATCTCCAAAAATTGAGAAATTAGTTAACATAATCAGGATGGTATTTCACGTGATCAAAAATGACATCTGCCACACACCTTCAGAATCTGAAAGTTGTTTTGTTTGTTTTTCTGGAAGTACATTGCAATGTTAAGTTTTCATCTTGGATATTCATGCAAGTGCTGCCAACAATTACGTTGTCATCCAACCATCACGAGAGCAGAGTTTGAATCCAAACAAGCAAATGAACACCGTTTATTTGCCAATCACGCAAGTCATCACTCACACTGCGCAAGGTCGCAGCAACGTAATCCTCATTTATTGCCAACTCGCATATCCCGTTCCTGTGCAGAGGGGACAGGCCACAGGGAATTCAGACTGACACAAAGCCATGGACGGATGAAGCCCCATTCGGGTAAGAATTTGCACACTGGAGCAGTGCTGCCTGAAAAAACGAGTTCGAAACTCGCACGGAGAACCATTTTTGGTATTCGTACAGGCAAGTCATGATTGCAAAGGCCACTTTGAGGTTTTCTGCCGTTTTTGGGATCGTTTTAAACTACCTCTACTTTTCTGTCTGTAACATCTTCACAGTTCTTCTGTGCAAATTTATGAGAGTCATGGAAAAAGTTTGCTGGAAAGTGACTCCCTCCCCACCCCCTCAAAAAAAGAGGATCGTATTTCACATCGACGATGTGTGGGGGTGGCATACACTTATCACGATCACTAAGAAGCTGAAATCATCAAGCTTCTTGGGTAATGCAGCGCTACAAACAATTTGGAAGGTAGGCTGACTTAACAATGGTTGTGGGCATACCATAAACAAGTATAACTTGTTTATAGATACATCAAGGTTTTCAAAATAGCAACTGCCTGACTACCCAATAGGCAGTCATGTGGTGCAGAACATTGTCACAAGAGTCCAATGCGTATGAACGAACTCCACCACCCCTGCCTTTTCTTCCTTTATTCCTATTTCCCCCTTTTACTGTCCCCATCAAAATCTACTTCTCCTGACCCTACCCAACCAATGCCAAATCTAAATGTCAAATATTTTGTATGTTTTAGGAATTTGCCATCCATCTCCAAATCAGCCAACTCATACAGCTTGTTGTGGGCCGTGTGCCAATCGCATTCTTCCGCCTTCATAAAACCCTCAGGATGAATGGAATGCGAACCTGGAAGAAAAGGTTTTGCGGTGAGGAGAACAAGGCGGAGTAATGCATATCAGACAAAGCCCTGACAGTTGAGTATATTCATGCAATGCAAGGAGTGGAGGACAACAGCACACAGCAAAAAGGCAGACAAACAATGGTAAGCAACTTAAATTGGCAATAAATTGGACCATTTCTACAATTGTCAGGCGGCATGCAGGGGGATGGCAAGATGGAGCCTGTCATACATCATCTACTTTTGACGTCCTCTCATCTTCGACTCCACACGGAACGTGAGCAGCGATCACAAGCCTGTGAAAAAAGAGGTCAAAATACTGGTGAAGGATGGTCGGACCAAGAGGGTGGCCATTGTTTAAGAGTACGAAGGGTAATCATTGAAGTTTTCATTTTTAGGGAGCTGTCTCCGTGAAATGTAACAAAATAGCACAACTAGAGGATGCCAAAAAAGCGGTCTATTCCAGGTCATTTCACAAATTTATTCGTTCAGTCCAAGCCTTAGTTAGTCTTTTAGTGTGTTTCAGAAAGCGGAAACATTTGCATACCAAAGGCATGAGCACCACAGCTAAGGGGCAAGTGTAGTCACTTGCCTTGAGCTGCCCTAATCTGGGGTCAGTTACTGGGATCGTGCTGTAAAACTGTTACCCTGATGATGCATTCGGCTTCAAAGCAGTGTGTTGCATCAATGTTGTGTGCACCGGTACTACAATCTTTCCAAAGAGATGTTGAAGATGCACTGGACTTACCAACAACACTCTTTCTTTTTAAAAATATTTTTGGGTATACAATGTCCAAGCTGGCGCTATGAAAGCTAACACACAGAAAGTTACAACAAGGGAGGCAGGACACAAGAGGGTTAGGAGAGAAAGGAGCATAACAGTGTGGGACAGGAAGACATGAGTAGATCTGTCGAAGGAGAGGCGTGGGGCGGAGGCGTACATGGCGGGTAGAACAAGATGGACACTACAGGACTTCAGGGAAGAAAGCAGGGAAATTGTAAGCTGGGTGTGCGCAGATTAGCAGGGAGGGTAGAAAACTTTTGAGGTTTGGATGGGGGGAAGATAAGAGGATGGTGTCAGGTTGAACAGTGTTAGGGCAGAGGCCTGGAGGGGAAAAGTGGGATCCAAGGAGTGCGTGGGGAGTTTGTTCAAAGGATGGGGAAAAAAAACAGAGAATGGAAAGAGTGAAGTGAGCAGTGATTCTTGGATTTTGCGGTATTGTTAACCAGGAAGTGGTGCTGGTGTAACCGTTGAGCGCCCTGCCTGGAAATATAGGGATGGGGTGTTGGCGGAGGCATATCTCAGACAGGCGAGGGGGGGGGGGGCAGGCCAGAAGGAGCCGGGTAGAAGACAGAAAAGAACCACGACCTGGCCTCGGGGTGAGTGAAGAGGCCAAAGCTCGAGGGCCCTCACCGCGGGAAGATACCAAGTGATCCGAAATGCCTTGTTTCCCACAGATTTTAAGCTTGTGGAGCAACATTCTATTTTTTTCGACTTTTTTGGACCACCCTAATATATATGTATGTAACCAAAATACAGCCAAAATGGTACACGATAGCGCAAACATTTTAGGGCCACCTTACTCACCATTCTCCTGCGGTGAGCAGTATCAAGTTTCGTTCAAATCGGGAAACAAAAAAATTATTTAAAAATCCATTCCCGATTCAGTCAAGTTTTAGTACGACGATCCATAAAGCACAAGGACAAACCATGGAGAATGTGTTGATATACCTCGAGAAACCGGTTGGTGCCGAACGATGGACTCCTGAGGAAAATGCTCAATTTTCTTCAAGTTAAAGTTTGACCATAAATAATATGAAAATTGTGTTGTTTTTTTTTTTCCATCAACCGCTGTCACACGGGGAACCCAACAGGTTCACGGATTGTCTAGTAGAAACTAAAACGTTTCACTTTTGCAATTGCATTGCAAAAAATATTCCACCGGTGACTTAATGGGTTAGAACGTCTTGCTCTGCCGTCTGGGAGGTCGGCGGTTTTGAACCTCAGCCGAATCACTACCAAAGAAGTTTAAAAATGGTTACGTGCTGCTTCCTTGCTTGATGCTTTGCATATCAGAGGATGGAGCATGCGACAAACAGCCATAGGTTGGCAACCACTGCACAGCTTTGATGGGCCTAATGGCCTCCTCTTGCATTGAATTTCCCTTTAAGGGAACTTGTATTTACTATTATTTTATTTATTCTAAATAAAGACGGATGTGAACCAATGAGCCAACTCGGGTCCGGCGAATATCAAATATACCGATTATACTGAATATAACCGGTACAACGAAATAAATAAATAAATGAATAAGGTATGAATATATACATTATATATTGTTTACGGCTGTGGAAATTCGCATTACACCATAAAGGGCCCGTAGGTGAGATATCTCTAAGTACATGTGTAGTTAGCCCAAACCCGTTGTATAGAGGGAATTTATTGTGATTCATCCAGGCTGCGACGCTTTGAGTTAGCCATTTTTCTTGTTCTATCTTTATTTTGAACCAACCACGTCTCAACCGCCATCACACAACAACCACGCCACCGCCACATCTAAGCTCCCACATCATCGCATCACCGCCATTTCCCAAACGGCACCATAACCATCAAAACTTACCACCGAAAAACCCTCCACCACCTTCACCTCTCTCCTTCTACGGCCATTCCCGCACCACCTGTGAACACTGAACGTCGGGCTGTCTCGGGCCCGTTCGGCGTTTTGGTGCCGAACGCACCGAGCCGCGAGCGCAGATGGCAGCCTTTCCGAGGGGAAAACTCGGATCAGAAACGTATACGCCCACTCCTCCTCCGTCCAATTAGCGAGCGCGGGGCGGCTTGGCCCCGCCTCCAGGCGCGTGTGTGTGAAGTCGATATATGCAAATTCTAGGATTCAGGGGAATTCACGCCCCCGTTTCCTCCGACCAATGGCGAGCGTGGCTCCGCCCCGAGGTCATTCTGATCGAATATTTGCATATTAGCTGCTCCTGCCAGCCTATAAAAAGGCGAGCGCAAGGCAATGAGTCAGTTGCGTTCTGGGGATCGCGAGAGAGTGTCATCGGGAGAGTCGGGCGAGGGAGAGCGGTGGAACTGCGGGGCAAGGGAGCTCGGGGTCCGAGGCAGGAAGGACGGCGGTCGGCGACGAAGGTTGCGGTGTGGGATCGCTCGTCCGCCGCGGGACCCAACCAGCCAGCCACTCCCCTCCCCCAGGGCATCAACAATCTCCCCTTTCCCCCGTGCTGAGATAGTGCAAAAGGGGGCCCCGTTCCCACCCCACCCCACACGTGGTGCCAACGAACCCGCAAGGAGCACGGAGTGCGGGGCACAGCCGCACGGCCACATTTGCGGCTCGCCCGCCAACGCGTCACGAGGACGCGGGTAGGACCCCCTCGGTCTCGCGGACCTGGCCGCTCCTCTAGGTCCGCGCACATTTGGCCTACGGGCCTGTCTGCCTCCTTGTCTATGAGGGTGGCTTTCTTTCCTTTGCTTTTGTGTAAATGTGTGTCCGCGCCGTCTGTAAAGTAAACTGTATAAGTGTTGCCGTGTGTGCGCGTAGTCGGTATTAACTTGCGTCGTTGTTGCTTTTATTGTTTTGGTTGCTTATGTGCAATTGACTGTATGGCTGTATATACGTGCTTTCCGTGTGTCGGGAAATAAATGTTGCATTGTGTGAACTTGTTTCCCGTTTCGCTTCGTCTTTTCTCTGTTTGACTCTCCATCTTGCTCACGTAAGGGGTTCGTAGTGGGCTAGTACGCCCGGTAAGTATCGGAACCGTCGAGGCCGACGATAACACCGCTCGGTTTATCACTGTAGCACGGAACGACCGCTTAAGCGGTCTCGTGGCCGGAGTCGGCTGTGGCGTGTACAGATCGCCCGGTCGACCATCGCGCAGGTACTTAGGTAGATCGATTTTGCGAGCAACCCTATCCTGCGCGGGTGGGCAATTGGCACGATCGTGGTGAGGGTTAAACCCCCACCCGTGACTAGCTTCCCGCGCGTTGTTCCGAGAGGGTCACGACTGAATTGTCCGTCCGGTGGGCGACGTGCCGCGATTCGAGTTGCGTGGCTGTTCGCACGCCGGCGGGCGCGAATTCGCCAACAATATATATCTATATATATATATTAAAGTTGAAAGTGTGTTCTGTGTGTTTTTCTTTGACCTATGCACGCGAAAAGTACTGGACTGATCCTCACCAAACTTCACATGCTGACAGAACATGTACCCGGGAGTGTCCGATGTAAAAGAATTGTACTTCCGACTTCCGGTTTCCGAATTATGACGTCATCACCTGATTTCGTAACGTTTAATTTTTCAAGTTCAGCCGATTGACATGGGCCAACGCCATATACAATATATCTAACATATGATTTTAAGTTTTTGTTTGTTTCTGTTTGTTTGTTTGTTCTGCACGCGCTAATCTCCTGAAAGGTGAAAGATAGGAGCTAACCACTGAAACAAAAAATGTCGGGATGGTCTCCGGGAAGGTTTAGGCTATGTGGCAAGGCCCCTCGGCCGGGGGGGAAAGGGGTGTGTTTTCCCTCACCAACCCCCTTAGCCTATGACTGCCATGGTTTCCCCCCTTAGCTATGACTGCCATGGCCCAATAGGGTACTGATTACTGTGCTGCGTCAGACATATGTATAGAAGATTAAATTCATTCAAAAAGAACCCGGGCAGCGCCGGGTGCATTCACCTAGTATATATATATATAACCCAGTATATCACCAACAATCGAAGAACAGTGATTACAATCTTTAAATACTGTACATTAATTTGAAAACCCTTTTAATGCACTCGGCATCTCAGCTTAAACTAGAACAGTATCAGTGAAACGGTATGACGTTCAAGATGTACCAGGAAGTACTACAGTAGGTTTTAACTTTCTGAACCTCAGCATCCGAGCTCATCAGCTCCATACAAGCAGTTGCATTTTTCTTTGCCCTGCAGGAAGGTTTTAAAGCAATTGCTAATTGGTTATTTATATGAAACGGGTTGTGCTTTAGAAAGCCTGTGCTGAGTCGGTGATCCGTGAGAGTCATACCGATATGAAAGTGATACCAGTATGAACTAGTTTCCCGTTCCCAGAATAAGATAAGTCTTCAATCTGCATGTAGAATGGACTTCCAGTTCCTGCCGTTGTTTGGAGGAATGGGGGAGGAAATGGCGTCAAGTTTAGCGTATTTTCATTCCGTGAGTAATGTCCTGGTTCCCCGAGTCTTGACTCTCCAACTTTTTGTCTTTCAATCGAACAATCCCTCTTTCAATCCCTCCGCCTATTCAATCCATCTTTCAACCCTTCTCTAACTCTGGCTACATATCCATCACCGGTCCCCCATCCTTGAACTTCCAAAAGTAACTCACAAACTCCTCAGTCTCACAATCCCACCCTTTTGCCTTTCTTTTTGCCACCCCTTTGCCCATAAGTCCATGGAAACTTCCCTCATCTAAATCCACCTGGTCGTTCCTCCATGGCAAATCCCTCTCGAGTCTTTTCGCCTCCCAACCCCACTTCACACCATCCCCTTAAACCCCCTGTTCATTCCACATCTGAAAAACCATCCCCCAACCATCACAGCCACAACCATGTCACACAACCACACCCTTCAACTCAGTTGCCCTCAATACAATGACCCAAATTATTTCCTTATTTAACTCATACCTGTAGGCTATACAATATACAATGGATCCCTCAACATGTGCAAATCATGGTGGAATTAAATGAATTTTTTTTTTCTTAAATTATTTCCTGGAAAACTCCCAATAAAACCCGATAATTGGCGCATCGATTGTGTCATCGTGTGAGAAAAACAACAGCTGCTCCCTGCTCGTAGAGTGGAATTTAAAATGTACTCATTACACCAGTATACAAAAATAAATAAATAAATAATAAAATAATCAGTAGATGTACCGAGCTGTGATACCAACAATGAACAAATCGTGGAAAGATGTTTACAATCGTTAATACCGTACAAAGACACACAATGGAAAAACTCTGATGGACTCGGCTACACATGGAACAGTGGAACGTATGATGTCAAGACGTTACCATGAAATACGTACAGTACATTTTCACTTTTAACCTTCAGCATCTGAGCACTGAACAAGTAATCGCGTTTTTTCTTTTCCCTCGTGGCTGTTTTTAAAGAAATGAGTTATTTATATGAATCGGGTGTGCTTTAAAAAATCCGTTGCCAATTCAGTGATCTTGTGATTGCGATACCGGTATGAGAAGCGATTATAGATATAATCATACCGGTACTGCGGTCCAGCGATGGATCCCGACCTGTGCCGATTACAAAACTGATCTTGCTTTAAAACAAAATAATTATTTAATTTTTCTTTTTCTGTTTTTTTTACCAATATCGATATGACTCCACCCAGAATATCGATATCAAAAAAAAAAAAATAAAATAAAAAAATCGATATCAACAGAGCCAACAATAGGAGAGAAATGTGATCTTTAAACGGGAAGCACAGTCCTGAATTCAATAAAACAAATAAAAAGCCATCATCAAACCTGTTCGTCCCGCATGCCAGAGCGATCTCGGGGAGTACAGAAGAGCTACGTGCTCGTGAAGTGGCGACCTCTGAACCGTCCTCTTACGTTTCCGGGTGAGACTGCGAGCCCGTCGTGCATAGTGGGTCTACAAGGACAAAATAGAATTTACATAAGAACTCATTAATACAATTTCACATTTCAAACTATAATAATAAATTCTCAATTGAGTGTTCCACCGTCTATCTACAATCGTGATTCGTACACCTAAACCAAGTAGGCTGCCATGGATAGGACAGCACTAAAGACTCACATCATCTTTGTGGACATGTCCAAACCCCAAAGCAGACATCTCTCTTTCTAGAGTTTTCCTTTCCACCTGTGGAAACGAACGCAGAGAGCATTCCACGCGATTGCCAGGAATATGGTCGTTATTCAGATTTTCACTCCGTATAAATTTTATTGCTTATACTCATTAAATGAATGACCATGAACATCACACAAAACAGCACACCCAAAAGAGCACGTACTGTTCTGGCAGTGCGTGGCATCCGCGGCTTTTCCACAGTCTTCTTTGGAGCGAGACTTCAAGATGCATTGCTCTTCTTTGGCGGATCTTGCGGCGAGCCTTCGTACTCCTTCTGCTGTTCAGTGTCACTTTCGTCACTCTCATAAACTCCCGACCTGCTTCCCGTAATTTCTTCCTCCTTCTCCAGGCCTGCAGTTTCTACTCACGTTACACATCAAACCGAGACACATTAACCACAAGATCAGTTTAAATCCCTTTCCTGTCACAGTCAATTCCTAGAGCTTTCAAAATGGAGGCATTAAGGTTCACCTACATTAATAGGTACGAAAATACTTGTATTTTCACCATCCCTGAGAATAGAACGACTCCACAGTTGTTGCTGGGTCTTTAAACTGATTTCAAACATAGCTGAAGGCTGTTGTGGAGGAAATAATTATATTAATGTATTCTAAATTGTAATTGTGCTGGTTGTTTATAAATTTTAAGTTTTATGCTACAAGTCGAATTGGCTGTCAGTGGCCCCTTCCCTTGGCAAGAGTCTTTTGCCTAAATGTGATAAAATGTGTTGTTGTGGAGCGTGTGAACCTGGCGTGATACGTGCTTCTCACTAGAAGACACGTATGCAGTTAGAGTTAACAACCCCTCCACTCTCCCATGAAGTATAAATGCTTGAATGTATGTTGTTTGAGTGCCACAGGATGTCATACCATCTCATGCTTGTACTCCTTGGACTGACCAAGTAATAATAAAACTCTCTGATGTAATGTACTTTCACGTTGTGGAAGTGAATTAAATCGGTGGTTAACGGTCACTAAAAGTAAGAATAAATAAAATAGAACCAAATAATATTGCAACAAATGGGGTACGAGGGTGAAAGTTACGGTGCGAATAGAATAGAAATAAATTGTTTCAAAAAAGACTTGTCTGTGGATTGCGTTATTCGGTGTCTGTGATTTATAACAGGATCTTTAACCGAATGGTCACTTGTAAACCTGCGAGATTCAAATAAGATTCCACTAACAGGCAAGAATCTACACGATCACTACGAGTTTGGAGAAGAAATCCACATCACTGTCCCTTCAACAATGTTCGATGACGTAGTCAGACTCCTCTTTTTTGGATGTGAAGTATAAAACATGTCTTGCAGATCTGAAGATGTCATTAAAATTGAAAAAGGCAGAGAGGTGGCAGGGGAGGATGGGGGAGCGAGGGGAGCCTCTATTGCAGTGTGATTCGTACCGCAATAATAAAGCCGCATGAATTGAAGCAAAAACCTCGCAAATCCACCATTCAGGCACATGACAAGCAGCATGCAGAATGGAGTTGAACCTCCTTGTTGATGGAGTATGTTTCAGGAATTGAAGTCTGACAGCTAAGCAGTAAGAGCACCAGCTCACACCCGCAGGACGCATTGCATGGGAGTGCTGATGGAGCTACTCTTGTGTTTACAAGCATCACTGACCAAAGAACAAACTTCATGATATTCCGATCGATATAATCAGCGATGTTGTCCCTCAGACCTCCGGTATGACGTCATACTGCCTCTGAGTTTTTCAGGTCCCAGTGTTCTAAACAGATAAAGACAAAGAACAATATAGATAACAGAAATTGCATAATCGTACGACAGAAGTGCTCCTAACTGTTAAAGTGCAAATAATTTCTGAGTGGATAAAATGTTTGTTTGTTTTTCTGCACTACAATGTCGAGGTCATATAAGAGCTAACACACGGAACGATACAACAAGGGGAGCAGGATACAAGAAGCAGGAGAAGGAAGGACAAAACAGTGGGGAACAAGACTTAGGAGATCTGTGGAAGGGAGTGGATGGTGCGGGAATCAACGTGTATACAAGGAAATGGACCAGTGGTCTATGGACTTTTCTGGAAGAAAGCATGGAATTGAAGGATGTGGTTTTGGGTGTGGATTAGCAGGGATAGAAAAGATACGATGGTTTGTGATTAGAGAAGATAAGAGGCATAAGAAGGTGTAACGATGAACAGCTAAGTTTGACCTGGCAGGAAGAGTGGGATTGAAGAGAGTGTGATTGATTGTTCCAAAGGTGGGGGAACAAAAAAGAGGAATGCAAGAGTGAGGAGTGAGAGCAGCGACTTCTTCATGATTTTGGTAATTTTAGCCAGGTGCTACGAGGGGGTGCTGGCGGAACACTTAAGCACCCTGACAAAGAAAATAGCGCGTGGGGGCATCTCTCAATGACAGTAAAGCAGGGAAGCTGAGGTCAATATCTCAGATCAGGTAGCCTCAGGTGGGGCAGCCAGAGAGGAGACGGTACAAGCAGAAAGAACCAACTGACCTGTCGCTAGTTAGAGAGTGAGCCCAAGACCAGCCTCATCGTGGATATACCAGTGATCCTAAAATGCCTCGGTTTCAACAGCGTGGAAGCCGAAGGA
Source organism: Eptatretus atami (assembly GCA_035128595.1). Taxonomy (NCBI): domain Eukaryota; kingdom Metazoa; phylum Chordata; class Myxini; order Myxiniformes; family Myxinidae; genus Eptatretus; species Eptatretus atami. Next base: position 108,492,275 of record CM068956.1, on the reverse strand, counting down.
AACGTGAGCGGGAGGCATCGGCCCAGAGAGAGCAGCAGATACGGTCCCTCAGCTGCGAATTAAAAATGTTTGTTTTCTGCTCAATTCGAGCCTTGACGTAACATCAGACGTAAAAGGGGCATCAGGACGGAAGGAAAGACAAACGTGGCAGAACATAGCAGACGGGAATAGATGCCATACGGGCTATACAAGTGAGACTAGTGCACGGACTTCTGAGAGGAAGCAGAATTACTCAGTCGGTGTCGGAGTCTTGGCCTTGGATGTAGCCAGGCTTATGAAATCATGGGTGAAAAAGGATTGGTGGACAGCCAACAGGGGGCCCTTTGACCGCGGGAAGCGTATAAGAGAGAGAGTTTTTCAAGGTGGGACAAGAGATGAAGTGAGATGAGCAGCGATCAAATATAATTTACGAGGGTTGCTGGCTACTTGAACCTGAATGGGCATATTCAGGCAACAGCCGGGGAGCATATCTCTAGACGAGAGGGTGGCCATTGAAGTATAGAGACGGCAAGAGAATAGACCAGAACGCTCGCTTATGGAGATGAAGGCCAAGAATCACCTATGTGATGAGTCAGTGATCTAAAGACCGGTTTGTCAGCGATTGAATAGGAAGTAAATGTTGAGGAATCGGAGCATCTTAGCTTATTCTCGAGCGAGACAGTATTCTCATCAGCTGCGACAAAGCTGAATGTGGAGAGCTGCGGCCAAGGTGAAGCACACGGGACCTTGCAGGCGGGAAGATGTCCAGACGGACTGGTTCAGCTTGAATGCGGACCCAGTGAGTCATGCAGTAGTACCGAAGCGAAAGCTAAGGATTTGAGAAGAGAAGGGGATTCAACGTTCCTCGAGAGAAGTCGAGATGAAATTATCAGGATTGATAAACATGTCCGAAATTCATAGACGACCAGCCGATTTTACTCCATGAAACTCAGCCTGGAGAGTGAAGAAGGAGGAATGCAGATCATAGGCAGTACCATGTAAAGCATTGGGCCCAAAGCGGATGGACGTGACAGAAAGAGAGTAGAGATTTTCCAGCTAAATTATACAGAAAACAAGCCCAAACATGCCTGAGGAAGTAGAGTGGAGAAGAGGAAGACCTTGTATAGATTCCATTAGAAGCACGAGTTGTACGGAGTGGAGTCTAAGCATGAGTGAAGACTTGATTGGCGGAGGTGGTGTCAGCAGGGCCGGTGCAGACCATGATCAAAATCACCTCGATTAGTGTCGTGGAGGATATTGGTCTTGAGTTTCATGTGTCTGGTAGTTGCAGGATCTGCGCATCTTGTGTGGGAAGCGAGAGCAGCATGTCCAGACGGAGATGACCTGGTCTGAACCCAAATGATGATCGCGAAATTCAAGGCCATTGGAGAGAGGAAAGATTTAATGTCTGAAGTGATGATGGATTCATTGACCCTTGCTGGATGATGAGAAGTGATTGGTCTGCGTTGCGATGAGATCTGTTTTTGCACATTTTTAAAGAGAGTCGCCCTCATATTTCGCTGATTTCCAAGCAGATGGCAGATGACCTTGAGCAATATGAAGCAGGGGTGAATAGAACAGAGAAGACGAGAGAGGGGGAGGGGAGCAAGAGCAGCAGAGCAGTGTTTCTTAAGGACAGCGTGGGGCTGATTGCCGCTCTGACCAGTTTGCCAGGAATCTAAGTCGAGGTTTGACAGCAAGCTCTGCCACCTTGTCAGCAGAAAGGACACAGAATCCAGAAGACAGGCTGGTGCGACTGGGGTAAGGGGGAGTACAGAAAGACGGATGCGGTTCGGGACACAAATTTAGAAGCAAACACGGAGTTTAGGCATTCGGCCTTTCACGTTGCAGTGTAGCCGTGCGGCCATTTGAAGGTAAGGGAGAGATGGAGGGGCGAAACATGCACACATGAAACAGACTTAAAAAGAGTAACCGGATTTGAAGAGCGGAGACAGGTTTGAGACTTCACTCTTGTGATTAGGAAAGATGCTGTTTTCTGGGCTCTCCTCAGGGTGCACACACACTTGTTCTGATCTTTCTGGAAGGAAACTAAGATGCCTTTAGCTGAGGTTTGCTTTCTATGGAGGTGGAAGGCTAGGTTTGTGCAGAGACAACGCCTCGCCACAAGCTTCAGTGTGGCAGCAGGCAGGAGGAAAGGGAGGATGAACTGAAGTCGAGATGGGGTAAACTGTGCATGACAGAGCGCAAGTTGGTCTTGAAAGAATGTCCCAGGACGAGTTGATGTCGAAGGAGAAAAGTATATGGAAGACCAGTCGAAGTTTGCATGGCTGCTTGCAGTTCCTGCCAGTCGGCCTGAGTGAAATGCCAGGACTCGCAGTTCAAAAGGCAATCTGTTGAAAAAAATAGGATGTATTCCCCTTGCCCCCCACCCCCTGCGCGACACCAATGAAACAAGGAAATTGCCCCTCTAGAATCATACATGGGTGATGAACTTCATAAGATTCTCCAAAAAATGGAAATTAGGTTAACAGTATCAGGATTGTATTTCACGTGATCAAAAATGACATCTGCACACACCTTCAGAATCTGAGAAGTTGTTTTGTTTGTTTTTCTGGAAAGTACATGCAATGTTAAGTTTTCATCTTGGATATTCATGCAATGCTGCCACACAATTACGTTTTGTCATCCAACCCACTCACGAGAGCAGAGTTTGAATCCAAACAAGCAAGATGAACACCGTTTATTTGCCAATCACGCAAGTCATCACTCACACTGCGCAAGGTCGCAGCACGTAATCCTTCATTTATTTCCAACTCGCATATCCCGTTCCTGTGCAGAGGGGACAGGCACAGGGAATTCAGACTGACACAAAGCCATGGGACGGATGAAGCCCCATTCGCGTTAAGAATTTGCACACGGAGCGTGCTGCTGAAAAACGAGTCGAAACTCGCACGGAACCATTTTTGTAAGTTTCGTACAGGCAAGTCAATGATTGCCTAAATGGCCACTTTGAGTTTCTGCCGTTTTTGGGATCGTTTAAACTCGCTCTTTACTTTTCTGTCTGTACATCTTCACAGTTCTTTCCTGTGCAAATTTATTGAGAGTCAGGCAAAAAGTTTGCCTGAAAGTGACTCCCTCCCCGACCCCCTCAAAAAAGAGGATCGTATTTCACATCGACGAGGTGTGGGGGTGGCATACACTTATCACGGATCACTGAGAAGCTGAAATCAGTCAAGCTTCTTGGGTAATGCAGCGCTACAAACATTTGAGGGTCCGGCTGACTTAACAATGGTGTGGGCATAACCATAACAAGTATTAACTTGTTGTATAGATACATCAAGTTTTCAAAATAGCAACTGCTGACTACCCAATTGGCAGTCATGTGGTGCAGAACATTGTCACAAGAGTCCAATGCGGTATTGAACGAACTCCACACACACCTGCCTTTTCTTCCTTTATTCCTATTTCCCCCTTTTACTGTCCCCATCAAAATCTACTTCTCCTGACCCTACCCAACCAATGCCAAATCTAAATGTCAAATATTTTGTATGTTTTAGGAATTTGCCATCCATCTCCAAATCAGCCAACTCATACAGCTTGTTGTGGGCCGTGTGCCAATCGCATTCTTCCGCCTTCATAAAACCCTCAGGATGAATGGAATGCGAACCTGGAAGAAAAGGTTTTGCGGTGAGGAGAACAAGGCGGAGTAATGCATATCAGACAAAGCCCTGACAGTTGAGTATATTCATGCAATGCAAGGAGTGGAGGACAACAGCACACAGCAAAAAGGCAGACAAACAATGGTAAGCAACTTAAATTGGCAATAAATTGGACCATTTCTACAATTGTCAGGCGGCATGCAGGGGGATGGCAAGATGGAGCCTGTCATACATCATCTACTTTTGACGTCCTCTCATCTTCGACTCCACACGGAACGTGAGCAGCGATCACAAGCCTGTGAAAAAAGAGGTCAAAATACTGGTGAAGGATGGTCGGACCAAGAGGGTGGCCATTGTTTAAGAGTACGAAGGGTAATCATTGAAGTTTTCATTTTTAGGGAGCTGTCTCCGTGAAATGTAACAAAATAGCACAACTAGAGGATGCCAAAAAAGCGGTCTATTCCAGGTCATTTCACAAATTTATTCGTTCAGTCCAAGCCTTAGTTAGTCTTTTAGTGTGTTTCAGAAAGCGGAAACATTTGCATACCAAAGGCATGAGCACCACAGCTAAGGGGCAAGTGTAGTCACTTGCCTTGAGCTGCCCTAATCTGGGGTCAGTTACTGGGATCGTGCTGTAAAACTGTTACCCTGATGATGCATTCGGCTTCAAAGCAGTGTGTTGCATCAATGTTGTGTGCACCGGTACTACAATCTTTCCAAAGAGATGTTGAAGATGCACTGGACTTACCAACAACACTCTTTCTTTTTAAAAATATTTTTGGGTATACAATGTCCAAGCTGGCGCTATGAAAGCTAACACACAGAAAGTTACAACAAGGGAGGCAGGACACAAGAGGGTTAGGAGAGAAAGGAGCATAACAGTGTGGGACAGGAAGACATGAGTAGATCTGTCGAAGGAGAGGCGTGGGGCGGAGGCGTACATGGCGGGTAGAACAAGATGGACACTACAGGACTTCAGGGAAGAAAGCAGGGAAATTGTAAGCTGGGTGTGCGCAGATTAGCAGGGAGGGTAGAAAACTTTTGAGGTTTGGATGGGGGGAAGATAAGAGGATGGTGTCAGGTTGAACAGTGTTAGGGCAGAGGCCTGGAGGGGAAAAGTGGGATCCAAGGAGTGCGTGGGGAGTTTGTTCAAAGGATGGGGAAAAAAAACAGAGAATGGAAAGAGTGAAGTGAGCAGTGATTCTTGGATTTTGCGGTATTGTTAACCAGGAAGTGGTGCTGGTGTAACCGTTGAGCGCCCTGCCTGGAAATATAGGGATGGGGTGTTGGCGGAGGCATATCTCAGACAGGCGAGGGGGGGGGGGGCAGGCCAGAAGGAGCCGGGTAGAAGACAGAAAAGAACCACGACCTGGCCTCGGGGTGAGTGAAGAGGCCAAAGCTCGAGGGCCCTCACCGCGGGAAGATACCAAGTGATCCGAAATGCCTTGTTTCCCACAG
>CM068956.1:108468547-108480891 GCA_035128595.1 Eptatretus atami | reverse complement strand
TTGTTTACGGCTGTGGAAATTCGCATTACACCATAAAGGGCCCGTAGGTGAGATATCTCTAAGTACATGTGTAGTTAGCCCAAACCCGTTGTATAGAGGGAATTTATTGTGATTCATCCAGGCTGCGACGCTTTGAGTTAGCCATTTTTCTTGTTCTATCTTTATTTTGAACCAACCACGTCTCAACCGCCATCACACAACAACCACGCCACCGCCACATCTAAGCTCCCACATCATCGCATCACCGCCATTTCCCAAACGGCACCATAACCATCAAAACTTACCACCGAAAAACCCTCCACCACCTTCACCTCTCTCCTTCTACGGCCATTCCCGCACCACCTGTGAACACTGAACGTCGGGCTGTCTCGGGCCCGTTCGGCGTTTTGGTGCCGAACGCACCGAGCCGCGAGCGCAGATGGCAGCCTTTCCGAGGGGAAAACTCGGATCAGAAACGATATACGCCCACTCCTCCTCCGTCCAATTAGCGAGCGCGGGGCGGCTTGGCCCCGCCTCCAGGCGCGTGTGTGTGAAGTCGATATATGCAAATTCTAGGATTCAGGGGAATTCACGCCCCCGTTTCCTCCGACCAATGGCGAGCGTGGCTCCGCCCCGAGGTCATTCTGATCGAAATTTGCATATTAGCTGCTCTGCCAGCCTATAAAAAGGCGAGCGCAAGGCGAATTGAGTCAGTTGCGTTCTGGATCGCGAGGAGAGTGTCATCGGGAGAGTCGGGCGAGGGAGAGCGGTGGGAACTGGCGGGGCAAGGGAGCTCGGGTCCGAGGCAGGAAGGACGGCGGTCGGCGACGAGGTTGCGGTGTGGGATCGCTCGTCTCGCCGCGGACCCAAGCCAGCCAGCCACTCCCCTCCCCCAGGGCATCAACAATCTCCCCTTTCCCCCGTGCTGAGATAGTGCAAAAGGGGGCCCCGTTCCCACCCCACCCCACACGTGGTGCCAACGAAACCCGCCAAGGAGCACGGAGTCGGGGCACAGCCGCACGGCCACATTTTGCGGCTCGCCCGCCAACGCGTCACGAGGGACGCGGGTAGACCCCCTCGGTCTCGCGGACCTGGCCGCTCCTCTAGGTCCGCGCACATTTGGCCTACGGGCCTGTCTGCCTCCTTGTCTATGAGGGTGGCTTCTTTCTTTGCTTTTGTGTAAATGTGTGTCGCGCCGTCTGTAAAGTAAACTGTATAAGTGTTGCCGTGTGTGCGCGTAGTCGGTATTTAACTCTGCGTCGTTGTTGCTTTATTGTTTTGGTTGCTTTATGTGCAATTGACTGTATGGCTGTATATACGTGCTTCCGTGTGTCGGGAAATAAATGTTGCATTGTGTGAACTTGTTTCCCGTTTCGCTTCGTCTTTTCTCTGTATTGACTCTCCATCCTGCTTCACGTAAGGGGTTCGTAGTGGGCTAGTACGCCCGGTAAGTATAACGGAACCGTCGAGGCCGACGATAACACCGCTCGGTTATCACTGTAGCACGGAACGGACCGCTTAAGCGGTTCGTGCCGGAGTCGGCTGTGGCGTGGTACAGATCGCCCCGGTCGACCATTCGCGCAGGTACTTAGGTAGATCGATTTTGGCGAGCAACCCTATCCTGCGCGGGTGGGCAATTGGCACGATCGTGGGTGAGGTTAAACCCCCACCCGTGACTAGCTCCCGGCGTTGTTCCGAGAGGGTCACGACTGAATTGTCCGTCCGGTGGGCGACGTGCCGCGATTCGAGTTGCGTGGCGTTCGCACGCCGGCGGGCGCGAATTGCCAACAATATATATCTATATATATATATTAAAGTTGAAAGTGTGTTCTGTGTGTTTTTCTTTGACCTATGCACGCGAAAAGTACTGGACTGATCCTCACCAAACTTCACATGCTGACAGAACATGTACCCGGGAGTGTCCGATGTAAAAGAATTGTACTTCCGACTTCCGGTTTCCGAATTATGACGTCATCACCTGATTTCGTAACGTTAATTTTTCAAGTTCAGCCGATTGACATGGGCCAACGCCATATACAATATATCTAACATATGATTTTAAGTTTTTGTTTGTTTCTGTTTGTTTGTTTGTTCTGCACGCGCTAATCTCCTGAAAGGTGAAAGATAGGAGCTAACCACTGAAACAAAAAATGTCGGGATGGTTCCGGGAAGGTTTAGGCTATGTGGCAAGGCCCCTCGGCCGGGGGGGAAAGGGGTGTGTTTTCCCTCACCAACCCCCTTAGCCTATGACTGCCATGGTTTCCCCCCTTAGCTATGACTGCCATGGCCCAATAGGGTACTGATTACTGTGCTGCGTCAGACATATGTATAGAAGATTAAATTCATTCAAAAAGAACCCGGGCAGCGCCGGGTGCATTCACCTAGTATATATATATATAACCCAGTATATCACCAACAATCGAAGAAGAGTGATTACAATCTTTAAATACTGTACATTAATTTGAAAACCCTTTTAATGCACTCGGCATCTCAGCTTAAACTAGAACAGTATCAGTGAAACGGTATGACGTTCAAGATGTACCAGGAAGTACTACAGTAGGTTTTAACTTTCTGAACCTCAGCATCCGAGCTCATCAGCTCCATACAAGCAGTTGCATTTTTCTTTGCCCTGCAGGAAGGTTTTAAAGCAATTGCTAATTGGTTATTTATATGAAACGGGTTGTGCTTTAGAAAGCCTGTGCTGAGTCGGTGATCCGTGAGAGTCATACCGATATGAAAGTGATACCAGTATGAACTAGTTTCCCGTTCCCAGAATAAGATAAGTCTTCAATCTGCATGTAGAATGGACTTCCAGTTCCTGCCGTTGTTTGGAGGAATGGGGGAGGAAATGGCGTCAAGTTTAGCGTATTTTCATTCCGTGAGTAATGTCCTGGTTCCCCGAGTCTTGACTCTCCAACTTTTTGTCTTTCAATCGAACAATCCCTCTTTCAATCCCTCCGCCTATTCAATCCATCTTTCAACCCTTCTCTAACTCTGGCTACATATCCATCACCGGTCCCCCATCCTTGAACTTCCAAAAGTAACTCACAAACTCCTCAGTCTCACAATCCCACCCTTTTGCCTTTCTTTTTGCCACCCCTTTGCCCATAAGTCCATGGAAACTTCCCTCATCTAAATCCACCTGGTCGTTCCTCCATGGCAAATCCCTCTCGAGTCTTTTCGCCTCCCAACCCCACTTCACACCATCCCCTTAAACCCCCTGTTCATTCCACATCTGAAAAACCATCCCCCAACCATCACAGCCACAACCATGTCACACAACCACACCCTTCAACTCAGTTGCCCTCAATACAATGACCCAAATTATTTCCTTATTTAACTCATACCTGTAGGCTATACAATATACAATGGATCCCTCAACATGTGCAAATCATGGTGGAATTAAATGAATTTTTTTTTTCTTAAATTATTTCCTGGAAAACTCCCAATAAAACCCGATAATTGGCGCATCGATTGTGTCATCGTGTGAGAAAAACAACAGCTGCTCCCTGCTCGTAGAGTGGAATTTAAAATGTACTCATTACACCAGTATACAAAAATAAATAAATAAATAATAAAATAATCAGTAGATGTACCGAGCTGTGATACCAACAATGAACAAATCGTGGAAAGATGTTTACAATCGTTAATACCGTACAAAGACACACAATGGAAAAACTCTGATGGACTCGGCTACACATGGAACAGTGGAACGTATGATGTCAAGACGTTACCATGAAATACGTACAGTACATTTTCACTTTTAACCTTCAGCATCTGAGCACTGAACAAGTAATCGCGTTTTTTCTTTTCCCTCGTGGCTGTTTTTAAAGAAATGAGTTATTTATATGAATCGGGTGTGCTTTAAAAAATCCGTTGCCAATTCAGTGATCTTGTGATTGCGATACCGGTATGAGAAGCGATTATAGATATAATCATACCGGTACTGCGGTCCAGCGATGGATCCCGACCTGTGCCGATTACAAAACTGATCTTGCTTTAAAACAAAATAATTATTTAATTTTTCTTTTTCTGTTTTTTTTACCAATATCGATATGACTCCACCCAGAATATCGATATCAAAAAAAAAAAAATAAAATAAAAAAATCGATATCAACAGAGCCAACAATAGGAGAGAAATGTGATCTTTAAACGGGAAGCACAGTCCTGAATTCAATAAAACAAATAAAAAGCCATCATCAAACCTGTTCGTCCCGCATGCCAGAGCGATCTCGGGGAGTACAGAAGAGCTACGTGCTCGTGAAGTGGCGACCTCTGAACCGGTCCTCTTACGTTTCCGGGTGAGACTGCGAGCCCGTCGTGCATAGTGGGTCTACAAGGACAAAATAGAATTTACATAAGAACTCATTAATACAATTTCACATTTCAAACTATAATAATAAATTCTCAATTGAGTGTTCCACCGTCTATCTACAATCGTGATTCGTACACCTAAACCAAGTAGGCTGCCATGGATAGGACAGCACTAAAGACTCACATCATCTTTGTGGACATGTCCAAACCCCAAAGCAGACATCTCTCTTTCTAGAGTTTTCCTTTCCACCTGTGGAAACGAACGCAGAGAGCATTCCACGCGATTGCCAGGAATATGGTCGTTATTCAGCTTTTCACTCCGTATAAATTTTATTGCTTATACTCATTAAATGAATGACCATGAACATCACACAAAACAGCACACCCAAAAGAGCACGTACTGTTCTGGCAGTGCGTGGCATCCGCGGCTTTTCCACAGTCTTCTTTGGAGCGAGACTTCAAGATGCATTGCTCTTCTTTGGCGGATCTTGCGGCGAGCCTTCGTACTCCTTCTGCTGTTCAGTGTCACTTTCGTCACTCTCATAAACTCCCGACCTGCTTCCCGTAATTTCTTCCTCCTTCTCCAGGCCTGCAGTTTCTACTCACGTTACACATCAAACCGAGACACATTAACCACAAGATCAGTTTAAATCCCTTTCCTGTCACAGTCAATTCCTAGAGCTTTCAAAATGGAGGCATTAAGGTTCACCTACATTAATAGGTACGAAAATACTTGTATTTTCACCATCCCTGAGAATAGAACGACTCCACAGTTGTTGCTGGGTCTTTAAACTGATTTCAAACATAGCTGAAGGCTGTTGTGGAGGAAATAATTATATTAATGTATTCTAAATTGTAATTGTGCTGGTTGTTTATAAATTTTAAGTTTTATGCTACAAGTCGAATTGGCTGTCAGTGGCCCCTTCCCTTGGCAAGAGTCTTTTGCCTAAATGTGATAAAATGTGTTGTTGTGGAGCGTGTGAACCTGGCGTGATACGTGCTTCTCACTAGAAGACACGTATGCAGTTAGAGTTAACAACCCCTCCACTCTCCCATGAAGTATAAATGCTTGAATGTCATGTTGTTTGAGTGCCACAGGATGTCATACCATCTCAGTGCTTGTACTCCTTGGACTGACCAAGTAATAATAAAACTCTCTGATGTAATGTACTTTCACGTTGTGGAAGTGAATTAAATCGGTGGTTAACGGTCACTAAAAGTAAGAATAAATAAAATAGAACCAAATAATATTGCAACAAATGGGGTACGAGGGTGAAAGTTACGGTGCGAATAGAATAGAAATAAATTGTTTCAAAAAAGACTTGTCTGTGGATTGCGTTATTCGGTGTCTGTGATTTATAACAGGATCTTTAACCGAATGGTCACTTGTAAACCTGCGAGATTCAAATAAGATTCCACTAACAGGCAAGAATCTACACGATCACTACGAGTTTGGAGAAGAAATCCACATCACTGTCCCTTCAACAATGTTCGATGACGTAGTCAGACTCCTCTTTTTTGGATGTGAAGTATAAAACATGTCTTGCAGATCTGAAGATGTCATTAAAATTGAAAAAGGCAGAGAGGTGGCAGGGGAGGATGGGGGAGCGAGGGGAGCCTCTATTGCAGTGTGATTCGTACCGCAATAATAAAGCCGCATGAATTGAAGCAAAAACCTCGCAAATCCACCATTCAGGCACATGACAAGCAGCATGCAGAATGGAGTTGAACCTCCTTGTTGATGGAGTATGTTTCAGGAATTGAAGTCTGACAGCTAAGCAGTAAGAGCACCAGCTCACACCCGCAGGACGCATTGCATGGGAGTGCTGATGGAGCTACTCTTGTGTTTACAAGCATCACTGACCAAAGAACAAACTTCATGATATTCCGATCGATATAATCAGCGATGTTGTCCCTCAGACCTCCGGTATGACGTCATACTGCCTCTGAGTTTTTCAGGTCCCAGTGTTCTAAACAGATAAAGACAAAGAACAATATAGATAACAGAAATTGCATAATCGTACGACAGAAGTGCTCCTAACTGTTAAAGTGCAAATAATTTCTGAGTGGATAAAATGTTTGTTTGTTTTTCTGCACTACAATGTCGAGGTCATATAAGAGCTAACACACGGAACGATACAACAAGGGGAGCAGGATACAAGAAGCAGGAGAAGGAAGGACAAAACAGTGGGGAACAAGACTTAGGAGATCTGTGGAAGGGAGTGGATGGTGCGGGAATCAACGTGTTACAAGGAAATGGACCAGTGGTCTATGGACTTTTCTGGAAGAAAGCATGGAATTGAAGGATGTGGTTTTGGGTGTGGATTAGCAGGGATAGAAAAGATACGATGGTTTGTGATTAGAGAAGATAAGAGGCATAAGAAGGTGTAACGATGAACAGCTAAGTTTGACCTGGCAGGAAGAGTGGGATTGAAGAGAGTGTGATTGATTGTTCCAAAGGTGGGGGAACAAAAAAGAGGAATGCAAGAGTGAGGAGTGAGAGCAGCGACTTCTTCATGATTTTGGTAATTTTAGCCAGGTGCTACGAGGGGGTGCTGGCGGAACACTTAAGCACCCTGACAAAGAAAATAGCGCGTGGGGGCATCTCTCAATGACAGTAGAGCAGGGAAGCTGAGGTCAATATCTCAGATCAGGTAGCCTCAGGTGGGGCAGCCAGAGAGGAGACGGTACAAGCAGAAAGAACCAACTGACCTGTCGCTAGTTAGAGAGTGAGCCCAAGACCAGCCTCATCGTGGATATACCAGTGATCCTAAAATGCCTCGGTTTCAACAGCGTGGAAGCCGAAGGAATACGTGAGCGGGAGGCATCGGCCCAGAGAGAGCAGCAGATACGGTCCCTCAGCTGCGAACTTAATGTTGTAGTTTTACTGCATCATGTCGACCTGAGCTAAACGATCAGCGTCAAAGGGCGGTCAAAAGGAGAGAATGGAGGACAACGGGACAAGACATAGCAATGTGGAGGGATGGATGATGCGGGAACGCGACAAGATAGACTAGTGCACGACTTTCGAGAGGAAAGAAATTTTGACAGGAGTGTCGGAGTTTGGCCTGGAGTGCAGGTTATCGAAGATCATGTATAGGGGAATGAATTGGTGGAACACAACAAGGCGGCCTGGGACGCGAGAAAGGCATGAAAAGGAGGGAGAGTTGTTCAAGTGGGCAAAAGATGAAGAAGTGAGATAGCAGCTCAATGATATTTACAAGGTTAGTGCTTTGAACCCTGGAATGGCGGGGGGCATATTAGGAAGAGGGCGGGAGCATTCTTCAGACGAGCAGGATTGCATGAAGATTGAGACGGTAAGAAGAATAACCACGACCTGTCCTATGGGAGTGAAGCCCAAGAATCAGCTCATCGTGGATGATACATGATCGCTTAAATGCCGGTTTTACAGCGATTGAATCAGGTAAATGTTGAGGAATCCGGAGCATCGCTTTATTCTCGTATCGAGAAGTACTCCTCAGGCCGACTAAGCTTTGAAGTGGTAGGGAGCCATGCGGCAAGAAGTGAACCGTCGGACTTGAGGCGTGGCAGATGTAGCCAGCAACGACTGCTTGGCCACTTGACATGCTGACCCGGAGATCATGGCGATAGTAGACCGAAGCGATAAAGTTCTGGAAGTGAGAATAGATGGTAGGGGGTTCCAACGTTCTTCGGAGAGAAGTACGAGAGAAATGCTTCGGATCTGAAAGACTGTCCAAAATTACTAGCGCCAGCTCTAGATTTCTATCCGATGACTAAGCCTGAGCAGTGAAGAAGCAGGTGGATCATAGGCATGACTCCATGTAAAGCTATGGCCCAACGACTGGGTGACAGAAAGAGAGATAGAGATTTAGGTCTGAATTATAACCAGAAACAATGGCAGACATCCGAGGAAATAGAGCCTGAGAGAGAAGACTTGTTAGATTGCATTGAGAACTAAGTCTGTGACAGGGCTAGTCTAGCTGAGGAATGCTTGATTGCATGAGGTGGTGCAGCCACGGGTGCCCATGATCCAAAAATCACCCGATTAGTAGTCGGAGGGATATTGGTCTTGATTTCAGTTACTGGTATGTTGCAGGATCTCCCATCATTGTGTGGGGAGCAGAAGCAGCATGTCCGACGTGAGATGACCTGGTCTGAACCAAATGATGATCGGAAATTCAAGCCATTGGAAGGAGAGGTAAAGGATTTTAATGTCTGAAGTGATGATGGATTCACATGACCCTTGCTTGGATGATGAGAAGGCTGATTGGATCTGCGTTGCATGATTCTGTTTTTGCACATTTTTATAAGAGAGTCGCCCTCATATTCGCTGATTTCCAAGCAGATGGCAGATGACCTTGAGCAATATGGCACGGGGTGAATAGACAGAGAGAGACGAGAGAGGGGGAGGGGGAGCAAGAGCAGCAGAGCAGTGTTTCTTAGACAGCGTGGGGCTGATTGCCGTCTGGACCAGTTTGCCAGAATCTAAGTCGAGGTTTGACAGCAAGGCTCTCTACCTTGTCAGCAGAAAGGACACCAGAATCCAGAAACAGCTGGGGCGACTGGGTAAGGGGGTACAGAAAGCGGATGGGTTCGGACACAAAGATTTAGAAGCAAACACGGAGTTGTAAGGCATTCGGCCTTTTCACGTGCAGTGTAGCTCGTGCGGCCATTTGAAGGTAAGGGAGGGGATGGGAGGGGGCAAACATGCACCAGAAACAGACTTAAAAGAGTACCGGATTTGAAGAGCGGAGACAGGTTTTGAGACTTCACTCTGTGTGATTAGAAGATGGCGTTTTCTGGGCTCTCCTCAGTGGGTGCACACACACTTGTTCTGATCTTTTGGAGGAAACTAAGATGCCTTGTAGCTGGGTTTGCTTTCTTATGAGGTGGAAGGCTAGGTTGTGCGGACAACGCCTCGCCACAAGCTTCAGTGTGGCAGCAGGCAGGAGGAAAGCGGAGGATGAACGTGAAGTCGAGATGGATAAAGCTGTGCATGAAGAGCGCAAGTTGTCTTTGAAAGAATTCCCAGGACGAGTTGTGTCGAGGAGAAAAGTATATGGAAGACCAGTCGAAGTTTGCATGGGCTGCTTGCAGTTCCTGCCATTCGGCCTGAGCTGAAATGCCAGGACTCGCAGTCAAAAGCAATCTGTTGAAAAAAATAGGATGTTAATCCCTTGCCCCCCACCCCCTCGCGACCAATGAACAAGGAAATGCCCCTCTAGAATCATACATGGGTGAGACTTCATAAGGATCTCCAAAAAATTGAGAAATTAGGTTAAACAGTAATCAGGATTGTATTTCACGTGATCAAAAATGACATCTGCCACACACCTTCAGAATTCTGAGAAGTTGTTTGTTTGTTTTTCTGGAAAGTACATTTGCAATGTTAAGTTTTCATCTTGGATATTCGATGCAAGTTGCTGCCAACAATTACGTTTGTCATCCAACCATCTCACGAGAGCAAGTTTGAATCCAAACAAGCAAGATGAACACCGTTATTTGCCAATCACAGCAGTCATCACTCACATGCGCAAGTTCCAGCACGTGAATTCCTCATTTAGTTTCCCAACTCGATATCCCGTTCCTGTGCAGAGGGGACAGGCCACAGGGAATTCAGACTGACACAAAGCCATGGGACGGATAAGCCCCCATTCGGGTTAAGAATTTGCACCACGGAGACGTGCTGCCTGAAAAAACGAGTCGAAACTCGCACGGAACCATTTTTGAGTTTCGTACAGGCAAGTCATGATTGCGAAATGGCCACTTTGAGTTTTCTGCCGTTTTGGATCGTTTAAACTCCTCTATCTTTCATGTCTGTACATCTTCACAGTCTTTCCTGTGCCAATTTATTGAGAGTCAGGCAAAAAGCTTTGCCTGAAAAGTGACTCCCTCCCCACCCCCCTCAAAAAAGAGGATCGTATTTCACATCGACGAGGTGTGGGGGGTGGCATACACTTATCACGGATCACTAGAAGCTGAAATCATCAAGCTTCTTGGGTAATGCAGCGCTACAAACATTTGAAGGGGTACCGGCTGACTTAAACAATGGTTGTGGGCATAACCATAACAAGTATAACTTGTTGTATAGATACATCAAGTTTTCAAAATAGCAACTGCTGACTACCCATTGGCAGTCATGTGGTGCAGAACATTGTCACAAGAGTCCAATGCGTTTATTGAACGAACTCCACCACCCTGCCTTTTCTTCCTTTATTCCTATTTCCCCCTTTTACTGTCCCCATCAAAATCTACTTCTCCTGACCCTACCCAACCAATGCCAAATCTAAATGTCAAATATTTTGTATGTTTTAGGAATTTGCCATCCATCTCCAAATCAGCCAACTCATACAGCTTGTTGTGGGCCGTGTGCCAATCGCATTCTTCCGCCTTCATAAAACCCTCAGGATGAATGGAATGCGAACCTGGAAGAAAAGGTTTTGCGGTGAGGAGAACAAGGCGGAGTAATGCATATCAGACAAAGCCCTGACAGTTGAGTATATTCATGCAATGCAAGGAGTGGAGGACAACAGCACACAGCAAAAAGGCAGACAAACAATGGTAAGCAACTTAAATTGGCAATAAATTGGACCATTTCTACAATTGTCAGGCGGCATGCAGGGGGATGGCAAGATGGAGCCTGTCATACATCATCTACTTTTGACGTCCTCTCATCTTCGACTCCACACGGAACGTGAGCAGCGATCACAAGCCTGTGAAAAAAGAGGTCAAAATACTGGTGAAGGATGGTCGGACCAAGAGGGTGGCCATTGTTTAAGAGTACGAAGGGTAATCATTGAAGTTTTCATTTTTAGGGAGCTGTCTCCGTGAAATGTAACAAAATAGCACAACTAGAGGATGCCAAAAAAGCGGTCTATTCCAGGTCATTTCACAAATTTATTCGTTCAGTCCAAGCCTTAGTTAGTCTTTTAGTGTGTTTCAGAAAGCGGAAACATTTGCATACCAAAGGCATGAGCACCACAGCTAAGGGGCAAGTGTAGTCACTTGCCTTGAGCTGCCCTAATCTGGGGTCAGTTACTGGGATCGTGCTGTAAAACTGTTACCCTGATGATGCATTCGGCTTCAAAGCAGTGTGTTGCATCAATGTTGTGTGCACCGGTACTACAATCTTTCCAAAGAGATGTTGAAGATGCACTGGACTTACCAACAACACTCTTTCTTTTTAAAAATATTTTTGGGTATACAATGTCCAAGCTGGCGCTATGAAAGCTAACACACAGAAAGTTACAACAAGGGAGGCAGGACACAAGAGGGTTAGGAGAGAAAGGAGCATAACAGTGTGGGACAGGAAGACATGAGTAGATCTGTCGAAGGAGAGGCGTGGGGCGGAGGCGTACATGGCGGGTAGAACAAGATGGACACTACAGGACTTCAGGGAAGAAAGCAGGGAAATTGTAAGCTGGGTGTGCGCAGATTAGCAGGGAGGGTAGAAAACTTTTGAGGTTTGGATGGGGGGAAGATAAGAGGATGGTGTCAGGTTGAACAGTGTTAGGGCAGAGGCCTGGAGGGGAAAAGTGGGATCCAAGGAGTGCGTGGGGAGTTTGTTCAAAGGATGGGGAAAAAAAACAGAGAATGGAAAGAGTGAAGTGAGCAGTGATTCTTGGATTTTGCGGTATTGTTAACCAGGAAGTGGTGCTGGTGTAACCGTTGAGCGCCCTGCCTGGAAATATAGGGATGGGGTGTTGGCGGAGGCATATCTCAGACAGGCGAGGGGGGGGGGGGCAGGCCAGAAGGAGCCGGGTAGAAGACAGAAAAGAACCACGACCTGGCCTCGGGGTGAGTGAAGAGGCCAAAGCTCGAGGGCCCTCACCGCGGGAAGATACCAAGTGATCCGAAATGCCTTGTTTCCCACAGGAACACTGAACGTCGGGCTGTCTCGGGCCCGTTCGGCGTTTGGTGCCGAACGCACCGAGCCGCGAGCGCAGATGGCAGCCTTTCCGAGGGGAAAACTCGGATCAGAAACGCTATACGCCCACTCCTCCTCCGTCCAATTAGCGAGCGCGGGGCGGCTTGGCCCCGCCTCCAGGCGCGTGTGTGTGAAGTCGATA
>CM068956.1:108444360-108463421 GCA_035128595.1 Eptatretus atami | reverse complement strand
ACTCCACCAGAATATCGATATCAAAAAAAAAATAAAAATAAAAAATCGATATCAACAGAGCCAACAATAGGAGAGAAATGTGATCTTTAAACGGGAAGCAAGTCCTGAATTCAATAAAACCAAATAAAAGCCATCATCAACCTGTTCGTCCCGCATGCCAGAGCGATCTCGGGGAGTACAGGAAGAGCTACGTGCTCGTGAAGTGGCGACCTCTGAACCTGTCCTCTTACGTTTCCGGGTGAGACTGCGAGCCCGTCGTGCATAGTGGGTCTACAAGGACAAAAATAGATTTACATAAGACTCATTAATACAATTTCACATTTCATAACTATAATAATAAATTCTCAATGAGTTGTTCCACCTCTATCTACAATCGTGATTCGTACACCTAAACCAAGTAGGCTGCCATGGATAGGACAGCACTAAAGACTCACATCATCTTTGTTGGACATGTCCAACCCCAAAGCAGACATCTCTCTTTCTAGAGTTTTCCTTTCCACCTGTGGGAAACGAACGCAGAGAGCATTCCACGCGATTGCCAGGAATATGGGTCGTTATTCAGTTTTCACTCCGTATAAATTTTATTGCTTATACTCATTAAATGAATGACATGAACATCACACAAAACAGCACACCCAAAAAGAGCACGTACTGTTCTGGCAGTGCGTGGCATCCGCGGCTTTTCCACAGTCTTCTTGGAGCGAGACTTCAAGATGCATTGGCTCTTCTTTTGGCGGATCTTTGCGGCGAGCCTTCGTATCTCCTTCTGCTGTTCAGTGTCACTTTCGTCACTCTCATAAACTCCCGCTGCTTCCCGTAATTCTTCCTCCTTCTCCAGGGCCTGCAGTTTCTACTCCACGTACACATCAAACCGAGACACATAAACCACAAGATCAGTTTAAATCCCTTTCCTGTCACAGTCAATTCCTAGATGCTTTCAAAATGGAGGCATTAAGGTTCACCTACATAATAGGTACGAAATACTTGTATTTTCACCATCCCTGAGAATAGAACGACTCCACAGTTGTTGCTGGGGTCTTTAAACTGATTTCAAACATAGCTGAAGGCTGTTGTGGAGGAAATAATTATATTAATGTATTCTAAATTGTAATTGTGCTGGTGTTTATAAATTTTAAGTTTTATGCTACAAGTCGAATTGGCTGTCAGTGCCCCCTTCCCTTTGGCCAAGAGTCTTTTGCCCTAAATGTTGATAAAAATGTGTTGTTGTGGAGCGGTGTGACCTGGGCTGATAACAGTGCTTCTCACCTAGAAGACACGTATGCAGTTAGAGTTAACAACCCCCTCCACTCTCCCATGAAAGTATAAATGCCTTGAAATGTAATGTTGTTTGAGTGCAAGCACGTGAGGATGTATACCATCTCAGTGGCTTGTACTCCTTGGGACTGACCAAGTAATAATAAAACTCTCTGATGTAATGTACTTTCACGTTGTGGAAGTGAATTAAATCGGGTTGGTTTAACGGTCAACTAAAAAGTAAGAATAAATAAAATAGAACCAAATAATATTGCAACAAATGGGGGTACGAGGGTGAGAAGTGTACGGTGGATAGAATTAGAAATAAATTGTTCTCAAAGGAAAAGACTTGTCTGTGGACATTGGTTATCGGTGTCTGTGATTTTATAACAGGATTTTTAAACCGAATCGGCTCGACGTTTAAACCCTGCGAGTTAAATAAGATTCCACAACAAGGCAAGAATCCTACAACGATCACTACGAGGTTTGGGAGAAAGAAATCCACATCACTGTCCTTCAACAATGTTCGATGACCGTAGTCAGACTTCCCTCTTTTTGGATTGTGAAGTATAAAACATGTCTTGCAGATCTGAAGATGTCATTAAAATTGAAAAAAGGCAGAGAGGGTGGCAGGGGAGGATGGGGGAGCGAAGGGGAGGCCTCTATCTGCAAGTGTGATTCGTACACGCAATAATAAAGCCGCATGAAATTGAAGCAAAAACCTCGCAAATCCACCAGTTTCAAGGCAACATGACAAGCAGCACTGCAGAATTGGAGTTGAACCTCCTTGTTGATGGAGTAATGTTTCAGGAATTGAAGTCTGAACAGCTAAGCAGTAAGAGCACCAGCTCCACACCCTGCAGGACGCATTGCATGGGAACGTGCATGATGGAGCTACTCTTGTGTTTACAAGCATCACGTGACCAAAGAACAAACCTTCATGATATCCGGATCGATATAATCAGCGATGTTGTGCCCCTCCCAGACCTCCGGTATGACGTCATACTGCTCCTCTGAGTTTTTCAGGTCCCAGTGTTCTAAAACAAGATAAAGGAACCAAGAACAATATCAGATAACAGAAATGCATAATCGGATCACAGCAGAAATGTGCCCTAACTGTTAAAGTGAATAATTTCTGAGTGGATAAAATGTTTGTTTGTTTTTCTGCATACAATGTCGAGGCTCATATAAGAGCTAACACACAGAACGTACAACAAGGGGAGCAGGATACAAGAAGGACAGGAGAAGGAAGGACAAAACAGTGGGGAACAGAGACATTAGGAGATCTGTGGAAGGGAGTGGGATGGTGCAGGGAACACGGGGTATACAAGATGGACAGTGCAGGGACTTTCTGGAAGGAAAGCAGGGAATTTGAAGGATGTGGGTTTGGGGTGGATTAGCAGGGGTAGAAAAGATCATGGTTTTGGATAGGGGAAGATAAGAGATGGTGGTGGGGGAAACAGCCAAAACAAGGCGGGCCGCTGTTTGAAGACCTGGAGGGAAGAGTGGGATTGAAGAGAGTGTGAGAGTTTGTTCCAAAGGTGGGGAACAAAAAGAGGAATGAAAGAGTGAGGTGAGCAGCGATTCATGATTTGTAATTTTACCAGAAGGGGTTGCTGGCGACCTTGAGCACCCTGCAGAAAAATGGGGGGGGCATATCTCAGACAGAGCAGGGGGGGGGGCATATCTCAGACAGAGCAGGGGGGGCGGCCAGAGAGGAGACGGTACAAGACAGAAAGACCACTGACCTGCCGCTAGTGAGAGAGTGAGAGACCCAAGACATCAGCCTCATCGTGGGATATACCAGTGATCCTAAATGCCTCGGTTTCAACAGCGTGAACAGGAAAGTGAGGCGGGAGCATCGCCCAGAGGGAGAGCAGTACTCCCTCAGGCTGCGAACTAAAGCTTTGAATGTGGTCAGGAGCTCAGGTGGGCCAAGGAAGGAATGCACGACAGAGGACTTGCACGGCGGGGACAGAGGTACTCAGTCGGCGACTGGCTTTGGAGGCCAGCTTTGAAATATGGCTTTCCCAGGAAAGATCATGGCAGATAGTGAGAGCCAGAAGCTTGAATGAAAGTACTTCTTCAAGAGAATTGTTGAGAAAGTAGATGGAGGGGGGTTCCAGACGTTCCTTTCGGAGAGACATAGTGAGAGTATGAGATGTGTCAGGATTGAAAGACATGTTCCAAATGTTGGACCAGCTTGTGATTTTATCCAGATCTGCAGAGATGAAAAGCGCGCTTGCATCTGAGCTGACCGATCGGGTACTGCAGGACTGAGTAGAATCAAGCCAACAAGAAAAAGAAAGTCGAAAATTTTCATTAGTGGAACAGCCAGAAAAAGCACATGGCCCAGAACACTGCCTTGAGGAACTCAAGCCTGGACAGAAAGAGGAGATGATAGAACTCCATTGAGAGCCACACGTTGGCTGTGACAGGAGAGGAAGTCTGCAAGCCATGAGTGGAGATGACCTTGGATGGCATAGGAAGAGAGTTTGGTGAGCAGGGCCGGGTGGCAGACCATATCAAAAGCACCCGATATGTCGAGGGATATGGCTTTGATTTCATGTCTGGTATTGAGGATCTCCATCCATTGTTGGGAGAGCAGAAGCAGCATGTCCAGGGTAGAGTGACCTGGTCTGAACCCAAATTGATGATCGGAATCAAGCCATTGGAGAAGAGGAAAGATTTAATGTCTGAAGTGATGATGGATTCCATGACCTTGCTGATGATGAGAAGGCTGATTGGTCTGTCGTTGCATGGATCTGTTTTTGCACATTTTTAAAGCAGAGTCGTCATATTTGCTGATTTCCAAGCAGATGGCAGATGACCTTGAGCAAATGAGAGGGTGAATAGAACAGAGAGAGAGAGGGGGAGGGTGAGCAAGAGCAGCAGAGCAGGTTTTTAGGACACGTGGGCTGATGCCGTCTGGACCAGTTGCAGAATCTAAGTCGAGGTTTGACAGCAAGCTCTCCACCTTGTCAGCAGAAAAGGACACAGAATCCAGGAACAGCTGGGTGCGACTGGGTAAGGGGGGTACAGAAAGCGATGGGTTTCGGACACAAGATTTAGAAGCAAACACGGAGTTTAGGCATTCGGCCTTTTCACGTGTAGTGTCAGCTGTGCGGCCATTTGAGGTAAGGGAGGGGATGGAGGGGGAACATGCACCAGAAACAGACTTAAAAAGATGCTACCAGGATTTGGAAGAGGGAGACAGGTTTGAGACTTCACTCTTGTGATTAGAAAGATGCTGTTTTCTGGCTCTCCTCAGGGTGCACACACACTTGTTCTGATCTTTCTGGAAGGAACTAAGATTGCCTTTAGCTGGGTTTGCTTTCTATGAGGTGAAGGCTAGTTGTTTCAGGACAACGCCTCGCCACAAGCTTCAGTGTGGCACAGGCAGGAGGAAGGGTAGGATAACTGAAGTCGAGATGGGATAAATCTGTGCATGAGAGAGAGCAAGTTTCTTTGAAAGAATTCCCAGGACGAGTTGATGTCGGAGAAAGTATATGGAAGACCAGTCGAAGTTTGATGGCTGCTTGCAGTTCCTGCCAGTCGGCCTGAGTGAAATGCCAGACTCGACAGTTCAAAAGCAATCTGTGAAAAAAAAGTGATGTAATCCCCTGCCCCCCACCCCCTCCGACCAATGAACAAGGAAATGCCCTCTAAGAATCATACATGGGTGATGACTTCATAAATCTCCAAAAATGAAAATAGTTAAACAGTAATCAAGGATGGTATTTCACGTGATCAAAAATGACATCTGCCACACACCTTCAGAATCTGAAAGTTGTTTGTTTGTTTTTCTGGAAGTACATGCAATGTTAAGTTTCATCTTGGATATTCATGCAAGTGCTGCCACAATTACGTTTTGTCATCCAACCATCACGAGAGCAAGTTTGAATCCAAACAAGCAAAATGAACACCGTTTATTTGCCAATCACAGCAGTCATACTCACTGCGCAAGTCCAGCACGTAATCCTCATTTAGTTCCAACTCGATATCCCGTTCCTGTGCAGAGGTGGACAAGGCACAGGGAATTCAGACTGACACAAAGCCATGACGGATGAAGCCCCATTCGGGTAAGAATTTGCACACGGAGACGTGCTGCTGAAAAACGAGTCGAAACTCGCACGGAACCATTTTTGTTTTCGTACAGGCAAGTCATGATTGCAAATGGCCACTTTGAGGTTTCTGCCGTTTTGGATCGTTAAACTCCTCTACTTTCTGTCTGTACATCTTCACAGTTCTTTTGTGCAATTTATGAGAGTTCAAGGCAAAAAGTTTGCTGAAAAGTGACTCCCTCCCCACCCCCCTCAAAAAAGAGGATCGTATTTCACATCGACGAGTGTGGGTGGCATACACTTATCACGGATCACTAGAAAGCTGAAATCATCAAGCTTCTTGGTAATGCAGCGCTACAAACATTTGAGTGGCTGACTTAACAATGGTGTGGGCATACCATAAACAAGTATAACTTGTTTATAGATACATCAATGTTTTCAAATAGCAACTGCTGACTACCCATTGGCAGTCATGTGGTGCAGAACATTGTCACAGAGTCCAATGCTATGAACGAACTCCACACACCCCTGCCTTTTCTCCTTTATCCTATTTCCCCCTTTTACTGTCCCCATCAAAATCTACTTCCTCCTGACCCTACCCAACCAATGCCAAATCTAAATGTCAAATATTTTGTATGTTTTAGGATTTGCATCCATCTCCAAATCAGCCAACTCATACCAGCTTTTGTTGTGGCACGTTGGTGTCCATCGCATTCTTCCGCTTCATAAAACCCTCAGGGATGAATGGAATGCGAACCTGGAAGAAAAGGTGGTGAGGAGAACAAGGGGAGTAATGCATTCAACAAAGCCCTGACAGTTGAGTATAGTTCATCAATGCAAGGAGACAGACAACAGCACACACAAAAAGGCAGACAACAATGGTAAGCAAACTTTAATGGCATAAATTGACCATTACCATATTGTCACGGCATGCAGGGATGGCAAGATGGAGCCTGTTCAGTACATCATCTACTTTACGTCCTCTCATCTTCGACTCCACACGGAACGTGAGCAGCCGATCACAAGCCTGTGAAAAAGAGGTCAAAATACTGGGTGAATGGTCAGGACAAAGGGGATTGTTTAAGAGACGAGGTAATCATTGAAGTTCATTTTTAGGGGAGCTTTCTCGTGAATGTAACAAATACACAACTAGAGGATTGCAAAAAAGCTCTATTTCCAGGTCATTTCACAAATTATCTCGTTCAGTCCAAGCCTTTTAGTTTATTGTTCAGAAAGGGAAACATTTGCATACCAAAGGCATGACACCACAGCTAAGGGGCAATGTAGTCACTTGCCTTTGAGCTGCCTAATCTGGGGTCAGTTACTGATCGTGCTGTAAACTGTTACCCTGATGATGCTTCCTTCAAAAGCAGTGTGTTGCATCAATGTGTGTGCACCGGTGACTACAATCTTTCCAAAGAGATGGTGATGATCTGGCTGTACTGGTACAATCAATCACTCGCTTTTAAAAATTTTTGTATACAATGTCCAAGGCTCGTATGAAGCTAACACACAGAAAGTACAACAAGGGGACGGACGACAAGAGGGGTGGAGAGAAAGGACATAACAGTGGGGAACAGAGACATGAGAGATCTGTCGAAGGGAGAGGCGTGGGGCGGGGTACATGGGGTAAACAAGATGGACACTACAGGACTTTCAGGAAGGAAGCAGGGAAATTGAAGCTGGGTTGTGCAGATTAGCGGGAGGGGGGAGAAAACTTTGAGGTTTTGGATGGGGAAGATAAGAGATGGTGGTGGAACGCTGTTGGGAGACCTGGAGGGAAAAGTGGGATCTAAGGAGTGGTGGTGGGAGTTTGTTCCAAAGATGGGGAAAAAAAACAGAGGAGAAGAGTGAAGGTGAGCAGTGATTCTTGATTTGGTAGTTTAACCAGAAAGGGGTGCTGGTGTACCTTGAGCCCCTTGGAATATAGGGGGGGGGGGGGTGGGGAGCATATCTCAGACAGAGCACGGGGGGCAGGCCAGAGAGGAGACGGTAGAAGACAGAAAGACCAACGACCTGCCTGGGTGAGTGAAGAGAGCCAAAGGTCAGCCTCACCGCGGGAGATACCAATGATCCGAAATGCCTTGGTTTCCACAGCGTGAAGCCAAGAAAGGAGAGAGGTGGAGCACCAGCCCAGAGAGAAGAGCAGTCCTCCATCAGACTGTGACGAAAGCTTTGCATGTGTCAGGAGCTCAAGTGTGCCATGAAGGACTTTGCACGATGGAGGATGCCCAGTCGGCGACTGCCTTTGGAGGCCAGCTTGAAATGTGGCTTTCACAGAAGGATCATGGCAGATAGGTGAGCCAGAATCTTGAATGAAAGGACTTCTTCAAGAATATTGTTGAAAGTAGATGGAGTTTTCCAGACGGTCCTTTCGGAGAGACATAGTGAGAGTGAAATTTGCAAGATTGAAAGCATGTTCCATGTGTTGGATCAGCTTGTGATTTTTCCAGATCTGCTGCTTGCCGATCTGAGGGATGACAGATGGTACAGCAGAGGGTGGAGTCATCAAAGAGATAAAGAGGATTTTCCAGAGTCAGAGAGATCATTGATGAAAACCAGAAAAAGAACAGGGCCCAGAAACATGGCCATAGACCCCCTGGACAGGAAGAGGGGATGAGACAACTCCATTAAGGCCACACTTGGCTGCAACAGGAGAGGAAGTCTGCGAGCCATGAGTGGAGATGTCCTGAATACATAGGAAGAGAGTTTGGTGAGCAGGGCAGGGTGTCAGACTGTATCGAAAGCACATGATATGTCTAGGGATATGGCTCTGATTTCATGTCTGGCATTGAGGACTCCATCCATTGTTGGAAGAGCAGAAGCATCATATCCAGGGTAGAGTGTGACCTGGTCTGAACCAATTTGATGATCGGAAATTAAGCCATTGGAGAAGAGGAAGGATTTAATGTATGAAGCGATGATAGATTCCATAACCTTGCTGATGATTGGGAGAAGGCTGATTGGTCTGTAGTTGCAGGGATCCGTTTTTGCACCTTTTTATGCAGGGCAGTAATATTTGCTGATTTCCAAGAGATGGCGAATGACCGTTAGCAAATGAGAGGGTGAATAGAACAGAGAGGAGGGTGAGCAGAGGCAGAGGAGCAGGTTTTAGGGACTGTGGGCTGATGCCATCTGGACCGGTTCCTGAATCAAAGTTGAGATTTGACAACAAGCTCTCCAACTTGTCAGGAGAAAAGGACACAGAGCCCAGGGACAGCTGGTTGCGACTGGGTAAGGTGGGTACAGAAAGTGATGGGTTTGGGACACAAGATTTCAAAGCAAACACGGAGTTTAGGCATACAACACTCAGTTGCTGGCATTTGATCGTAAAATGCCCCACGGTCTCTCTTGAAAAAGATTAAGGCATCATATCTTGGTACAGTGCCTTCAGAAAGGATTCACAACCCTTGACTTTCGTCCCATTTTGTTGCGTTGCAGCCTGAATTTTTCAATGGATTGAATTTAAAAATTTTGAAACCAAAATACATAAAATACCTCATAATGACAAAGTGAAAACATGCTTTTGGAATTTTTTACAAATTAATTAAAATTGAAAATCTGAAATGTCTTGCGCCAATACGTATTCAACCCCTTTACTATGACACTCCAAATTGAGCTCACGAGCATCCAATTTCCTTTGATCATCCTTGAGATGTCTGTACAACTTGATTGGAGCCCACCTGTGGCCAATTAAATTGAATGGACATGACTTAGAAAGAAACACATCTTTCTATACAAGGTCCCACAGTTGACAGTGCATGTCAGAGCAGAAACTCTACCATGAAGTCCAAGGAACTGTCCGTAGAACTCCGAGGTGGAATTGTGAGGAGGTATAAATCTGGGGAAGAGCATAAAACAATTTCTCGAGTGTTGAACGTTCCCAAGAGCACAGTGAGCTCCATAATTACCTCTGCCACCTAAGGTGGAGGTGGTTATGTTCTCACTCTTTTGTCTGTCTGTTTGTGTGCAGGATATCTCAAAAAGTTGTGGACGGATCTGGATGTAATTTTGTGGACAGGTTGGGTGTGTGACAAGGAGGAACTGATTAGATTTTGGTAAAGATCCGGATCCAGATCCGACTACTTGAATTTTTTTTAATGATTGTTCACCATTGAGAGATGGGGCTAAAAATTATATACATCACGATATCTCAAAAAGTTGTGGACGGATTCGGACGAAACTTGGTGGACAGGTTGGGCGTGTAGCAAGGACGAATTGATTAAATTTTGGTGAAGATCCGAATCCGGATCCAGATACGATAATTATTTAATTTTTAAAATGATTCTTTACCATGGAGAGATCAGGCGTTGCGTGGCGGAGGTGTGCCCTCTACCTCTCTCAAAAATTCCCCCCTCACCTTTCTCCCCACTTCCGTCCCCCTCACTCATCCTTCTCAAAGTTCCCCCCCTCTCACCACCAAGCTGCCTCCCTCCACTGCCCTCTCACCTCCATCTCTTCACTCCACCTCCTCAAATCCTCAACTGTCTTCTTCCTTGTCTCTTGTCCCCCCTCTCCCCAGCCACCCACAGAGCCTTTCTCCTCTCATTCGGCCCCCTCCTCTAGCTATTCTGCAATCCCCCACACTCTTTCAACAACCCTCCTTACCTCCCCCTCGTCCCCTGTCCTACCTCCCCCTCCCCCCCCCCCCACCCCTGCACCCAAAGCCTCCTCCCCTACCTTCTTCATTAAAAGTGTGGACCTCAAATATCCGGGGCCTTCGCTCAAACCTTTCAGATCTTTCCATACAGGCTGCCACTGACAAACCAGACATAATCTGCCTAACAAAACTTTCCTCTCCATGACTGTCTGACTCCCAAGTATCTCTCCCGGTTACTCCCTCCTCCGGTTTGACAGACCTGAGCCTCGTCCTGGTGGAGGGTTGCTCTCTTCATCAAAGACTCTATTCCTCACTCTCCTTGCACTGCCTCTCACTCCCCCACACCCCCAGGAATACCTCTGGCTACGGCTTCCCCTCCACTCCCACCTCATGTTTATATGTGTACTGTACCGTCCACCGAACAGTGATGACCCATCTACACTCCACTATCCGAAAACATGGACCATCTTCTATCTTCTCATCCAAACTCTCTCTTCCTCTTATTGTGGTGACTTCAATTGCATCATGCCAGTTGGCTAGGTTGTGTGGTACCTCTCTCACCTGTCATGGTACCTCAGCAAAAGCTTTCTGTGACTCATTGGGACTGACTCAATCGGTCAATTTCCCGACCCGGATCTCAACCAATGGTACTCCATCTCTTCTAGATCTGATTTTGACAAAATTCCCTGACAAATATCTGCTGCTCTTCCTCCGCTCACATCGTTCTTCTGACCACGTCCTTGTCAAAGTGGACATCTCTCTGGCTATTCAGAGAACCACCTCACCGCCGTCGAGTCTGGCATTTCACGCAAGCCGACTGGCAGGGTCTCCAAGCAGCTATCAAACTTACAGACTGTCTCCTATCACTACTTTCTCAAACATCAACTCATCCTGGAATTCTTTCAAAAAACATGCTTCTACCTCATGCACAGATTTATCCCCTCTCGTCTTCAGTTGTCCTACCCTTCCTCCCGCCCTTGGTTTACTGAAGCTGTGTGGCGAGGCAGTTTCCTGAAACAACTTGCCTTTGCCTCATGGAAAGCAAACCCAACTGTGGGCAATCTCAGTTCCTTCCACAAAGCTCGCGAACAAGTGTGTATCTAGTATCTACCCTCAGGAGAGCCAGAAAACAACATCTTTCTCATCTCAAGTCTGAACTCTCAAACCTCTCTCCCTCCTCAAAATCCTGTGGCGTTTAATCAAATCTGTTTCTGGTGTATGTTCCCCTCCATCCCCTCCCTTACCTCAAATGGCTGCACTGCTGATACCGCACGTGATAAAGCTGAATGTCTAACTCGGTGTTTGCAGCTAAATCTTGTGTCTAAACCATCACTTTCTCAACCCACCTTACGCAGTCGCACCCAACTGTCCCTGGACTCTGTGTCCTTTTCTTCTAACAAGGTGGAGAGCTTGCTTTCAAACCTCGACTCAGATTCTCAACCGGTCCAGACGGCATCAGCCCACGTGGTCCTCAAAGCCTGTCTTCTTTCCCTTGCTCACCCTCTCTCTGTTCTATTCACCCTCTCATTTGCTCAAGGTCATCTGCTTGGAAATCTGCAACATCACTGCCCTGAATAAAAAAGGTGCAAAAAAAAGATCCCTGTAACTACAGACCAATCAGCCTTCTCCCAATCATCAGCAAGGTTATGGAATCCATCATCGCTTCAGACATGAAATCCTTCCTCTTCTCCAATGGCTTGATTTCCGATCATCAATTTGGTTTCAGACCAGGTCACTCTACCCTGGATATGCTGCTTCTGCTCTCCATCAATGGATGGAGGTCCTCAATGCCAGACAGGAAATCCGAGCCGTATCCCTGGACATATCACGTGCTTTTTGACACAGTCTGGCACCCTGCACTACTCACCAAACTCTCTTCCCATGGTATCCAAGGCCATCTCCACTCATGGCTCGCAGACTTCCTCTTCCTGTCGCAGTCAACGTGTGGCCCTAAATGGAGTTCTTTCATCCCCTCTTCCTGTGCAGGCTGGAGTTCCTCAAGGTAGCGTTCTGGGCCCTGTTCTTTTTCTGGTTTTCATTAATGATCTCTCGACTCTCTGGAAAATCCTCTATATCTCTTTGCCGATGACTCCACCCTCTGCCTACCATCTGTCATCCCTCAGACCGGCAAGCAGCAGCTTCTCGCTCACTGGAGATCTGGATAAAATCACAAACTGGTCCAACACATGGAACATGTCTTTCAATCCAGACAAATCCACACTCTCACTATGTCTCTTCGAAAGGACCGTTTAGAAAACCCCCCCATCCACTTTCTCAAACAATCCTCTGGAAGAAGTCTTTTCTTTCAAGCTTCTGGGTCTCACTATCTGCCATGACCTTTCCTGGGAAAGTCACATTTCCAACCTCGCCTCAAAAGCCAGTCGCCGACTGGGAATCCTCCATCGTGCAAAGTCCTTCCTCGGCCCTCTTGAGCTCCTGACCACTTACAAAGCTTTTGTCCGTAGCCTGATGGAGTACTGCCTCCCTCTGGGCTGGTGCTCCTGCCTCCCACCTTTCTCGGCTTCACGCTGTCGAAACCAGGGCATTTAGGATCATCGGCCATCTCCCGCAATGAAGCTGAGTCCTTGGGCCTCTCACTCAATCACCGCAGGTTGGTCGGGTCTTTCTGTCTTCTACCGACTCCTCTCCAGCCTTGCCCCCCCTGCTCTCTCTGCCATTTGTCCCCACCACATTTGCACAGGGCGCTCAAGGTCCGCCAACAACCCCCTTCTGGTAAAACTACCAAAATCACGAACCACTGCTCACCTTCACTCCTTCATTCCTCTTTTTTCCCGCTTTGGAATAAACTCCTCACTCTATCTTTCCCATTCTTCCCTCCAGGCTTTCAAAACAGCTGTTCACCACCACCTCTTATCATCCCCATCCAAATCCTCGATCTTTTCTACCCCCGATAATCCACCCAAGCCCACTTCCTTCAATTCCCCTGCTTTCCTTCCTGAGAAGTCCCTGTAATGTCCATCTTCTCTTCCCCATGTTCCCCGTCCCATCCCATCCCTCTCCCTTCCACAGATCACCTAATGTGTCTGTTTCCCCACTGTTTTGTCCCTTCCACTCCCGCCCCTCTTGTCTCATGCCCCCTTGCTGTGCGTTGTGTGTTAGCTCTCATACGAGCCTCGACATGGTATACAAAAAAAAAAAGAAAAAAAGTGCCCTTCTAATTATGAAATGAAAGAATATGAACTACCCAGACTCTTCCTAGAGCTGGCCGTCCAACCAACGAGGACAAGAAGGACCTTGGTCAGGGAGGTGACCAAGAACCCAATGACCACTCTCACAGAATTAGAGTTCCATGGCTCAGATGGAAGAACCTGCTGGAAGGACAACAGTCTCTGCAGCACTTCACAAATCTAGGCTTTATGGGAGAGTGGCCAGACAGAAGCCAGTCCTGAGAAAAAGGAACAAGACAGCACACCTGGAGTTTGCAAAAAGGCACGTGAAAGACTAAAAAAAATTGAAAAGATATGTCTTACCAACGCAAGACATTATATCTTTTCAATTTTAATTAACTTGCAAAAATTTCAAAAAACATGTTTTCACCTTGTCATTATGGGGGTATTTTGTGTTGATCGGTGACAAAAAAAAAATTAAATTTAATCATTTTTAAATCCAGGACGTAACCCAGCGAATTGTGACAACAGTCAAGGGGTGTGAATACTTTCTGAAGGCACTGTATATTCCAAACGCTTGTGCTAATCTACAGCTGAGTGTTGTATCAGCAGTTAGACCACACCTTAAAAATAATGAAACTAGTGGCCAGATGCCATGTGCACAAACAAAATGTCAAAACACGAGTGAGAGAAAGTACAAGCACCACAGCCTGGCATACAAATCAAATGTGTACCTTTTCGCTTGTCGGCTTGTGCTCGCCGGGACAAGGGGCACCTACGTAATGCAGGTTTTAACCATCAAATTGTAAGTGCTGCCTTTGATCGGAGGATCTTGTGTGCATTGCATTCACCTTCAAGCTCGATGTCACCACAAAAGAGATAATATTGCATATTTATTTGGATGCTATTAACGTGGACGATGAAAATCAAAGTACACACACCTCCGTTTTGACTTTCATAACACCCTCCTCGGTGAGCGTACTCGTCTCAAACACTGGAATTCCCTCGCTCTCAAATGCCTCCAGCAGTTTCTGGGACACACACACACACGCAGTCTCATTTTCATCGACGTTGCATACTCCGAGGGAAATGTATCCCAACATGACATTATAATTATAATCACCACCACCCCCACATCAACTCCCAATCTTCCTAATATTATATTGTCCCCAACCCCTCCGACAAGGTTGGAGACGTGGGACATTCAAATGAGCTCCGACCGATCAGGGCTATGATTCAATCACGGTTGTGAGTGGCTGAATTACGTTGCCATGGCAACCATCTCAGTAACTGGGCTTGAGTATGCGATATTTCAAAAATCGTTCAAGATTTAGCTTTCATATTACACAGATCTATTTGTCATACCACCCAAAAGGTGGGGGACTGAGAGCATCAGCTCCATGCTACTTTATAAAGACGTTAAACATATAGACCCCACGAACCTTCCCATCCTCAGGTAGGTCTGCAATGCGAGTTACATCGCACTTGTTCGCCACAATGACAAGAGGCTGTTTGGGGAGGAAAAACAAAGAGGGAATGAGATAATCATAGACATTTATAATTCATACATACTGTTCTTCTTCGCAAACGGCTACCATTATCCCACTTTTCTTGTGGGGTCATCCAGGGGAAGCTTGGCCTGAGTATTCACGAACTGGCGGCGTGACATTCGACTAGTTAGGGCAGGAATTTGGAATTTGGCCATGGTGCAGCGATAGCTTACAGACTCTGCGCGAAGGACACCATGGGATCTTTAACGTCCACTCATGAATGCTGGCAGACGGGGCGCCCGTTGTAACGTCCATCCAAGAGATGGCACATACATTGATGAATCACCCTGCTTGTGAAACACCGGGCTGACAGTTTATAGCCGGGTCAGGAATCGAACCCAGGCGAGACAGCTATGAGGCGAGTGTGCGTACCTCTAGGCATTCCTGTCATTCCTACAATTATTAATTATTATAAAGACTGTTAACCCATTTAAAAGAGAAAAAAAAAGTGTGTAGTTGCAGCAAAAATATGGAAACCCCAGCCAATCACACACTGTTGTAGACAATCAGGAGTTGTCATCACTTGCCTTGTTTGCAAAGAGAGGACGGATGTTTGAGAAGAGCTCACACTGCTGCTGCAGTGTCTGTCCACACTGCTCCGAAATGTCCATCGTGAAAAGCACTGCGGCATGAAGGTGCGCCAGTGCAGTCACCGCCTGCATTTCGATCGTATTTCGATCTTCCAGGGGCTTGTCCAGGATGCCAGGCGTGTCCACCACCTGCGAAACACCAGAAGATGAAATTTCCAACATTTTCTTTCTCTATTTTCTATACGTTACAATGGAACAATGAAACTTCACAATGTGAAAAACGCGCAGGGTAAAAGGCATATCACATATTAAAGATTGGATATATTTTCCCAGGTAAAAATAAAGTGCACATGCCCCCTTGATGTCCGACCTGCCAGCGCAGGTACTTGTAGTCCATGTGACCGACAAAGAGGGACTTGGTTGTGAAAGCGTAAGGCTGGACCTCCACGTCAGCACGGGTAACCTACAGACAGACAAAGTCAGACAGACATGAATTATGAGAAGGAGCAAGGAAGAGGGGATTACAAAAGGAAATCACAGCACGAGTTAAGAGGGGATAAACAAAGAGGATGTAGCCAAGCTTTAAATGGTTAAGGTCAAGCAGTATCAAACCAACAAAGTGAAATAACCAGATGACCGCACATTGTGGGCATCGTATACCTTGTTGATAAAGCTTGATTTGCCGACATTTGGGTACCCACAGAGCAGTAACGTCCGCGTGTTTGGGTCAATGGACGGCAGCCGGGACAAATGCTGCCGAACTGTAGTGACATGTGGATAGAAGAACATGTAAAACATTGTGTATTTAGACCACTAAACCACGACTAACTACTACGACTACACGAAAGGTACAAGCCTTGCTGGTGAAGACCATTATTTAATAAAGGATCCAAAAAACAATTGGGAAACTATAGACCTGTTAGTTTGACTTCAGTTGTGGGGAAGATGTTGAAGGAATTAAGGACCAGATGAGGAACCATTTAAATAAATACAAACTAATTAAAGGAGCATGGGTTTACCAAAGGTAGTTCCTGTTTAACAAATCTTTTAGACTTCTATGAAGCAGTGTCTGATTGGATGGATGAGGGAAAGGCAGTGGACATAGTATATCCAGACTTTAAGAAGGCATTTGATAAGGTACCACATCGGAGGTCGTTAGCCAAAGTGAGAGCTTGTGGAGTGGCTGGTCAGGTAGCTAATTGGATTGCAAATTGGCTTAATGAAAGGAAGCAAAGAGTGGCTGTGAGTGGGAGGATGTCTTGGTGGGAGGATGTAAGTAGTGGGGTACCTCAGGGATCAGTACTTGGACCATTACTATTTGTTATTTACATGAATGATTTGGATAATGGGGGTGAAGAGTCGGATTTCCAAATTTGCAGATGACACAAAACTTGGAGGTAAGGTGGATAGCAGAGGGGGTGGTGATCAGATACAGGAAAGTATTGATACTTGCATTGATTGGCAAATGGAATTTAACCTGAGCAAGTGTAAGGTGTTGGGGATGGGAAAGAATAATGAAAATAGAGATTACATGATACAAGGGGTAATTTTGGAGCGTGTCACACAGGAGGATTTGGGGGGTAAGCAGGCAGCACAATGCCAGGAAGCTATAGGTAGAGCAAATAGGGTTTTAGGTTGTATTCGGAGAAGGATCATTTATAAATCAAAAGAGGTGGTGTTAACATTGTACAGGAATTTAGTGAGGGCCACATCTAGAATATTGTGTGCAGTTTTGGTCACCACAACCTAGGAAGACATAGCTGCCATAGAGAGGGTTCAGCACAGGCTACCTAGTTGAATTCCGGGCCGAGCTAGACTCAGTTATGAGGAGCGGCCGAAGGAGACAGGGCTTTGTACACTAGAAAGGAAGCAGATACGAGGATATATGATAGAGATGATTAAGAAGAGAAATGATGGAGATGATCCAAAATAACACAAACGACATTGCTACTGCAGGCAGAACACCCGTTGAGTGCTTGGTGCATTTAGGTTTCAGATGGTCCTACTAATTAATTATCATCAGTGGGTCGAACCACTAAAAAGGTAATGCAACTCGATGTACTGTGGCCATTATTTTGGAATAGTAACCAACTTGTACCCAGAGCATACTATAGGGGTCCTGATCCTCAAAGAGGTACCCCCAAAAGCAAAGCATACCATTTAGTCACAAAACATGTCCTGCATCCAACAAACAGTTTGTTGGCCATCTAATCAGTATCATACAGAGTACCACCACAGGTGCCAGCACACCTTGCTCCAGGTACTCGAGGCTCTGAGCCTGTTTTTTGATGATGGTACACATACGGCCCAGGGCTGCTCGCTTCAATTGCTTGCAGCGGTACATTGAGTCCGCAAACTTCAGCAGCCTGACATAATCTTTACCTACACTGGAGCAGTGGAAGGAAGGAAGGAAGAAGTGAAAATCAGAACAATAGGTATGGATCAAGGGTAAACAATGTGGGTTTTGCTTCACCATCCCCATGTACACAGCTGTCACAAATCAATGGGCTTTTGATGAAAAGCAGAGAAGCAAAAATAAGCACCAATACCCCTGTTGATCACACGTACTTATCGATGAGGTTCTTCGCGATGTTGATCTGGCCCAGAGCCAACTTGTAATGGTCTTTATCGTAAAGAACGTTCATGAGGTCTGCATAAAACGGGTGAACGTCCTGCGTAAAAGAGAAGCAACGCGATTACAATTTGAGAGCAGGGAAACACGAAAAGTTACGGAAGCGAAGGTGCCTTGAGAAAGGTGCTCTGGTACGAGCCTCGCTGGTGAAGCACAAAATAGGGTGAAGACCAAGAAGAAAAGGTGCGTTACGAAGAAACTCACATCCATTTTGGGGAAGTCCGAGATGATTTGGGAGAGGCGATCATGGTAGTTCTGTTGAGTGAACTTAACCTTTCGCATGTAGAACTGTCTGATGCGGGCGATCCGATAATGTCGATGTATCACCGTGGGGGTTTTGCGCTGAGTCTTGGATAAAGTGAGGTCGACAAAATCCTTCATGGACAGAGGGACACAATTCGATTCAATACTTTCTGCCATCGGTGGTAAACTTTGTGCGTAGTTTACACAAAACTGCGATAATCACTTCCACACTAGTTCACAGTATCGAAGAACGTAATTAAAAACATAAATGAATAGGAGTATGGATACACACTACACAGGTCACGGCAGCACGTGACCATATAGTCTGTAACCATGTCTGTCCATGCGATATGTTTGGGGCAAAACGGAAGTTACCAAGCAGCTTACGGATCATATCATCCATGACTTCCTCCAATCGATTGGCAGCTAACAGACTGCCAGAAACTTCTCTTTTTCTTTAGTTATTTTTAAAGTGTAAAGAATATAAATAGTTCTTTCAAGAACCAACACATGATGGACAAGGTAAACCTTTTACTCTTAAGTATTATATGGTTGTGTTATCATCATCCCCACGCTTCTTAAAAATATAAGTATTGCAATCGGTTCCGTCCATCCGTCCGTCACGCTATCTCCTCGTAAATGGTTCCGCAGCAATTCACCAAACTTGGTACTTATGATCAAGAAGGTGCAAGAGCAGTCATTTTTTGGCCTCGCCTCCTGGGGTGGGGTCAAAAGGTCGAATACCGAAAAATGCAATTACGGGCACATTGTTAAACATTTTCCAATGAAACTTTGTGTATGCAATCAACATTGGGGGGATGCATGAAATATACATAACGATTTTTTGGGATTTGAGCTGCGGTTCATGCCATTGGGGGTTGGGACTTGGGATCACAGGGGGTCAAAACAGGAAATTGAATATTGGGTCATTGGTGGAACCGTTTGCCATCTTTCAACTTTGCTTAAGGTAGGAAGCATAGGATTTGTGATAGCACCATCGACTTCACCGGTGGTTATTATATTTTCCGAAGGCTCATAATGGAGCGGTGTATATGAATAC
>CM068956.1:108428619-108442361 GCA_035128595.1 Eptatretus atami | reverse complement strand
TTTCAAGACAAAAATTTGCTTAAAAGTGACTCCCTCCCACCACCCCCTCTAAACAAGAGGATCTATTTCAGAATCGACGTATGTGGGAGGCATACAGTATCACGGATCACTTAGAAAGCTGAAATCATCAAGCTTCTTGTAATCACTCTACAAATTTGAGTGCGCGACCTTAACATTGGTGTGCGCATACCATATAAACAAGTATAACTTGTTATATAGATCATCAATGGTTTTCAAACTAGCAACGCTGACTACCCATTGGCATTATGTGGTGCAAAACAATTGTACAGAGTCCAATGCTATGAACGAACTCCACCACCCTCACCTTTTCATCCTTCCTATTTCCCCCTTTAACTGTCCCCATCAAAAATCTACTTCTCCTACCCTACCCACACCAATGCCAAAATTAAATGTACATATAGTTTGTTGTGTTTAGGATTTGCATCCATCTCCAACTTCAGCAATCCATACCGTTTTGTGCACTTTGTCCATGCATTCTTCGCATCATAAAACCCTCGGAGAATGGAATGCGAACCTTGAAGAAAAGGTGGTAGGGAACAAGGGAGTAATGATTCAACAAAGCCCTGACAGTTAGTACAGCTTCCATCAATCGCAGGAGACAGACAAAGCACACACAAAAGGCACGAAACACCATTGGTACAAGCAAACATTAATGGCATAAATTGACCATTACCATATTGTCACGTACTATGAGGCGATGGCAAAGATGGGCTGTCAGTCTATCATCTACTTTATCCTCTCAATATCGACTCCACACGGAACGTGAGCAGCGTCACAAGCCTTGTAAGAAAAGAGGCAAAAATACGGTGAATGGTCAGACAAAGGGGATTGTTTAAAGACGAGGTAATCATTGAAGTTATTCTTTCAGGAGCTTTCTCGTGAAGTAACAAAATACACAACTAGAGGATTGCAAAAAGCTCTATTTCCAGTCATATTCACAAAGTCTATCTCTCAGCCAAGCCTTTTGTTTTATTGTTCAAGAAAGGAAACATTTGCATACCAAAGGAATGACCCACCACAGCTAAGGGAATGTAGTCACTTTGCCTTTAGTGCCCTAATTCTGGGTTCAGTTACTGATCGTGCCTTAACTGTCACCCTGATGATGCTTCCTTCAAAACAGTGTGTTGCATCAATGGTGTGACCCGGTCGAACTACAATCTTTCCAGAGATGTGAAAGATGTGACTACCACAACATCGGCTTGTAAAAAAATTTTTTGCTATACCAATGTCAAGGCTCGTAATGAAAGCTAACACCAGAATACAAACAAGGGAGCAGGAGATCCAAGAGGGGTGGAGAGGAAAGACATAAACATGGGAACAGAGACATAGGAATCTGTCGAAGGAGAGCTGGGGCGCGAGTACATGGGAGCTAAACAACGATGACACTACAGCGGACTTTTCAGGAAGAAAGCAGGGAATTGAAAGACTGGGTTGTGGCCAGATTACGTGGAGGGGGGAAGGAACAACTTTGAGTTCTGATTGGAGAATAAGAGATGCGGTAACAGCTGTTTGAGACGCTGGAGGAAAAGTGGAGCTAAGGATGTGTGGGAGTTTGTTGCCAAAAGATGGGGGTCAAAAATAACGAGGGATTGAAAGCGTGAAGCGTGAGTCCAGTGATTCGTGATTTTGTATTATACCAGAAAGGGTTGCTGGTCTACCTTGAAAGCATCCTATGAATATCAGGGGGGAGGGGGTTAGGGGCATACTCAGACAGAGCAGGGGCAGGACCAGAGAGGAGAACGATAAGATAGACAGAAAGACCAACGACCTGCCTGCGGTGAGTGCAAGAGACCCAAAGCGCTCGCTCACCCGAGAGATACCACATTGATCCTGAATGCCTTGGTTTTCCACACGTGAACCATGAAAGGAGAGAGGTGGAGCACCAGCCAGAAGAGAAGAGCAGTCCTCATCAGACTGTGGACTAAAATGCTTTGATGTGTCAGGAGCTCAAGTGTGCCATGAAGTACTTGCACGATGGAGGAATGCCCATCGCGACTGCCTTGGAGGAGCTTGGAAATGTGGCTTTCACGAGAAGGATCATGGCGATAGTGAGACCCAGACATCTCTGAATGAAAGGAATTCTTCAAGAATATTGTTGGAGAAAGTAGATGGGAGTTTTTCCAGACAGCGTCCTTTCGGAGAGACATAGTGAGAGTGAAATTTGTCAGGATTGAAAGGATGTTCCATGTGTTGTCAGCTTGTGATTTTTTCCAGATCTGCTGCTTGCCATCTGAGGATGACAGATGGTTACAGCAGAGGGTTGAGTCATCAGCAAAGAGATAAAGAGATTTTTCAGAGTCAGAGAGATCTGATGAAAAACCAGAAAAAAGAACAGGCCAGAACACGGCCTGCTACTTTTAGAACTCCAGCTGGACAGGAAGAGGAATGAGAGAACTCCATTAAGGGCCACAAGCATTGGCTGCAACAGGAGAAGGAAGTCTGCGAGCATGAGGGAATGTCCTTGGATATACATAGGAAGAGAGTTTGGGAGCAGGCAGTGTGTCAGACTTTGATCGAGCAACATATATGTCTAGGAATGCTTGATTTATGTCTGGCATTGAGGATCTCCATCCATTGTTCGGAAGAAAGCAGAAGCATATCAGGTAGAGTGATCCTGGTTGACCCAATTTGATGATCGGAAATTAAGCCATTGGAGAAGAGGAAAGGATTAAATGATGAACGATGATAGATTCCATAACCTTGCTGTGGATTGGGAGAGGGCTTTTGGTCTGTAGTTGCCAGATCCGTCTTTTGCCACCTTTCTAGCAGGCATAAATTATGCTGATTCCCAACGAAGATGCAGATGACCGTTAGCAAATTAGAGGTGAATAAACAGAGAGAGAGGGTGAGCAAGAGCAGAGAGCAGTTTCCTTAGACATTGGGCGATTGCCATCTGACCGGTTCCTCAGAATCAAACGTTGAGATTGACAACAAGCTCTCAACCTTGCAGGAGACGAAGGACACAGAGATCAGGACAGTGGTTCGACTGGGTAAGGTGGATACAGAAAGTAATGTTGGACACAAGATTTCAAAGCAAACAGGGAGTTAGCCATACAACACTCAGTTTGCTGCATTTGATCTTAAAATGCCCCCACGTCTCTCTTGAAAAAGATTAAGTATCATAATCTTTGTACAGTGCCTTCAGAGACAGATTCACAACCCATGACTTTCATCCCATTTGTTGCGTTGCAGCCTGATTTTTCAATGTATTGAATTTAAAATTTTTGAAACCAAAACTACTTAAAATAACCTTATAATGACAAAGTCGAAAACATGCTTTTGGAATTTTTACAAATTAATTAAAAATTCAAAATCGAAATGTCTTCAACCATACGTATTTACCCCTTTATATGACACCCAAATAGCTCACGAGCATCCAACTTTCTTTGATCATCCTTGAGATGTCGTACAACTTGCATTGAGCCACCTGAATGGCCAATTAAATTGAATGGGACATGATTAGAAGAAAACACACCTTTCTGTATAAGCCCACATTTGACAGTCATGCTCAGAGCAGAATACTCTACCATGGAACAATGTCAAGACTTGTCCGTAAAACTCAGAGGTGGAATTTGTGAGCAAGTATAATCTGGAGAAGGCATAAACAATTTCTCAGTGTTGAACTTCCAAAGCACAGTAGCTCCCATATTACTTCCTGCCACCAAGTGGAAGTGGTTATGTTACCTCACTCTTTTGATCTGTCGTTGTGTGCAGATATTCAAAAGTTGTGACAATCTGGACTTAATTTTGTGGACAGGTTGGTGTGGACAAGGAGGAACTGATTAATTTTTGGTAAAGATCCGAGATCCAGATCCGACTACTGAATTTTTTTTAATCTGACTTTGTTTCACCTTGAGAGATGGGGCTAAAATATATGAACCATCCACATATCTCAAAATAAGTTTGGACGATTCGGACGAAACTTGGTGACAGGTTGGCTGTAGCAAGGACTCGAATGATCTTAAATCTTGAGTGAATATCCAACTTCCAGACTCCAATACCGATATTATTTAATTTTAAAATGAATTCTTATACCATGGAGAGGAGCAGCGTCTGCGCTGCGGAGGTGTTGCCCTACTACAAGTGGCCCTTCTAATTATGAAATGTGAAAAGAATATGGAACTACCCAGATATTTCTTAGACGCTGCCGTCCCACCAAACGAGCAAACGGACAAGAAGACCTGGTCAGGGAAGGTAGACCAAGAACCCCAATAACCCTCTCACAGAATTAGAGTTCCATGGCTCAGATGAAGAACCTGCTGAGGACAACAGTCTCTGCCAGCACTTCACAAATCTAGGCTTTATGAGAGAGTGCGCCAGACAGAGCCACAAAAAGTCCCCTTTGGAAAAAAAAAAAAGGCGAACAAGACAGCACACTGGCAGTTTTGCAAAAAAGGCAATCTGAAAGACTAGAAAAAAAATTAAAAGATATAATGTCTTACCAACGCAAGACGATATATCTTTCTTCAATTTTAATTAACTTGCAAAATTTCAAAAACATGTTCACTCTTGCATCTATGAGATTTTTTTTTGTGGATCGGTGCACAAAAAAAAATTAAATTTATATCATTTTAAACTCCAGACGTAACCCAATAGAATTGTGACAACAAGTCAAGCAGGTGTGAATTACTCTGAAAGAGCACTGTATTTAAACACACAACGCCGTGCAATCTACAGCACTGGTGTTGTATCAGCAGTTAGACCACACACTTAAAGAAATATGAAACAGTGGCCAGTGCCACGTGCAACAAAAACAAAATGTCAAAAACACGATGTGAGAAAAGTACCAAGCACCACAGCTGCATACAATCACAATGTGACCTTTCGCTTGTCGGCTTGTAGCTCGCCCGGGACAAGGGGCACCTACGTAATGCAGTTATCTAACATCAAATTTGTAAAGTGCTGCCTTTGAATCGGAGATCTAGTGTGCATATGCATCCACCTTCAAGGCTCGATGGTCACATCAAAGAGATTATTGTCATATTTATTTGGATGCTATAACTTGCACGATAAAATCCAAAGCTACATCACACCTCACGTTTGACTTTCATAACACCCTCCTCGTGTGCAGCTACTCGTCTCAACACTGGAATCCCTCGCTTCTCAATATGCTCAGCAGTTCGGGACACACAACA
The DNA here is from genome assembly GCA_035128595.1 of Eptatretus atami. Lineage (NCBI taxonomy): Eukaryota > Metazoa > Chordata > Myxini > Myxiniformes > Myxinidae > Eptatretus > Eptatretus atami. The sequence goes on along the minus strand of CM068956.1, from coordinate 108,437,205 downwards.
CACGCAGTCCCTCATTTCATCGACTGCATACTCCGAGGGAATGTTATACCCCAACTATGACATATTAATTATAATCACCACCACCCCCAGCATCAACTCCCAATCTTCTACATTTATATATAATTCCCCAACCCCTCGGACAGGTTGGAACGTGACTGAACAAAGGAGTCCGACCGATCAGGGCTATCCCGATTCAATCACGGTTGTGAGTGCTGAATTATTTGCCATGGCAACCATCTATCCAGAACTGGGTCTTGAGTATGCGATATTTCCAAAATATTCGTTCCAGATTATAGCTTTTCATATTACACAGATCTATTTGTCATACCACCAAAAAGGTGGGGACTGAAGAGCATCAGCTCCATGTACCTTTATAAAGACTTTTAAACATGACCCACGACCTTCCTCCTCAGTAGTCTGCAATGCGAGTTACACGCAATCTTGTTCGCACACATGACAAAGACCTGTTTGGAGAGAAAAACAAAGAGGGATGAGATAACTCATAGACATTATAACTCATCAATACTGCTTCTTCTTCGCCAAACGCTACCATATCCACTTTCTGTGGGTCATCCAGGAGCTTGCGCCGAGTATTCCGACGAACTCGCGTGACATTTCGACTAGTTAGGGCAGAATTCTGAATGTTGGCCATGATGCAGCGACTAGCCTTACAGACTCTTGCGAAGGACAACATGGAATCTTTAACAGTCCACTCCATGAATGCTGAGAGACGGGGCGCCCTTGTAACTTCCATCCAAGAGATTGGCAAATACATCTCGACTGAATCACCCTGCTGTGAAACACCGGCTGACAGATATTAAGCCCGGTCAAGAACGAACCCAGCGGAGAACAGCTATGAGGCCGAGGTGCTACCTCTAAGCACATCACTGTTCATTCTATCAATTTTATTATTATAAAGGGACTGTTTAACCCATTTAAAGAAAAAAAAAGTGTGTAGTTTGCAGCAAAAGAATATTGAAACCCCAGCCAATCACACAACTGTTGCATAGACATCAGGAGTTGTCACACCTTCGCCTTGTTTGCAAAGAGGACGGATGTTTGAGAAGAGCTCACACTTGATGCTACAGATGTCTTGTCCACACTGCTCCCGAATATGTCCATCGTAAAAGCCACTGCGGCATGAAGGTTTCGCCAGTTGCAGTCACGCTGCATTCGATTCGTATTTCGGATCTTCCAGGGGCTTGTCGTCAGGATGCAGCGTCCACCACCCTGCGAAACCACCATGAGATGGAATATTTTCCAACATCTTTCTTTCTCCATATTTCTATACGTAGCAATGAACAAAACTTCACAAGGGTGAAAACCGCGGTCAAAAGGCATTATCACATATTAAGATTGGATATATTTTCCAGGTAAGATAAGTGCACATGCCCCTTGATGTCGAACCTGCCAGCGCAGTACTTAAGTCCAATGTGACCACAAAGAGACTTGTGTAGAAACGTAAGGCTGGGACTTCACGTCAGCACGGGTAACCTAAGACAGACAAAGTCAGACAGAACATATATATATGCAGAAGAAGCAAGGGAAGAGGGATTACAAAAGGATCCACAGCATGAGTTAAGAGGGGAAAACAAGGATGGATTAGCAAGGCTTAAATGTAAGTCGAGCAGTCATCAAACCAACAAAGTTGAAATAACCAGTGACCGCACATGTGGCAGTCGTATAACCTTTGTTGTGATAAGCTTGAATTGCGACCATTCCCCCCCCCCCCCCCCCCCCCCTGTTGGTTACCCACAGAAGCCAGTAACATCGCGTGTTTGGTCAAATGGACGCAGCGGACAAAATGCTGCCGAATGTATGTGACATGTGGATAGACAGAACATGATAAAACAATTGTGTATTTAGACCACTAAAACCACGACTAACTACTACGACTCACGAAAGTGTACAAGCTTTGATGATGAAGACCATATATAAAGAATCCAAAAACAATTGAGGAAAACTAATAGACCTGTTACGTTGACTTCAGTTGGTGGAAGATGAATAAGGATTAAGACCAGATGGAGAAACCATTTAAAATACAATACAATACTAATTAAAGGAGCATCGGCTTTACCAAAGTAGTTTCCTGTTTAACAAATCTTTTCAGAGTTCTATGCAAGCAGTGTCTGATTGGAATGGATGAGGGAAAGCAGTGCGACATAGATATCCAAGACTTAAGAAGGCACTTCGATAAGGTACCAAAATCGGAGGTCGTTAGCCAAAGAAAAATGGGCTGGACGGGTGGTCAGGTAGCTAATTGATTGCAATATTGCTTAATAAAGAATCAAAGAATGTGCTGTGAGTGGTGAGGATGATCTTGTGAGGAATGTAAGTAGTGGGGATACTCAGGATCAGACTGGACCATTACTATTTGTTATTTACATGAATATTGGATAATGGGTGAAGAGTCGATTTCAAATATTGCAGATGAACCAAAATCTTCGAGGGAAGGTGGATAGCAGAGGGGATGCGTGATCAGACTACAGAAATATTGATACTTTGCATTGATGCAAATGAATTATTAACCTGGCAAGTGTAAGTGTGTTGGATGGTGGACAGAATTTAATGAAAATAGAGATTACATGATACAAGGAGTCAATTTTTGGAGCATGCACACAGGAGATTAGGGCGTAAGCAGGACAGCCAATTTGCAGAAGCTATAGCTAGAGCAAATAGGTTTTAGGTATATCGGAGAGGGACATTATAATCAGACTTGGTGTTATAGAAATTTAACATGCTAACGAGAAATTAAAAAGAGAATAGGGGCGAAAAGACCAGCCAATAAAACACAATAACAACAGTTGTAATACTTAAAACATAACAAACTGCGATCATCATTGTACAGAATTAGTGAGGGCACACATCTAGGAATTTGTTGCAGTTTGGCCCACAACCTAGAAGACATAGCTGCCATAGAGAGGTTCAGCGCAGGGCTACTAGACTCGATTTCCGGCCGAGGCTAGACTCCAGGTATGAGGACGCCGAGGATACAGGGCTTTGCTAACTAGAGAAGGAAGCAATACGAGTGAATATATGATAGAAGCATATAAGAAGAGAAATGATGGAATGAATCCAAAATAACAACAACGACATGCTTACTGAGCAGTAACACCGCTTCGGTGCTGTCCTACTAATCATCATCAGTGGTCGAACACTACAAAAGTGATGCATAACTCGAATGACGTGGCCATATTATTATTGAATAGTAACCAACTTGACTCAGGCATACTAATAGGGTCCTCCATCCTTCAAAGAATACCCAACAAGCAAAAGCATACCATTTGTCACAGAAAAAAAACCCACCCCAATTTGGGTTTTTTCCTGCATCCAACAAACAGTTTGTTGGGGGGACCACTTATAAATCAGTATTCATAACAGAGTACACCACAGTGCCAGCACACCTTCCCAGGTACTCGAGCTCTGAGCCTGTTTTTTGAGATGCTACACATACGCCCAGGCTGCTCGCTTCAATTGCTAGGCAGCAGTACATTGAGTCGCAAACTTCAAGCAGCCTGACATAATCTTTTACCTACACTGGAGCAGTGGAAGAAGAAGGAAGAAGTGAAAATCCGAACAATAAGGTATCATCAAGGCGTAAAACAATGGGTTTTGCTTTCACCATCCCCACGCTACACACCTCTCACAAATTAATGGCTTTTGATGAAAAAGAGGAAAAGCAAAATAGACACAATACCCCTGTTGTCCACAGTACTTATCGATGAGGTTCTTCGCGATGTTGATCTGGCCAAGCCAATTTGATAATGGGTCATTTATCGTAAAGAACTTTCCATGAGTCTGCGTAAACGGATAGTGAACGTCCTGCGTTAAAAGAAACGCCAACGCATTACAATTTGAAGCACGCAGGGAAACCACGGAAAAGTTACGAAGCGAAGTGCCTCTGAGAAGTGCTCTGGTACGAGCCTTCGCTGGTGAAGCACACATAATAGGGTGAAGACCAGAAGAAAAGGCGTACGAAGAAACTCACATCCATTTGTGGGAATCGAGATGATTGAGAGCGATCATGGTAGTTCTGTGAGTGAAATTTAAACCTTTCGCTATGTAGACACTGATCTGTAGCGGGCGATCCGATAATTGTCGTATCGTAATCCACCGTGGGTGTTTTGCACCTGAGTTGGATAAAGTGAGGCGACAACAATCCTTACTGGACAAGCGACACAACTTCGATCAAATAGCTTATCCTGCCATCGGGAAATTTTTGCGTAGTTTACCACAAACTGCATAATTACTTTCCACAACTAGTTCACAGTATCGGAAGAACCTAATTAAAAAACTAAATGAAATAGGGAGTATGGTACACACTTACACAGGTCACTGCCAGCACGTGGACCATATAGTCTGTAACATGTTCTGTCATGCGATATGTTTGACGGCCAAAACGCGAAGTTATCCAAGCAGCTTACGGTCAATCATCCCTTGACTTCCTCCTATCGATTGGCAGCTAACAGATGCCAGGGAAACTTCTCTTTTCTTGAGTTACTTTTTAAAGTTAAAGCATATAAATAGTTCTTCCAAGAACCAACTACATGATGGACAAGTGAAACCTTTTACTCGTAAGTTATTATATAGTTGTGTTTATTCATCCCCGCTTCTTAAAAATATACAGTTATTGCCAATCGGTTCCGTCCATCCGTCCGTCACCTATTCCTCAAATGGGTTCCGCGCACAATTCACCAATCTTGACTATCGATCAAGAAGTGCAAACAGTCTTTTTGGTCCTCGCCTCCTGGAGGTGGGGTCAAATGGTCAATTCAAAAAATGCAATTACGGCACATGTAAACCATTTTCCAATGAAACTTTGGTATAGCAATCAACATTGGGGATGCATAAATTATATCATAACGATTTTTTTGGGATTTGTAGCTTCGGTCATGCATTCGGGTTGGGACTTGGGATACAGGGGTCAAAACAGGGAATTGAATATTGTCATTGGCTGGAACCGTTTGCCATCTTTCAACTTTGCTTAGTAGGAAGCATAGATTTATGTATAGCACCATCGCAACCTTCACCGTGGTATTATATTTTCGAAGGCTCATATATGGACGGCCTGTATATGAATAGCCGCTTAGTATAATATATATATATATAATTATATAATATATTATATTATATATATATTAATATAATTAATAATTATATATATATATTAATTGAACTGGGTTTCCCAAATCATAAGGCAAGCACTCAGAGGGAAACACAAACAGACAAGCCTATTCTCTGAAATAAATGATACATTAAGCTGTTTGGGATAACTGAGTTAAACACATACCAACACGTAAGTGTCCAGACACGGGAAAGGAGTTGAGGTGCACGGGTGCACGAGAGAGAGAGAGAGAGAAGACAGAGAGAGAGAGGGAACGTGTGTGGTGTGCGGAGGAAAGAGCAGAGAGAGAGAAGAGAGAGAGAGAGAAAGAGTGAGAGAGAGAGCAGAGAAGAAGAGGAGTGGGGCCAAACGGGATGAATGTACACAGCACAACATGTGAGTGTAATCGATGACTGGCTCTGGAAACCTGTCACCTGCATGCTTTGAGACCCTTCCCCTCCGGATTTCGCCCTGACACTGCCCTACAGATTCATAATGATAATTACAAGGGACAAATATCAGAATACTCACTTCTATTTATCTGGACTCTCGAGATGCTTTGACTCGGGCGACCATAATATACGAGGTGATCTTCACGGTCGGCTTGGTATCTCTGATCTGTTGCTCTTCATCGTTTCTCTCACCTTAAAAAGATCACAACACCCTCAATTCCATTCTCATATAAAGCTTTAACCCCAGTCATGAAACTCTCGAGTCACCACATACGAATATCTCTTCCACAGGTTTCACACCAGCATCACTCATGACCCTCTCCCTCCTATATTCTCTCATTGAGAAATTTAAATTATTATTCTTCCACCAGCTACAATATTCCTCGAATTCCTCTGCTCGAATTGGGATATGAAACTTGGTCGTGTTTCATAATGTTCACGCTTGATTCTCCAACTCCTATTCCAGCTTACTTGCCTCTTCTCTCGAGGCCTTACCAAACATGGCCATCAGCTTGTATTAAAGTTCATAAAGTTTTGTAAATTCACTCAGATCCTTCAAAGCGCTTCACTGGATCCGTGGACACCAATGTAACCGAATTTTAATTCATGCACTGGGCATCTTCTAATCTTACTCACGTTGTAGTTTCTTCATCTTCTTCTTCTGACTTTTGTTCACAGTCTACAGTTTCATCAAAACTTCCTAAACTTACTTACATATATATTGTAATAAAATACCTGACAAACAGTAACCACTCTCATTGAATTTCCTCCGAGAAAAAAAATTATGACGTCAAAATATCTCCGGTTAATGGAATCGCCTCAAAAAATATCTCAACAGCAAGCTTTGAATTTGTTGCGAGAATCGATAAGGTCATTTAGCAAGATGAAATTACCGCACATACCATACATTCACTATTACAGTCATAATCGAATTTTTTGACGTCATCCTAATATTTGACATCTTTTTTGTTTCACAAACCAGAGTTTTCATCATCTCGTGAACTTGCCATGTATATGCAGAACCCACCGCAACAGTAAACCATCTCCAATTGGAAATTCTTCCTAGAAAAAAAGTGACTCAATATCGCGCTTAAGTGAATTCGACATACAATCTTCGAACATAGGCCAAGCTGTTTGAATTTTGTTGCGGAATCAAGCCGGCATCTAGCACAGATAATTTATCGCAAACCTGATACATACTACAATGACGTCATATTCGTTTATGACGTCAGATTAAGAGGACCGAGGATCTTAATGCTCATTTGAGCTTTTAATATATCGTTCGATCCCTTTATCAGGATCAACGCGTCCGACAATTTCGAACCCACTCGCCCACCTTTAACCCCGTCAAAAAAGCGAGGCTAACTTGCGAATCTTTCTGGTATCTTCCACAACGAACAGATGAAACCTTTTTGGGATTCAGCACATCCGTCAAAATCTATTACAACTATAAATAAAACGCACCATGGTAAATAAGGTCAGAACATTGCTGAGATGACATTAGAGGCCGTGAAATTTTTTTTTTAAAAAAACAAGGCAAACGAGGACTACGATTACAATTTAGGCCTTAGGCTTAATGGCGGGACGAATAGCTCGTTTGTGGACACAAGACAGTCCGTCACTTCAAATACGTATTGAAACCGAGGAATAGACTCACCTTGGCCGATGGCACGATCATAACCTTCTTAAAATTGTACAGCGCCATGGTGGGACACGCTGGGACACACTGGGACACGTGCGCCGGCGTTACGTCACTTCCGCTGTGACGAAACTTCCGCTGAAGGGACGATGATTGTTGTTGTTCTTCTTCTTCCTCTTTCTTCTATTTGGGTGTTTTTTTGGCCTAGTCAGAGCCGCGAGGCTCTATAAACACCATCCACTAACTCGAGGTTTACAACCAAACGGGAATATATATATATATTATATATATAAGTATAATATATTGATAAATGTAAGTAAAGAACAGAAAGTAAGGAAAAATAATCTATCTATAATTCCAGCAATCTGTGTGTGTGTCTGTCTGTCTGTCTGTCTGTCTGTCTGTTGTCTGTCTGTCCCTGTCTGTCTGTGACCGGCTGTTTCTCGACAACCACTGTCGATCTAATTGAAAACTTGCCAGGTTTATTGCTGGGACCTGAGTATGTGCCTTTCAAGGTTTGATATTAATCGGACAAAGTGGTTCTCAAAGTTATGGCAATTATTTACCAAACCAATGACAGGACACGGTGCTATGACATCACAATTGACGTCACAATTCTTCTTTTTTTTTGCACGTACGGGCACACAGTAGTAATAATAATAACTCTATACTGTCCGCCCCATTTCCGTTTTGAATTTCCAGACAAATCTGGAGAATCGAGGGTACGTCCGGCTCAGTTGACAAAGTGTATCCGGTACTCTTATTCAGAGAATACATTGAAGGATGTAACCGGTAATGTGAAATCGATTGTGGCCTTTTAAACCAGGTTTCTTAAATAACGAAGTGTGGACGTAAGATCGCTAGTTAATTTAGTAAGCTCCGCCACATGAGCGCTACACTCCATCCGTGTTCGTCGTTGGAAGATTTACATGGATCTGCAGGGGATCCCTGGGACTACCTGGAGACCGTCCCTCTGCGTTTATGGGGCGATTGGCTGAATATTTTGTTGATCATCTTGAATGTAAACTCCTCTCGGCCCAGATGTTTGAAGGCTGCAGCGGAGATTATCTGGATTTTTTTTCGGATCTTCTCCCTGCTTGAGATGTACAATTTACTACTTCAGTGGTAAAACCGATGAATCCCTCTTTACTTAGTAGAGTTCGTGACCACGTCGGTGGTTGCTCTCTCAGTTTGGCATTCTGCGTCTTTCATCTCAGTCTGGACTCCCACCGATTTGGTGAGGACGTTAACCGGGCACTCAGTTTTGGATGTGCTCTCAACCGCTTTTACTGGAGTCGCAGTTTTCCCAATTTTGGGAACCATCCGGGAAAACTCAGCGTATGACGGTTTCTCCTGCGTCTTCACCCGTTGGATCAGGGCAGCTCTAGCGG
>CM068956.1:108412177-108426933 GCA_035128595.1 Eptatretus atami | reverse complement strand
GCACCTTGAACCCCGTCAAGAAAGGAGGCTAACACTGGGAATCTCTTGGTAGTCTTCACACGAAGATGAAGACTTTTTGGGATCACACATCGTCAAAATCTATTTACTAACTAATAAATAAACCGCACCGATTGGTAATAAGGTCAGAACATGTGCTGAGATGGACATAGAGGCCGTGAAATTTTTTTTTTTTTAAAAAACAAAGGCAAACGAGGACTACGATTACAATTTAAGGCCTTAGGCTTATGGCGGACGAATAGCTCGTTTGTGGACACAAGACAGTCCGTCACTTCAAATACGTATTGAAACCGAGGAATAGACTCACCTTGGCCGATGGCACGATCATAACCTTCTTAAAATTGTACAGCGCATGGTGGGACACGCTGGGAACCACTGGGACAGCGTGCGCCGGCGTTACGTCACATTCCGCTGTGACGAAACTTCCGCTGAAGGGACGATGATGATTGTTGTTGTTCTTCTTCTTCTTCTTCTATTGTTGTTTTTTTGGCCTAGTCAGAGCCGCGAGGCTCTATAAACACCACGCACACTGAACTCGAGGTTACTAACCAAAAACGGAATATATATATATATATATATATTACTATATTATATTGATTAAAATGAAGTAAAGAAAGAAGTAAGGAAAATAATTCTATCTATAATTCCAGCATCTGTGTGCGTGTGTCTGTCTTCTGTCTGCTGTCTGTGTCTGTCTGTCCTGGACGCTGTTTCTCGACAACCACTGGTCCGCTCTAATTGAAACTTGCAGGTTTATTGCTGGGGACCTGAGATGTTGCCTTTTCAAGGTTTGATATTAATCGGACAAGGGTTCTCAAGTTATGGCAATTTATTTACCAACCAATGACAGGACAACGGTGCTATGACATCACAATTGACGTCACAATTCTTCTTTTTTTTTGCACGTTACGGGCACACAGTAGTAATAATAATAACTCTATACTGTCCGCCCCAATTTCCCGTTTTGAATTTCCAGACAAATCTGGAGAATCGAGAGGGTACGTCCGGCTCAGTTGACAAAGTGTATCCGTCTTCTTATTCAGAGAATACATTGAAGGATGTAACCGGTAATGTGAAATCGATTGTGGCCTTTTAAACCAGGTTTCTTAAATAACGAAGTGTGGACGTAAGATCGCTAGTTAATTTAGTAAGCCCGCCACATGAGCGCTACACTCCATCCGTGTTCGTCGTTGGAAAGATTTACATGATCTGCAGGGGGATCCCTGGGACCCTGGAGACCGTCCCTCTGCGTTTATGGGGGATTGCTGAATATTTTGTTGATCATCTTTGAATGTAAACTCCTCTCGGCCCAGATGTTGAAGGCTGCAGCGGAGATTATCTGGATTTTTTTCGGATCTTCTCCCTGCTTGAGATGTACAATTTACTACTTCAGTGGTAAAAACCGATGAAGTCCCTCTTTTACTTAGTAGAGTTCGTGACCACGTCGGTGGTTGCTCTCTCAGTTTGGCATTCTCGTCTTTCGTATCTCAGTCTGGACTCCCACCGATTTGGTGAGGACGTTAACCGGCATCTCAGTTGTTGGAATGTGCCTCTGCGACCGCTTTACTGGAGTCGCAGTTTTCCCCAATTTTGGAACCATCCGGGAAAACTCAGCCGTATGACGTTTCTCCTGCGTCTTCACTGGCCTTGGATGCAGGGCAGCTCTAGCGGAATTCAGGAACATCCTTCTGAAGGCTGCACTGTGGTCACACACACAATTGGCACGAAACATTTTTTCACTGAGGTGTAGCTTCCCATATTCGTGCTCTCCATTACATCTGCTGCAGCCCGTTGTTTGCCTCTACAGGCTGGAGCAGTGTGACCGACTTTTGGCATTTGTGCAATCTTAAGGGGGATGAAATGCATTCCTGTAACAGTGAAAGGCTTGATGGCCCAAAGAAAACTTTTGGGGAAGGACTGGGGATGGCGTATCCGAAAGGATTACGGGGTGAAAAGGCCAGACACCACATGAAGTCGAATCTCCACGTTTATTGCCAAGCGAGGTGCACATGCGCATGCATGTAGGGCAGCTTCACAGAACATGACCACTGGGTATAAAAGACAGAACATGACAACTAGGGTATCAAAAGACAGTAACATGACAACTAGGGTATCAAAAGACAGAACATGCCAACTGGGGTATCAAAAGACAGTAACATGACCACTGGGTAATCAAAAGAACAGAACATGACAACTAGGGTATCAAAAGACAGAGAACATGACCACTGGGTATCAAAGACAACAGACACTGGTATCATGACAACTGGGGTATGCAAAAGACAGACATGAACCACATGGGTATCAAAAAGACAGTACATGACCACTGGGGTATACAAAGACAGAACAATGACCACTAGGGTATCAAAAGGACAGAACATGACGCACTAGGGCGTATACAACCAACAGACAGAGCTGCATGACACACTGGGGTATCAAAAGACAGAACATGACAACGGAGGGTATCAAAAGACAGTACATGAACCACTGGGGTATCAAAAGACAGAACATGACCACTGGTATAAAAGACAGAACAATGACCACTGGGGGTACAAAAGACAGACATGACAACTGGGTATCAAAAGACAGACACATGACAACTGGGGTATCAAAAGACAGAACATGACCACTGGGGTATCAAAGACAGAACATGACACTGGGTATCAAAAGACAGTACATGACGCACTGGGGTATCAAAGACGAGAACATGACCACTGGGGTATGAAAGACAGACATGCCACTGAGGGTATCGAAGACATACCACTGGGATCACAACACTGGGGTATCAAAAGAAAAGCATGACAACTGGGGTATGCAAAAAGCAGAAACATGACCACTGGGGTATCAAAAAGACAGTACATGACCACACTGGGGTAATCAAAAGACAGAACATGACCACTGGGTATCCAAAAGACAGAACATGACGCACTGGGGGTATCAAAAGACAGAACATGACCACTGGGGTATCAAAAGACAGAACATGACAATGGAGGGTATCAAAAGACAGAAACATGACAAACTGGGGTATCAAAAAGACAGAACATGATGCCACTGGGGTATCAAAAGACAGAACGCACTGACAACTGGGTATCAAAAGACAGAACATGACACCTAGGGTATCAAAACACGAACATGACCACATGGGGTATCAAAAGACAGAACATGACAACTGGGTATCAAAAGACAGAACATGACAACTGGGTATCAAAGACAGTAACCATGACCACTGGGGTATCAAAGACAGAACATGACACACTGGGGTATCAAAAGACAAGAACCACCGAGGTGGCCTTGACCCTTTAACCGCAATCCCTTGACCGTGCTGAGACGACGACATCAACAACTCTGACCTCTGTTAAATGACTCGTGGATATCGTCAATTTCAATTGAGGGATAAATCCCGTAAATGACTCATTCGACTCTTCCTCCAGACTCCTAAGAATATGAACAAGAAACTACGACCTCCGCGTCAAATACTGGGTTTTTGATCACTTTCCCATTGTCGACTGATTTACACTGAAGAAGAGGTCTCCAGATCTGAGCCTTTTTGGCAGTAAGACACTCACCCGAATTCTTTGTTTAGTCAATGTAGCCATTTTTATAGGGTCGTAACGCCGTCAAAAAACCCGAAACTATAACCCATAAGTTTGGTGAGCAAGTTTGGAGAACGGCGATTGGTTCACGACCAATGGTACACGGTTTCGCCTTTTTTATTTTTTGACCTCGAGGGGAACGCGACGGACAAACTGGCGGGAAATGGGAAAAAACGTAAATGATGAAAGTTGTAGTTATTTCGAAGAGCACGTTGCATACCAACTTTTTCATTCGAAAACAGTTGAAAACCTAGGAGCTCTCGATGACCGATTTATTGATTTTGACATGTTCTAAGGTTCGTGACCTTTGAACCTGGCCCTTGAAATGAAAAATCGAGCTTCCGTGGGCTATGCAGGTTGCTATTGGGCTAACAAATACCGAAAAACCCCTGCCAGATTCGACAAACCCCCTCGGAGAAGAATGTGAACTTTGAAACCGCTACCCTAAAAACACACGTTTTTTTGGGGGTGGCTGCCGCCATAATGGGAGCAGCAACGCCAATCTCAGGAAAACAACACTAGATCATGATATAAAACCTCCCACCAAATAATTTTATCAGGATCGGATCAAAACCCACGGAGGTATGCTCGGGAACAGACCAGACAGAACAGACAGAAGACACACAGACAGCACACACCGCATAACGAATATAGTGGTTCACTTACTGACTCGTGAACAAAAACAACTTGTCGAGTCAAGGTGCTTAATGATTCAACTGGCATATATAATCGGAAGATTAACCAACGGAATTTCCCCATGGTTTGTCCAGCACACAGTGGAAAATGCGTGATCTTGGGCGTGTTCAGTTTCCAAAGTAACAGCTCAGTTAGCAGCACTTGCCAAGCGAACCGTTCATTACGAATGGTTTTCGATGGAGCGCGTGCTTTAGGCGCTTAAAGCACTTGGCGAACCGCTCGACAAGAAACTTAGTTAACTGAACAGACCCCAGCTGGGTTTCTCCCGTACGTGGACGTTTATAAAGAAGTGTCCCATCTTCGGGAACCTCACACCGCTCAAGCAGAACCGCGGTACGGACCATAAGGGTGACACCTATCCATATGTATAAATACAGTTTAGATCACACGTCCGAGTTGAGTAGGTGGAGAATTGAATGCAGTCTTTTCGGGGAGAAAGAGAGAAAGAAAGAAAGAGAGAAAGAAAGAGAACAGAAAGAAAGAAGAAAGAAGAAAGAAAGAGAGAAAGAAAGAGAAAGAGAGAAAGGGAGAGAGAAGAGAGAGAGAGAGAGAGAGAGAGAGAGAGGAGAGAGAGAGAGAGAGAGAGAGAGAAGGAGAGAGAAGAGAGAATAAAGAGAGAATAAGAGAAAGAGAAAGAGAGAAGAGAAAGAGAAGAGAGAGAGAGAAAGAGAAGAGAGGAGAAAAAGAGAAAGAGAGAAAGACGAGAGAGAAAGAGAGAAGATTTATAGAGAAAGAGAAAGAGAGAGAGAGAGAGAGAAAAAGAAAGAGAAAGAGAAAGAGAGGAAAAAAAAAAGAGAAAGAGAGAGAAAAGAAAAGAAAAAGAGAGACTTTTTTGAATCTTTTATTACAAAAAACTAACAAAAAAATATATATATATAATATGTGCACAGCACCAGTCAGTGACAAAATACTATTTATGGGCAGCAATTGATACAGACCACAATACAATGTATAAAACAATAATTACTTCAATTACTGCAATAATAACATTCCAAAACAATCAAAAAAAAACTACAGGGATATCGAATAATTAATTCTCATGACTTTGGCAATCATCATGACACAAGACTGGTGGCTAAAGTGCATCAACACTCTTATTCAACTTTATAGAAAAACAAATTCAGAGTTTCAGTCTTGCTGTTATTAGCATTGAAAAAAAACATAACATGCACATATTCAACATCGACTTTCCTTTTTCAATTTCTCTTTCCTCGATAAATAAAATCGCAACTTTTTTGCCTGTGGCAACTAAGAACAAAATAAATGAGGTTTAACCTTGTTCTTTATCCACGCGAAATAAACAATCTTAGTGAGAAGGTAATTTGCATCTTTTTTGCCATTGTGGTTCAGACAGACCATTGAAATAGATGGGCGCAAGCCCTTGCGCAGATCATAGCATGGAACAAATCCTCTGGGTACCAAATGCAGAAATGGGCAAGATAAAAGAATATAAAGATAATAGACATAGTGTTGTTTTCACCCCGGATATGCGGATAAAAATTCTTTAACGCACGTTATTTCGAAGGATAACCCAATGTCTAAGTCTCCCACTGTAAATCTTCCAAGTCCTTTTAGCAACCAGCTTAACTGTAGAAGAAATTGAAAAAAAAAAAGTTTTCCATACCGGCTCAGATGGGAGTCCTTCCGTCATAATAGCTTTTCCCATCTGGCCACTCCCTTCAATGGGAGAGTCCATCGACTAGAAGAACAGTCTAAAATTGGTCTTTACCTGCTATATATTCTTGAAAAAATATTTTTTTCCTGAGCTAATATGGGGGGGTAAATCTTCTCTGACTCGGTTGTACAATTAACCCAGGAAACCCAAGATCAATTTTGTTGTAAAAAACCAATTTTTCAGTCTTTTCTTTGGTGTGGGAATCTTATCTTCGTGAAGTGTTCATTTACTCCGGTTAAATTTTTTTAAATCTGATATCTATTTATTTATCCCACTACTGTTATACTTATAAGTACTTGAGTTTTCTGATCGATATCCATTTACACTCCTTATTTATTGGATAGCGTCACCCCGCATCAGCCATTAAACGATATATTAAAGGCCTACTAGTTTCATTCCCTGGATCTCTGACTTACCTGCTTGATATGTTTTCACAATTTCGCTTTTTTAATACACAATACAATCTTAGACTAGAAAATAAAAGAAAATCCTATAATTATTTATAACATGTAACCTTTCCGGAATAATTGAAAGAATCATTTTTTTATAGTCTATTCACTGATATGCTGTATAGGAAGAATCTTTTTATAGGATCCTTCCTCTTTCTCTCCCTTCCCCAAATAAAAAATCAATCCCCTTCTTATTTTCCTATGCTAGGTAGAATGTGAAGCATTCTTACATATTGAGTCTTGTCCTCTCACTTTATCCTTTTTTTCTTTTCATATGCTAATCTATTCTTTTTTATTGATTCTCACCTACTTTGGTACCTCCCCTAAGAACTGTCTTATGTTCTCCTTTCCATTCATCATCTTGGGCCTTCTTATTCTCATAGATACAGAGTCCTGATCTAAAAAGTTAATATGATGTGAAAATCTCTTTGTCTTACATTAGTACTAGCGGGTTATAGTTTACATCCTTTCCTTCCAATAGTAATGATCCAGATAAACCCCAAAGTCATTTGTTGTCAAAACCTTCCCTTCCTCATCTTTTTAAAACCCTTTCTTTTTTAAATCTCTTCTTTGTTGTCAAAACCTTATTTTCTGTACTATGTGTCTCTCCTCTCTCCTCCCTTCCCTGCTCCCTTTATCCCTTATTCCCCCTTCTTTGAGGGGGTATCTTTTCCTTCTTCTCTTTCCCTTTCTTGTCCTTTCTATCCCTTCTCTTTGTTCTTTTCCTTTTCTCATTCCTTCCTTCTTTTTCCCTTGGATGGGGGAGGAGTCCTTTTAAGTTCAGTTGAGAACTTTTTTTTTCACAATTTCTCTTAGGATTTTACCAATCGTCCTATTTGACCATATCCTTGTCATATCTGCTATCTCCGGACTGATTTCCCACCCCAACCCGGAAATCATGGCGGGGTGTAGTATTTTGATTATGCTGCTGCAATAAAGTGTGTAAAGGTCCAACGGCTTCTAGATTGCAGGAAACAGGGTTGTAATAAGGGGTTCTTCCATAAACATATTTGTAGCATAAGTTCCTATACTGGCAGAACAACATGAAAGGCTCTGCCAAGCTTCAAAAGACTCTGATAAAATGTTGAACCAGATGAGATATATCACAGCTGGAGTTTGATCAAGAAGTTCAGGCTGTAATCCGAGGCCCACTTCTGCTGTTTGCAAGAGTATGACGGGCCAGAAGTCGGCTAAGCAGCTGTTTTCCGTGCATCACATCTGAGTGGAGGGCACAGCCGAAGCCATTATGCGGCTTTTTATGTCGACAAGTCCTTGGCCACGCTTCACCAAAGGACGGCATAAACATCTGGCTGGTACCAGTGACATGCCAGAAATCAACCCGTAGTCTTTGAGAAGCCTTCAGTCAGCACTTCTGGTGGTTGGAGGCAGATAAACTTATGCCACAAAATGAGGCAACCAAATTATTTACACTAGAACCCTAGCTCTGTAGAAAGGTGGGTGGCTCCTCTTCATAGTCCTCATCTTTTTAAACAGTTCAACACATCCCTTCCCATATTTTTGAGGACATAGAATTGGGGATCCCAGGAACATCCTAGATATTTGACTCCCCTCTTCACCCATTTTAACTTTGAAGGGCAAATGCAATCGTGGTACTATCCGTGTCCCCGCAGATTGTTTTTAAGACTGGGAACCCATAAGGCTTTACTCTTGTTCCAATTATAGTTCACCAAAGATGCAAGAAAGAAGATTTAAACACTTTACATTGCAGAGATAATCATTGTCATTCTTAATGACCACAGCGACATCATCTGCCATAAGCTGATACAACTATCGAAGGAATCCCCTGTGGATAAGTACTTCTGAAAAGATTTTTTCCTGAATAGAATCAGAAGTGGTTCTATAACAAGGAGAATATAAATCAGAAACGGGCCCTGCCTCACCCCTCTCTTGTATTTGTATGAGAAGACGAGCTTCATTATTAATTTTAAAAATACTAATATAATCTTGTAACAGTATGGATACATAGGCCCTAGAATTGGTACCACCACATGCTTCAACCATTTGTTGCAAAAAAACACGTGATCAACACTATCAAATGCCTTTTCTAAAGTCAAGGATATTATCCCAAATTCTTTTTCCATGGAAATCACATCTCCAACCCCAGCAAATCTCTGATCAAAAAAATATTATCATAAATTTGATCTGTTCGGGGATACAGTAGTTTCTGATCAGAGTTAACAAAGATCACCAATTTACATCTTCAACCGACCTGGGGCCAAACACTTTTGACAATATTTGTAGTCCCGTAAATATACCGAGACCGGTCGCCAGTTCTTTTATCTGCCGTAAGTCTCCAGTCTTTGGTAGAAGAGACACCCACCGCTCTTCTAAAACTTAAGGCAGTTCTCCATTTACCAAAGATGATAGGACATTCAGTACTCAGGGCCCAAAAGGTCCCCAAAACGCCAAGAAAAATACTCTGCCGGTAAGGGCGTCAATTCCAGGCGCTTTCCCCTAGTTCAATCCAGCAGGGCCTTCCGTTAGCTCAGCTCAGGCAATGTGATCGGTGAGTCCAAGCTCAGACCTGGGCTCAGTGATGGAGGAAGTGAGAAAGTTAAAAGTTCCATCGTTTGCTCACAAACAGTTGTTTTGCATAAATTTTTGAAAAATAATCCCCTCTAAAATGCACAACCGTAACATCACTGGAGGTTCACAACAATGTTTTTCCTCTTGATCGAGCAAAGAATAAAAAACCGGTCTTTTGTGATTAATGGACAAAATCCACATCGGAAAAAGGGATTTGCCTGGGAAGTTCTAAAACCTTGATGTTGTTTAATCCTTAATCTGATTAACATCCTGCTCCTTTTCTAGCGTCAGTTCTCTGCAATTGGGTTTCCTTTTTTTTTTCAAACTAATATTCATTTGGTACCTCCTGTTTCCATATTGGCCACTTTACTCTCTAACTGTGTGATATCAGCTTCTAACAGAGCCCATTGTTGTATTTTTTAACATGGGTGACATTTGAAACAAACTGCTGACAACACTCTAACTGTGCTTTTGTGTTGTCCAAGCATAACTCTAATGAAGAAAAAGAAGGCTTTTTTGGAGAGTTGTAGCGCCAAAGAGGTAAGAAGCCTTTTTTAAACAAAGTAATCTTCAAGAAGATTGGTTGGTTGAATTTCCAGTACGTAACTTTTATGTGAGGGTTGAGGGGAGAAAGGGCCCATGGTAACTAAATGAATGATCGAAAATAAGGATGGGAAGTGAAACCGGAGAGAAAACTGCAGTCCTGAATGGCGAGTTTATGTCACGTCCAAGTCTAGCAAATTGCTCTGCCGTTAGCCCAACGTCCCACGTAATGAGATTCGTTGGGGGTGACATAGCTCCATGCTTCTAACAAACCTATTGGCTAGAAAAAAAAGTTAGACAATGGCATAGATTCAGGGTGAAGTTCCTGTCTGTATTCCTGTCTTAAAAAGAGGTTCTAAGGTACAGACAATTAAAATCACCCCCGCTGCAAATACAAAATCATTGGTCAATTGAGCGAAAGTGTCTGATTAAAGACAAAAAGAAAGCTCTCCGTTCTCCACTCTCACTACATGGGAGCATACACATTGAATAGTGAAAAATGGAAATATAATTAATGACCAAGTTCCAGAGAGATGGAATCGGCCTTTGATAACCTCCTTGGAAGTGGCATGATTCAGTACTAGTCCAGGTCTGAATAAAAGGCCAACCCAGCAAAGAGAAGAAAAAATTATAAGAAGCACTGTCCGCCTTAAAGGGCGACAACCATCATACTCCACATCTTCAGTTAGTGTGTTTCCTGGAGTAAAAGTACATCTAATATGTTTTCCGATCAAAACAAACTTTTCCTTGAACCGCGGTTTGTGACTTGCTCCAACCACACAAACCGCCATTCATATTTAAAGGTTCCAAAAAATTGATCTTTTTCTGGTTTATCCAAAGAGGCTTGAGCGGTTGCGAGAAATTCAGTCCCCGCTTTTGTAACAAAAACCTATTCGAAGAGTATGAAACTTTGGTGGGTAACTTTGTTAACTTGAATTCACAGCTCAGGCTTCTATATGATGTCTTTTCGGCTTGAACAAAATGTAATAATATAATCAGTAAAGTGATCTTTAATGGATCACATTTCGAATGTCGATTACGTTTGAT
The DNA here is from genome assembly GCA_035128595.1 of Eptatretus atami. Taxonomy (NCBI): domain Eukaryota; kingdom Metazoa; phylum Chordata; class Myxini; order Myxiniformes; family Myxinidae; genus Eptatretus; species Eptatretus atami. The sequence goes on along the minus strand of CM068956.1, from coordinate 108,416,368 downwards.
TTCAGAAAGGCAAGTAATAAGTTGTGGGGCTATGTATGATCTTTGATAACGATGAAGATTGAGACAACTCAGTCACCTCAACTTCATCCTTTGAATTCGAAAAATCAGACCAGGCAACCACCTGGGTCATATAGAATCCAGTCTGAGGCAGTCATTATTTCAGGGTCTGGCAAACTCAAGATTCCAAGAATTTCCTTGCACTTACTTGGTACTCAGTACGTTCAATTCCGGAGAGCAGTAACGACCTCGGTTTCTTGCTCTTGAGGGCTGAATATTTCACTGGCTCAGTTGAATAACCGTGATAATTAAGTGGGATTTTGTTTCACTGAAGGGGAGTAAGGACTGAAACACCTCATTCTGCTCGTTCTCCAAGCAGAAGTTGCTGGTGACGAGACATTGCTAAATGAGCTTTCCCCTCAACATCAGCCTCACCTGATGCTTTACATAGGCAAATTCCCATGTGTTGCACAGTATCTTGAAATCCTTTTCTTTTCATTAATCAAACTTCCAAAATCATTCCCCGCCCCGAGTATCATGCAGCTTTGGAGAACCCTGAAGTAAACACATTGAGGTGCATCTTCAACTTTTCACATTTCCTCGTCCAAACTAACTTTTTTAGCGGAAGTGTTGAACCTATACTTGATTATCGGAATGCTCTCGTTTCTTTCTTTGTCACAGCAACGGGATCCTCCTTCCATCTCCACACTACATGGCAACAACAGAGCCAAACTTTGGGTTGTCAGGGGGATTTCATTATCTCTCTAAAGCTGAGATGTTACTTTTTAGGATGAGGAACTGGAGTAAAACCCTGAGTCTTCTTGTGCGAGGAAACAACAGGAAGGCGTCTGGTATTAGGATTAACTCCATCCCTACTCTGAAACCAGGGGTAAATATCTTTTCACGAGTCATGTTTCGTTATGAACTGCTTCAACCCACACTTTTACACAAGATACTTTTGGAAGAAAACCTTTTCACATGTCAATGCTCCACAGTTAAAACATTGTTAACGAGGTGAAGTCCGATGACATTGGTTAACCTTACTTGTTTCAAGAGGTCACTTTAAAAAAAAACCGAAATGTTTTTAGACCGGGTCATCATCCCTTCGACGGAGAAACCATATAACCTGGCGTCGGAAACTCATCACATGTTTATCCCGTTATCTCGAGCTCTTAGAGGATCACGAGATTTGACACAACTGTTCCGTATCGTGACAGAATACACACAGCAGTTTGTCATGGTTATAAAACAGGGGGTACATTTGATATAAATTCTCATTGATGGGGTAAATCCATTGCCGAGCCAACATAAAGAGACCAGTTCCTCTGTAGTTATCCTGAACTTACAACATTTCGTGACCCCAAATTTTTCAATCAGACAGCAAAGACAACAATTTCTTAATTCATTTTCCGGATGCTGCTCTTACAATTTGATTCCCTATTTATTTCCCTATGAATATAAATGTCTTCGGTCAATCCCTTCAGTGGAATGCACACCAATGCATGCTTCCTTGTTAAATTAACGAATGCCTCAAACCGAGTGCGTTGTCCGCCATACAGCGGTTTAATCTCCCCTTTTGCTCGAGCTTTAACAAGCAAGGGGGGGGGGGGGTTCAAACTAAAAAACACTACAGATTCACTAAAACAAGGAAAGTGCATTATAAGGCAAGAAAAGAAAAGAAAGACCACACGTTTAACAACAAAGGCCACATCAAAGCAGGTAGGCACAAACCCAATAGGAGGTCTGGCTCTCCGGCGTCCTTTTTCTCTCATCTTTAAGGATAGAAGGGATATGTGAATACACAGACCAACCTCTCCAAAATCACGTTGGGAGAAAAAGGAAAGAGGGGAGAATAGAAGGGGGAGGAAAAAAGCACTAAGATCGCACCCAAACTGAGCAGGAGCCTACGCGAGCCGATGACAAACCGCGGCCCAGAAACAAACCACCAGCAAGGGGGAGAAAGAGAGAAGAAGAGAGAAAAAAGAGAGAGAAAGAGAGAGAAAGAGAAGAGAAAGAGAAAGAGAAAGAGAAATGTAAAAAGCAACTGTAAAAAGAGGAGGATGGCACCAGAGCTTCCCTTGTAATAAATAAACAATCTTAGATGTTTGTGCTGTAAATGAGAATAAGCAAGCTCGAATTGAGCTAGATCCTCGTCCTCTTAATGATGACGTCATAAAAACAAAATATGGACGTCATTGTGATGTATCAGTTTTGCGAATAATATTATTGTGGTAATGCCCGCTTGATTCCCCTGCAGAAGAACAAAATTCAAAAGCTTGCCTAGTTTCGGAGATAATGGTATAGGAGATTTCCATTAGCGGCGATAATTATGACATTATTTTTTTAGGAAGAATTTTCCCAAAATCGGAAGATGTTTACTGCCTGCGCGAGGGATTTCTGCATATAATGGGCAAGTTTCACGAGAATCCGATAAACTCGGGTTGTGAAACAAAAAATGTAAAAAAAGGAAATGACGTCATAAACAATTGATATGACGTCAATAAGTGATATATCATATGTTGCGGTAAATTCATTATCTCTGGCTAATGCCCTGTTCGATTCCCGCAAAACAGAATCAAAAAGCTTGCCCTAGTTTCGGAGATAATTTTTTTAGGCGATTTCCATTAGCGGAGAATATTTTGACGTCATTAATATAAAAACTTTTTTCCTCGAGGAATTTTTCAAAAATGGAGATGGTTACTGTCTGCGCAAGGGTATTTAACATATATATGGGGCCAAGTTCAGGAAGTTTCAATGAAAACTGTTAGGTGTGAAACAAAGTCAACAAGAACAACAACGTTTAGTAAGACTTTAGAGATCCTTCACAAGGATCTAAAAAATACAACATTGAAGTGGTTTTAGAATCTTCTTTTGTCATTGTATTTATATCGGCTGTTTTGGTGGCCTTTTAATAATGTGGCCTTTAATAATCCCAACAGGTATGCATAATTGTTTGGCAGCTGTGTACTTCTCAATTGTTATTAAACTTTGAAATATTATCCATCGGGACATTCTCCATTGTCAGTAGTGGGTGATCAGATATCTTGGCCTGGATGTAGTATATCTTGACTTTCAGAAGGTATTTGATAAGGTAGCACAGAGGCGGTTGCTAGGTAAGGTGAGGGTTTGTGGAGTGAATGGTCAAATACTCTGTTAAAGCTGAAGGCTACATGTCAGGAATACCTGCAAAATTCATTGGTTGCAAAAGTATTCAGGCCCTGAGGTGAGGACTTGGTGGAAGCACCTTTTGCAGCAATGATTGCTATGAGTCTTTTTGGGGAAGGTCTCTACCTGCTTTGCACAGCGAGATGGTGAAATCTTTACCCATTCTTCACGTGAAAATTGCTCTACTTCTGCCAAGTTTGATGGGGATCGTCGAACTGCAATCGTTAAGTCTTGCCGTAAATGTTCAATTGGGTTCAAGTCAAGACTTTGACGAGGTCACTCAAGAACATTTATTTTTCAGGGTCTTGCTGAAGTGAAATGAGAATGCAGATCCTTGCCAGGACTTGTTTTGTGCGGTATTTTGCCGATGCATTGACAATGTCGGTCTATATTCATACAGCGGACAAATAGACATTTTTGGTTTTATCGTGCAGATTTACGTTCCAGTCATATGTACTTTTATAGACGTACTGATGCTGCAACTGTACATTCCCGATATACGTACTCACGAGAATAAAAAGAACCACTCTTTTTAAGTCTTCAGACGCATCGAGCGGGCGAGGCAGTTTTCCATTGGCTCAGGGGCACAATTCCAGATGGATTTACTGGGGAAAATACTGGGTATATTCAAGTTGAGTTTTTTAAACCCAGGTGGGGAAAACTGGGCTGGACACATTCGTTCCAACCTTGACTGCAGGAGTAACAAAAAGGCTGGAATCTGGGCCCTTTCTATTTCCTTTCTGCACATGTCAATTTGGGGACTACTATTACTCAGCAAACATCATAGCTCACTCTCACCATCAATCAGCCTGTTTCTGGCTTTAGTTTTGATTACTACTAAGATTGAGAATGCAAGGTAAGTCTTTGGGACCATCCATCACGAGGACTTGTGCATCTTAGCACAGACAGCTCGTGACCTCCCCCCCCCCGGTCTAATTTTGAAAAAAGTGGTCTTCACCATTAGAACTAGTTGTTCTAAATGTGGTCGTGACCCCTAAATGGCTGCGCTTGGGCTTCTTGGAGGAGGAA
>CM068956.1:108391371-108411651 GCA_035128595.1 Eptatretus atami | reverse complement strand
CCCTTGGAGGACACCCCTTACCCATGCAGCAAAGACAGAACAGGCAACGGCAGAGGTTTTGTCTTTTATTTCATTACAGCAACTTCTACACGTCACAAAAATAAATTTTTTGATTTGAACGCAGTTCCAACACTCAGATATCATGTGACGAAACTACAATTTCTATATACTCACACATATTAAATTAAGATCATTTCACGAGAGGGAGAGAGGAGAGAGAGAGAGAGATGAGAGAGAAGAGGAAGAGAGAGAGAGAGAGAGAAGAAGAGAGCAGAGAGAGAGAGACAGGGAGGCAGACGAGAAGGGAGAGACGAGAGAAGAGAGAGAGAGAGAGACAGGAGAGAGAGAGGAAGACGAGAGACAGAGAGAGAGAGACAGGGAGAGAGAGAGGCGAAGAGCAAGGGAAGAGATCGGGTGGAGAGAGACAGGGAGAGAGGAGAGACAGCCGAGAGAGAGAGACAGGGAGAGAGAGAACAGGAGAGAGAGCAGAGACAGGGAGAAGAGAAGGGAGAGAGAGGGAGAGACAGAGCAGAGAGAGAGAGAGAGACGGGAGAGAGAGGACGGAGAGAGAGAAGACAGCAAGAGAGAGAGACAGGGAGAGAGAGAGAGAGGACAGAGGTCAGAGAGAGGTCAGACAGAGGAGACGGGGAGGAGAGTACAGGCCAGGGAGAGACAGGGAGAAGGACGAAGGGAAGAGACAAGGTGAGAGAGAGACAGGGAGGGGCATAGGGAGAGAGACAGGGAGGAGGAAAAGGGAGAGAGAGATGAGAGAAGGAGAGAGAGAGGGAGAGAGAGACATTGGGAGAGAGACGAGGAGAGAAGAGAAGGGAGAGAGGCAGAGGGAGAACAGGAGAGAGAGGAGAGAGAACAGAGAGACGAGAGAGAGCGAGAGAGAGAAGGGAGACAGGGAGAGAGCAGGGAGAGAGAGCGAGAGACAGGAGAGGAGAGAGACACAAAGACAGGAGGAAGAGGAAAGAGAGAGAGAGAGACAGAGAGAGAGGAGAGACAGGAGAGAACAGGGAGAGAGAGAAGGAAGAGAAGACCAGAGAAGAGAGACAGGAGAGAGAGACAGGGAAGAGAGAAGGAGAGAGCAGGAGAGAGAGAGAGGAGAGAGAGAGACGAGAGACGAGAGAGGAGAGCACAAGAGAACGAGGGAGAGAGGAGAGAGACAGAAGAGAAGAAGGAGACAGGAGAGAGATTGGGGAGAGAGACAGGGGAGAGAGAGGGGGAGAAGAGACAGAGAGGAGAGACGGGGAGAGGAGAAGGCGGGAGAGAACAGGGGAGAGAGACGGACGGAGAGAGGGACAGGGAGAGGAGACAGGAGGAGAGAGAGAGTGGGAGGGGGACAGGGAGACAGGGGAAGAGACGGGAGAGGAAGGGAGAGAGAACGAGAGGGGAGAGAGAGAGAGAACAGAGACGAGAGAGAGACGAGGAGAGGCAGGAGGGGGGGAGAGGGGAGAGAAAACATGTCAGAAAACTAATACGACCGAGGGGGCTGTAACGTGTTAAAAATGCAATGCAATTTGGGCTGTCCGTTAAATGCATACGCGTTTGGTACGTACCAATCAAATAGCTACAAATGAAAGAACGACATTGCTGCAGAACAAAAAGGCAGAAAACAAAGTCAATTCAATCGATGTGCAAATCTGACACGAGGGTGCGCCATTCGCAATTGCACGGTAAATAATGGGATAAGAGCAAATGAGGAGCATGACTTTACATGTTGATTATCAAACAAGATAAATCGAGGTATGCACCAACTTTGCTTGAAGGCAGTTAAGGTGTTTTTACAGCAGTTATTATTATTAGCATATCGTTCCTTGGCAAAGTATAATCAGACAACCCGAGTTGGTCACCTTCTGTTGGGAAAACAGCAATAACTTTTTTTTTTTTTCAAATTGCAAGTCATACGAGCAACTTGTGAAATGAGCAAATGTGCACAGATAAAGGTATAAAATCATGGTCATAACACATGTCATTGCAGACAAAATAAAAACAACCAGAACAGTCTTCCTTACTCTGTGTCTTCCTCCTTTTCCCAATCCTTGCCAAGCAAGCAAAGCCCAGGAGATGCAACCAGTTCACAATGCACAAACGGTACAAGATTTGAGTTTGGTCATCAAGCCTTAGCTGTGATGAGGCGACGACAACTTACTACCAATGAATTGCTTTTCACCACAACCACCACCAAAAAAACAACCTCCCTCTTTAAGCAAACAAAACGAAGCATCGGACACGGTTTAGGAGACAATAGAGTTACCAGTTAGTCTTGCGTTTGGCTGGTGGATGAATATCAACTTGCACCTGGTCAATGGATGACGCAATGCACCGGCACTAGACATCAAAGAAAACGCTGCTTCTGCTACTCGAGTTAAACAACAAAAAAAAGAAAGAAAAAGTGACATTAAAAATGAAGCAATCCATCATACCACATTGGACACACACATCCAAAGTGGGAGGAAATTACTTCAAGAAACAAAATAACTCTGTACAAGTCAAGTCGAAATGCAAATCAGCCATTATTGCACATTCTTGTTCGTATTTGTTTTTTTTTGTTATTTATACATTTTATAACTTTAATTACCATGCTCTCTTTTTTTTGTGTGATACACTGAAAACTAAAGTCGTGGTCCATGGAGACCTTATATGTGTGTATTCCCTGGTGGAAATCCGTCTTAGAACGAAACAAAATTAGAGTGAGTGAGAGAGAAGAGAGAAGTGGCGCGAGCGTGTATGCCGGTCTCAGGCTTTAGGAAGAAAGAAATTAAGGCAGAATTCATCAACCGATGGTTGTGGAAAGGGTTCAAGTTTGCTGTCCTTTCGTTCACCGTCCGTGCAGAAATGAGAACTCTGAACAGCTAAGTAACACGGTGCGCATAAACAACCTCATGGCATCTGTTTTTTTGCTTACACATCATCACAAAGCAATAAACGGACACTGAAGCACAACAAACTTGTCGCCACATTCTACGCCACAACAGAAACCTAGACGGAACGCGGTCCTGAAACGAGACTCGAGAACCCACGATTCGTACTGGATTTTTAACGAACTCGGTTGGGGTGATTAGTGCATCCAGCCATCGATGGCAGCTTAGGGTGGTCAGACACCACCTCGACTTCATCAGCCCGACCTTCAAAAAGTCGGAGAAAAAAGCTTCGATGGCAGAAATGGCTATGGCGACGTTACATTTTCAGCATTTTTCTCTAAAGCATCAAGTGCCACCCAGGCCACTCACCCTGTTATATGATAATTTGCATCTACAACCAAGACACTCAAATAAATCTTGACATCACAGTATCCAACTCACAAAACAAACACTGTATATATAGTACATACTACCATAAAAAAAGCCTCCTTACTTATGTACCAGAGCCTCAACAGATCTCTGGAATAATGACTTAAAATAATTTGACATCAAGGCAATGCTTCCGACAAGGATACATTCTCAACTGTCAATTGGCTACAAACAGAATCCTCTAAAACACCATCGTTAAACACGAGCCCACGGCAAAAGATCCAACATTCTTTTTTCCTTTTTTTTTTTTGCAAAGAAAATGGGGGTAAAACCAACTGTTCATGGTAATCAAATAGAACTGTGCAGCGAGGTACAGCTCGTGTGCGACGTACATTCCGAGCAGTACAGGTGAATAGTAAACGTGTGCTGCATGGACGAGCGAACTTGCACACTGTGGGGCTTGACATCGGAAAGTAACCGCACCATATCAAGTCACACTTCATTTTGGTCGGCAGGCCAAAGGCCATCTCGCCGAGTGAGATTCGCACGTTGAATTGCTTTCCATTCGGCCTCACAAATCGGCACTCCCTAAAGTGGTAATGCTGCGTGAACACAAAAAGAAAAAAAAACACCTGCTACACCGGACGTGATGTCGATCAATTCTCCGTAGGGTGCACAAGTAAGGCTTCGTTCAAGGTATGCAGCTTCGAGGTTCGACTGTACCCAATCAAGTCTTTGTCGATGACAGAAATACAATTGAAGAACAAATGAAAAGAAAGTGTTGCTTTGGACACTTGGGACAGGCCACCTTCCGGTCAAATTTCACGACTGCTCACGAAAAGGCAAAATACTTGCTGTAAATGTGCAACGAAAGAAAACGAAAAAAATAAAAAAATTGCACAGAAAACTTCATGCAAGAATTCACAGCCCGGTGGGAATCTAACCAGCAAATAACCGGCCTTGTGTCCATACTTTGCGCACACCTTCGGTGCCGATGTGAGAAACGCAAGGGGAAGCACATAGGCACAGTTTAATCAGAAGGTTAAAATTCTAATGGCATAACCAGTGAACCATTGGCAATAACCATCCCCACCCCAAACCAAAAAAAAAAATAAAAATCAAAATAATAAACAAACAAGATGAATAAAATAATATACGATGTAACAAAACTTGCTCAAAGCTTTCATTGGCCCATTTAGTCATAAATTTGCACCAACAATGTTGTTCTTCTGTTTTTAAACAATATGGTTAAATCGATAAAGGGATCAACTAGACATCCTGCGGTAATCCCACAAAATTAAAAACCGACCCTGAGGCTGAGCTCCGCACAAGTCGGATACTGTAAACGTCTTCTGCAGCAAAACTTCAACGAAGATGGCAATGGCGACAGGAACAACAAAAACTACACTTTGCTTTTCCACTTAAACCAACATGCCTGCTTCTCAATTGCCGTGACTGTGTTTGCTGCAACCATGGTTGCACAGGCTGAGGTGAGGACAAGAAAAATGGCAAAGGTCAAAGGGGAAATAAGACTGAGAAAGGAAATGCAGAAGAGGTACATTAAAGAGCCTGGAACTTGAGGCAAGATGCCAGTTTAAGCCCATCAGACTGTTGCGATCGCTCACTTTGGCGAGGGAATTGGGCACCGTGTGTGATGGTGTACCACGTAGATGGCTAGTTCTGGGGAGATGCTAATCGAGAGGCAGCTGGCTCCCGGGCTGAAAAGTCATGGATTTCAGAGTCTGATCGTTCGGGCTGTGGCCTGGCTGCAGCATCGTTTAGTGCCTTGGTAATTCCCACAGACTGGGTCTTGGTTGCTGAGGAGGTAGCAGGTGAAGATGCTTCACGAGCTAACGGAATATTGGGTGATGTACCCTCACGGATTGCGCGATGGCAGATCTCTGCATAACTCAACTTCTTCGACTCCTGCATCTCCATCACAAAAATCAGAGATGACAGAATCGGAGGGGTTGGGGGTTGGGGGGAAGGACAACCAAAATCAAGTCCAATTTTTTTTGTAAAATGCAAGATGAAAAGTAAAATATAAACATATTATCTCTTCAACCTAGGACTACAATTTTTCAAACTGTGAGTTACCTCTTCAACCGGTATGCGAGGTCAAAATGTCAACGGATGTTTGTGCTGTGCCTTACGTATTATCAGTTTTCAACTTGGCATTGCTGACTTAAACTCAGAGGCAAATCAAAAAATGACAGAAAAGCAAACTCTCAACCAAGAGACCATGGACATGATCCATTCGTTTGTGGTGGGCATACATAAACGATCAGATTGCCGACAAAGTAATCACAAAAGTAGCGAAGCCGTACACATATACTGGATGACAATTTTGTACAAAATGCAAGTAGCTGTGGCTTTCTATGGAAAATAGTCCAGCTGTTTCCAGTCTAAACTTGTCGCCATACACGTGATGAAGTTAAAAGACAAGAAATAACTTCACATAGATCTCACATGAGATGATGTGATGGCAGATGAGCAGGCAGGAGAAGCCTGTAGTAGTTGCTGATGTTGCCTCTGTATTTCGACCACTGCCACTGAACCTTCAGTTAACTCGGGTTCACTGCCAGGAGGAAGGTCACATGACTGTCAAAAGCATTCAGTGACGATTTAAAACGAGTCTAAAAAAAAACTATATATATATATATTATATTGTTTTTGGGTTTTTTCCGAAAAAAAAATATTTTTTTTTTTCAAAGCACATATTAATATATACAACATTTTGGGTTTGTTGAATGAATCTGCTGTTACTGCGAACCAAATATTTTGTGGATGGCAAATGCGGGGAAGCAACATTCTCTCAGTGCCATGTGTGAAAATTCGATCACGCAGATAGGCAACAACTCTTTATAATGTTTTAACTCAAGACTTAGTCATTGTCATGCCAAATTAGAGCTGTACTGGAACCGACGTCATTGCCAAACAAATGGGAAGGACTCGTCAGTGGGCTGCATTGCAATGCAGGGAATTAGCACCGTTTTGTGTGATCCTGCAATTGTTGCCAGCAGTAATTGTTCCTTGATGAGGGCGACCCTTTTGCATTACACTATTCAGCCCTGACAACTCGAGCTAAAACCGAAATTATATACAACTAGAAGGGCACTCTTCGATGTCACCAGATATGCCTCCGCTGAATTTATTACATGATTATACATACTTGTGCCAAGTTTGATTTAAATCCCTGAACAAGATATGAAATAATTCTGGCTGCCAGACCATGTGTCCAATAAGGTTGAAATTTAAAACATATATTCCCCATGATTACGAGATCATAACTGTGACGTTTCACATCGATTGATGAAGCAGTTCAAGATAAATATTTTAAAAATATTTTCGTTGAATCCAATATGGCTGTCAGACGATGTGACAATTATTCATGAACACCCTGGTATCCCCAAGTCTTGGGGAACATGTGGGTGAAGTTTCCCCTCGATCTGTCAAGCCATTCTGGAGAAAATTTATAAGCGTTTATTTTGTAACAAAAAAAATCATAGCTGCCAAACCGTGACCCTATGACGCATAGGTGGAGAACTTTTTGCTTCCTCATGGATAGTATGCATCATACCTAGGTGTAACAGTTGTTGCCTTGATCGGGTTCAGCTGCTTTGGAGAAGATTTTGGAGGGCTTTCTATGTTTAAAATAAAATAACAAAGAATAATAATATATATATATAATATATATATATATATATATATATATATATATATATATATATATATATATATAATATCCAAACCAATGACGATGACATCATTTTTTCTTTTCGACCCCCATACAATTTTGGCCTAGATGCTCAAAAATTTTCATACGGATCAGTAAAAATGTTGACCATATGTAATTATGACATCATAATGCAGCCCCTATAGCTGAAAAAAAAAAAATTCACCTTGTTTCCCATGGGAAGTACTGACATGTGCCAATTTGCAATTTTCACACGTGGACTTGTTTCAGAGATTTAGAGGTCTGAAGTTTTTCCTGTTTTTCCAACATGGCTGCCACACCACGTGACATGACATCATAATTATCATTTGAACATTCTACATGAGTAGTCACACCCATGGTAAAAATTGTGTCAATCGGATAAGCCGATGCAGAGAAAACAGAGAAAATTAGCACGGACTAACGTACGTATGGACAACCCGAAAACGTAATGGCTACGGAGACTTCGTCAGATGAGGCATAAAAAACCTCTCATTTATTATTCAATTTGCTCATCTCTTTATTTGGGCAGTGTATTGGCAAGAAACCACATCCTCGGTTGCTCCTGAAAATAAAACAAAAACAACCCAGCTTGCATACATAAAGCAAAAACATGCGTACCGCTTATGTAAATATATTGTTGCGGGCCGGGCGTCGGCAACGAGTACGACCGCAAGGTGGAGCAGTAGAGTCGGCTCCGCCGATCACCCGGAATTTAGATCGTATCTTTTCGGAAACTCCGAAATTTCTTTTTTCTTTTCTCTTTCTTTTCCCTTCTTTCTTTCCCTTTTTTCTCTTTCTTCCTTTCTTTTTTTTCCTTTTTCTCCTTTTTATTTTTTTCTCCCTCTTTCCCCTTTTTTTCTGCTTCCCTTTTCCCCCTTCTTTGCTTCCTCTTCCTTTCCCCTTTTCCCCTTTCTCTTTTACTCTTCTTTTTCCTCCTCTTTTCCTTTTTCTTTTTCTTCCCCCTCCTCCCCCTTCTTTTTTATTTTCCCTTCCCCCCCCTCTTTTTTTCCCCCCTCCCTCCTCTTTTCCCTTTTTTCTTTTTTTTTTTTTTTTTTCCCCATTTCCCCCCTCCTCCATTCCTCTCTTTTTCCTTTTTTTTTTTTTTTTTCTTTTTTCTTCTTTTTCCCTTTCCTTGTTTTTTTCTTTTTCCTTCTTATTCCTTTTTTTCTCATCCCCCCTTTTCCTCCACCTTTTCCTCCCCCTCTTTCTTTTTTCTCCCGTCCTTCCTCTTCCCCTTCTTTTTTTTTTTGTTCCCTCTGTTTCTTTTTCCCCTCTTCTTTTTTTTTTCCCCTTTTTTTCTTTTTTCCCTGCCTTTTTCCCTTTTATCCTTTTTTTCCCCTTCCCTTTTTCCTTTTTCTTTTCTTTTTCTTTTTTTCTTTTTTCTTTATTTTTTATCTTTCTCCTCTCCCTTCTTTTTTCTTTTTTTTTTTTTTTTTTTTTTTTTTTTTTCCGTTTTTCTTTCTTTTTTTTTTTCCTTTTTTCTTTTTTTTCCCCTTTTTTTTTCCTCCTCTCCTTCTCTTTTTTATTTTTCCCTTTCCCTCTTCCCTTCTTCCTCTTTTTTACCCTCTCCCCCACCCTTTTCCCCCTTTTTTTTCTCTTTTTTTTCTTTTTTTTTTTTTTTCTCTGTTTTTTCTCCTTTTTTCTCTTTCTTTTTTCCCCCCTTTTCTTTCTTTCCTTTTTTTTTCTCTTCTCCCTCTTTGACTTTCTTTTTTTTCTTTTTCCTTCTCCCTTGTGCTCCTTTTTTTTTTTTCTTTTTCACCTTTTTTTTTTCCTTTTTTTTCCTCCCTTTTTTTCTTTTCTTTTTTCTTTTCTCTTTCTTTTCCTCCCTTTCCCTTTTCTTCTTCCTTCTCTTCTTCCTTTTTCTTCTTTTTCCTCTTCTTCCCCCTTCCCCAACTTTTTCCTCCCTTCCTTTTCTTTTTTTTTCTTTTTTTTTTCCCTTTCCCCTTTTTTTTTTCTTTTTTTTTCCCCCCTTTTCCTCTTCTTTTTTGTTTTTTTTTCTTCCCCCCACCCCCCTACCCCCCCCCCCCCCCCCCCCCCCTCATCCCCCTTCCTTCCCCCCCTTTTCTTTTTTCCTTTTTTTCTCTTTCCCCCCTTCCCCCTCCCCCCTTTTTTTCTTTCTTCTTTTCTCTTTTTTTTATTTCTTTTTTTTTTTTTTTTCCCTCTTCTTTTCTTTTTTTTTTTTTTTTTTCCTTCTTTTTCCTCTTCTCTCTTGCCTTTTCCCTTTTCCCTTTCCCTTCTTTTCTTTTCCTTTTTTTTTTCCCCTTTTCCCCTTTTCTTTCTTATTCCTTTTTTTCTTTTTCCCTTTTCTTTTTTTTTCTTTTTTTTCCCCCCCCTTTCTTCCCCTTTTTTTTTTTTTTCTTCCTTCCCCCACCTTTTTTTTTTTTTTTCTTTTTTCTCTCTTTCCCCTTTCTTCCTTTTTTTTTTTCCCTTTTTTTTTTTTTCCTCCCCTCCCTTTTTCTCCTTTTCTCTTTTTCTCTTTTTTTTTTCCCTTCTCTTTCTTTTCAGTTCTCCTTTTTTTTTTTTTTTCCCTCTTTTTTCCCCTTTCTCTCTCTTTCTTCCCTTTTTCTTTCCTCTGCCCCTCATTTTTTTCTCTTTTCCTTTTTTCTCCCCTGCTCTGCCTTTTCCTCCTTTTCCTTCCCCCCTTCCTTTTTTTTTTCTTTCTCTTCCCCCTTCTCTTTCTTTCCTTTCCTTTTCCTTTTTTTTTTCCCCTTCCATTCCCTTTTTCTTCCCTTTCCCTCCTTTCTTCCCTCCCCCCTTCCCCCCTTTTCTCCTCTTTTCTTCCTTTTTCTTTTTCTCTTTTCTTTTTGTTCCCTCTTTTTGTTTTTCCTTTGTTCACTCCTCCTTTCTTTTTTTTTTTTTCCCCCCCTTTTTCCTTTCCTTTCTTTTCCTCCCCTTCTTCTTCCTCCGTGTTTTTTCTCTTCCTTACCTACTTCCCTCCTCCTTCTCCTTTTTTCCCCCTCTTCCCCTTCCCCCTCTCCTTTTCCTTTTTCTCCTTTCCCTCCTCCTATTTTTTTTTCCCCCTCCTTCTCTCTTTCTTCTCCTTTTTTTTTTTTTCTTCCCCCTTTTTTTTTTCCCTCCTCCCTTTTTCCCCCTCTTCCTTCTTCCCGCCTCCCCCCCTCCCCTTTTTTTCCCCTTTCCCCCCCTCCCCCCTTTCTTTTTTTCCCCAACCCTCCCCTTCCCCCCCCTTCTCTCTCTTTCCCCCCCTTTTTTTTTTTTTCCCCCCTTCCTCCCTCCTTCTTTTCTTTTTCCCCCTCCCTCCCCCCCCCCCCCCCCCCCCCCCCCCCCCCCCCCTCTCTTTTTCCCTTTTCTTTCCCCTTTTCCCCCCCCTTCTTTCTCCCCCCCCCCCTCTCTCCCCCCCCCCCCCCCCCCCCCCTTTCTCCTTCTTCCTCCCTTCTCCTTCCCCCCTTTCCCCCTTTCTCCCCTTTCCTTTCTCCCTCCCCTCCCGTCTTTTTTTTTTTCCTCGTTGTTTCTTCCCCTCCCCTCCTTCCCTCCCTCTTCTCTCCATTCCCCCCCCTTCTTCCCCCTTTTTTTCCCCCTTTTTTTTTCGTTTTCCCCCTTCTCCTTTTTCTCCCCCTCCCCCCGTCCCCCTCCCCCCCCCCCTCTTTTTTTTTTTTTTTTTTTTTTTTCCTCACTTCTCCTTTTTTTCTCTCTCTGTTTCCCCTTTCTCCTTTCCCCTCTCTCCTTTTCTCCCTCTCTCCTCCCTCTTTTTTTTTCTTTCCCTCCTTTCCCCTTCTTCTCTTTTTCCTTTTTTTTCCCCTTTTCCCCCCCCCCCCCCTTTCCCTCCCCCCCTCCTCCTTTTCCTCTCCTCCGTTCCTCTTTCCCCCTCCCCCCTTGCCCTTTTTCCTTTCCCTTCTCCTCCTTCTCTCTTCCTCTCTTCCCCTTCCTTTCCCCTCTCCTTCTCCTCCCTCTCCTCCTTCTTCGTTTCCCCCCCCTCTCCCCCCCCCTTTCCCCTCCTTTCCCCCCTTTTTTTTTATCCTCCATTTTCTCTTCCCCCCTTCTCTTTTTTTTCCCTTCTTCCTCCCCCCCCCTTTCCTCCCTCTTTTCCAACCCTTCCCTTTCCCCCCCTCCTCCTTTTTTTCCCCCCCCTCCCTTCTTCTCTTTTCCCCCCCCCCCCCCCCCCCCTTTTTTTTTTCTTTTTTTCCCCCCCCTCCTTTCCCCCCCCTTTTCCCCCCTTTCTTCCGTCCCTCCTCCCTCTCTTTTCCCCTCCCCCATTCTCCCCCCTTCTTTTTTCCTCGCTTGTCAACTTTTCTTCCTCCCTCTTTTCTTTTTCTTCTTCCTTTTTACCCCCCCCCCCCCCCCCTCTTTCTTTATTTTTCCTCCTCCTTTTCCCTTCTTTCCTTCTTCCCTCCCCCCCCACCCCCCCCCCCCCCCCCCCCCCTTTTTTTCTGTTTTTATCTCCCTCTTCTTCTTTTCCTTTTTTCTCCCCCCTCCCCCCCCCCCCCCCCCCCCCCCCCCCCTTTTTATTATGCTTTTCCCCCCCCCCCCCCCCCCCCCCCTCCCCCCCCCCCCCCCCCCCCCCACCCCCACCACCCCCCCCCCCCCCCTTTTCCTCCCCCCCCCCTCCCTTTATATCCCTTTCCCTCTCTTTCTTTCTCCCCTTCCCTTTTTTCCCTCTTTTCCCTTTTTTTTTTTTTTTTTTTTTTTTTTTTTTTTTTTTTTTTTTTCCCTCTTTTCCTTTTCCCCCTTTCTCTTTTTTCCCCCCCCCCCCTGTGTCCCTTTTCTCTTTTTTTTTCCCCTTTTCTCCCCCCTCCCCTCTTCTCCCCCTTGCCCCTCCTTTCTCTTCTCCCTCTCCTCTCTTTTCTTCCCTTTTCCGCCTTCTTTCTTCCCTTTCTTTTCCCCCCTCTTTTCCCTTTTTTTCCCCTCCCCCTCCCTTCCTCCTCCTTCCCTCTTCCCCCTTCTTTTCCCCCCCTCCCCCCCTTTTCCTTCCTGCCCTGCCTTTTTTTCCCCCCCCCTCTTTCCCCCCTCCCCTCTCCCTTTCTTCTTTTTCAGCTTCTACCCTCTCCTTCTTCTTCCCCCTTTTTTTTTCCTTTCTTCCCTTTTTTTTTCATCCCTCTTTTTCTCTTTTTTTCCCCTCCCTTTTATTATATTTAAAATATATACAGGGTGTTTTAAAAAAGAGTTGATGCAACTTTAAAATGTTTATTTACAAAGAGGCAGAAACCCAGGAACGTAACCAAACCATGTCTTGAAAGCTTATGCACAATTCGTATTTTTACATCACTGATTGCCAATTGCAGTACAGTCCTGTTACAGTTAGTGAGAGCCCAAGGGTCTGAAAATGGCATTTATGGCAAAATTCTGGAATGACGTTCTCATGTGTGCCCCTCCGTGTTTCAGAAAGGCATTGCATCTGACTCCAAAGTTCTGTCCAACTTCCTGTAGGTCTCAGTGGCACTGTCTGGAGGTAGTCTGACACCTGCCTGTTTCATCATTCAGTGTGGGGGCGGTTGGCATAGGAGCAGACCCTTGGCAGTCCCCAAACCAGTAGGTCCAGAGGGTCAATCTGGGCTATGGGGTGCCCAGTCATGAGCGGTACAGGCAAACAACGCGGTTCTGAAGACTGCACTGCAACAGTGATGGGTGTCATCAGCTGTATGGGGGGTGCCCCAACCTTCATAAACTAGGGTCATGCTGAGCTGGTTTGGGATGACCTTTTGGGCAAGATCATATGAGAATTTCTGGAGCATGGCCCGGTCAGCACTCCCTGTGATTGCCACTGTCCTGCTGTTGTATTTTTCAAAATAGTAAGCGCTGAGTGTTCCCCATCTGCATTGAAGGCACAGAATTTCATGTAACCTTAGCGTCCTTTCAGGTACCTTCAGTGATCTCCTCAGGTGTTCGCCCCCCAGAAAATGTTGTGGTTGTTGATGCACCGTTCAATGGAAAGGGCTTCCTCCACTGAACAGAGCAGGTTGACCCGAGTTTGGGTTACTGCTCCAATCCTGTTCTGAGCCAATTGCCACATAACAAAAGTCTTCCTTCTCATGTCATTTGACTCCGTTTATGGCCAATTAGAGATGGATGTTGGATAAGCTTTAGTCCTTAGTGAGGATACACCAGACTGATGTTGTTAATCCTAGCTCCAGGAGCGCTGCGGTGGACTTCTTGGAACGTGTCCACTGCAGAATCCGACATCGGCGCGATGTTTGCTTGGCTCTGGTTACTTGTGCTGCCCTGCCACTTGTTCCCTTGGCTGTGGTTGTGCGCTGTACCTTTGTGCTCAAAAATGTTTCCAATACATTGAATGTCACAATTGTGGGTCCATCATGTTGTTTCTTGAGGTTGTATTCCGGGCAGAACCTCCGCAGGTGTCTACATATGATTCTACAGTTCTCATACAACAGAGCCAAACACTTTTGTCTTAGTTTCACTGTCAATGGCATAGTTTGAGGTATGGAGCATCAGAAATCCCAGGGGAGGCAATTACCACGATAACACCACCAAACCCTGAAAAGGAAACGGTATCGGTTCAAAAAACACAAGAAATGGCAGGAAGTCCAAATTTGTACAATCTTTTTGAAAACACCCTGTACACAAATACATATATATATATATATATATATATTATATAGAAGATAATAATAATAAAAATCGTTGCGGAAGTTGACACGCACCTCTTCCATGGTTTTCCCCATGTGTGGACATTCGTTGAAGATTCGAGAACCCAGCCCACTGCCAACAATCCGTTGGTTCAATGGTGTAATGCTTGTATCACCCATGGTTATGTTCATTCATCTGAAAAGGGGAAAAGCAAACAAAGGTCAACACTCTGCACACAGAGGGACAATGGCACAATCTTTACAAAAGGTTGACCAGACATTGTGGCCAATGTGTAAAATAATTTCCCCTCTATATGTGTCGAGCTTAGAGCGCCGTCTGCTCAGATCATACGCTTGACTTTTGTTCTGCCCACCAGCTGAAGGCGCTCGTTCTGTTGAGCTTACGCTACATCCTGCTGCGTCTGTGGCCCGTTGCGGTAACATCGAAACAAAATTTCGAGAACACATCTGCCTCGCTTCCTGTTGGGGCCGAGGTTGCTTTGAAACCAGACAGGGAGATCATGCCAGCGAGCCGCCGCACCTTTGCTCTGTACGTGAACCACCGTATCCCATTTACCCCAACCACCTACATTTTCAATGTAAACTTGGCAAATTGAATGATATTTTGAGTTGCATCTTTTAAGATTGTCGATGAACCAACTGCAGTTATTGAACATTCTATGAAATGCCCTGTTGATGTAAAAACGTGCGAAATATGCTGGTCATTTGGGTCTGGAAAGGAAACTGTAAAAGTTGTCAACAAATATACTCGAATGTTCTCACTTGTTAATATAATCTTCTTAAAACCAACAAACTTAAAAAAGTCCTCACTTTATTATTATTTTTTTTCAATCATATCCGTGAAACGTTGTATGTGGAAAGAAGACATTTATCATGTAGCATTCAACATGTCAAGACTTTATAAATAATTCACTTGCATCCAGGCATGGTTTCAAACATTCCCCACAAAAAGAAGAATAGAGAAGATGAGACAACAAATTGCATGACTGGAATCACACCGACGCAGGGAACTTTCACGGAATCAGGTGCAGACACAGCCAATGGAGACATGCCCCAGTGGTTAGAGAAAGGAAATTATTCACACTTCACATGGAAAGATTCAACATAAGAGTTGGGCCAGAAGTTCTTAACTTTGCCTTTGAGGGCTAGTTATGGTTTCCAGATTCTCGATCAGACTATAAACTGTCGGATTTGACGCTTCCAGGCTTTGTTGTTGCGACAGTTAGCGTTGCCATCCCTCAAAATGGCCATTAAGTTGAGTGTGCAGTCTGCTAGCACGAGTTGGTATGAATGCAAAACTCACAGTGTGTTTGGTGAGGAGTAGTGAGTTATCACTGACACCCTGAATACGTTACAAAACTACTGCCATAATCTAAAAGAGGACCTGCATAGTAGCCACAGATGCCACTTGCCAGGAATGATCTAGCAAGCAACCAAGTTGCTGTTACACAAATTTATGAATGAATGAAACATCGACTTGAATGTAATTACATGTCAAACGTTTTGCTAAACCCTGTTGCTCATCTTGCATTTTACTCTTCATTTCCTCATCATCATGGACAAGCTCCGTGGATCGCTGAAAGCCATTGGAGAGGAAGATTGAAAGACATCTGGACAAAGCTCAATCCATATTTCAGAACCTTTGGAGCAGTGTTCCATCGTAGGTAAGCAATTGATGAAAAACTGTTCATCGCCATGCACTCATCCAAAAGATATCTGCTGCATGGCGAAATTTGCCTCAAGAGGCAGTTCCAGTCTCACGAGTGAAAATGCATTAAAAAATGGAAAAAATTTCGGGAGTGCTTAAAGAATCTTGGGTATAAAAAGGTCTTTGGGTCTAAAGGGTTTTAATGGGTCTTAAGGATCTTTGGGCTAAAGTCTAAAAGGGTCTTATGGTCAAAGCCCTTGGGGGGTCTTCAGGGTTTTCATGGAATTTTAAGATCTTAATCTATTGGGATGTCAGAGTCTAAATGTCATAAAAGGTGTGTCGGGTTCAAAGGTCTAAGGGGCTACAAAGGGTAAAGTTTAAAGCGTATAAAGACCTTAAAAGGTCCAAAGGTATAAAAGGGTGAAAATGGTCGTAAAGGGTCAAAGGTCTACAGGGTCAAAAGGATAATGTGCTGAAGGTTACATGTCTAAAAGGTATGTTCCAATAGCCCGTAATTAACAGAGGTAATTAACAGACTAGTCAAGGGTCCCAATTAATAAAGTAATTCACAGACTTACGGTCAAACTCACATTCAAAACAGTACGCTATTAATAGACATTAACTCACAGGGTCACCAAAGAAATTCACTATGATGAGGGTTCGCCTCCACCCGTGTTCAGTTTAGTATGCAGTCTATGTAAACATAGAATATCAGTGAATCGGTCGAAAATTGGCATTTATGTGACCTTGGTCTTTTGACCTTGTTATCTATTGACCTCAAAAACAAATAGGTTCCAGCTTGTTACCATCCTCCACCGGTGGTGAAGTTTCGTGAAGATCAGAGTAAAAAATGGACCCGTAGGCGATTGACATACAAAAACAAAACCCAAACAAGAAGATGTCGTGCAGAGCACAGAAACTTTGCAAATCCCAGAAAAACAAATTTGACCTCAAAAAGTATTATTGCCTGGTGGATTCAATGACCAAAATATGCAACTCCTCTTCAAATTCAAGTCAATCAGATGAAAATTGACCAATTTAGAAATCGGCCTATGTTGACCCTTTTGTCTTGTTGACCTCAAAATAATGGCAGTGAATTCAGTCCCTGAAAGATAAATCCTCTTCACAATTTCAAAAGTGTCAATCGGATGAAAATTGAGGATTTAGAAATCCACCTTAGTTGTTGATCTTGAGGCCTAGGTGACCTTTGTGGCCAAATGTTGACTCAAAAATAAATTGGCTGGTTAGATGTAACTGACCCTGAAGTATAAATACATCTTCAAATTTCAAGTCAATCAGATGAAAATGAGGATGTTAGAAATAACCACCTTAGTTTTTTGACCTTTGGCCTATGTTGACTTTTGGTCCCAAGGTTGACCTCGGAATAACTGGGTCATTTGAATTCTGTGACCTGAAATATAAATCTTCTCAAATTTCAAGTCAACGGATGAAAATTGAGGATTTTAGAAAGACCACCACATTAGTTGTTGACCTTTGGCCTTAAAACAAGAGGCTTCTCGCTTATGACAAAACTTCGTACCATGTGGTGAACTTTTTTAAGATCGGTTAAAATTGTGCCTGTTTGGTGATAAACAGACAGATAACAAAAATCTACTTGACCAATGTCACTGAAAAATGTTCAATTTGCAAGTAACAAACAGACACGACAGACAGACAGAAAACAAACCAAAGACGAGAATCGCTTTGCAATACATGTCCCCTCCCGGTCTAAGACATTATCAGGAGAAAAATTGGTTTGCATTTTAACGCATGCTCAGCCCGTACCGGAGCCAAATTGGAGAAGAAGCATATATATATATTATAATATATTGCTACGGGTTCTAGGAACCGTATGCATTCACAAACATACAAGCTGACCCAAAGTTAGTTATGCCGTTAAGTATATGTTTGCGACAGATTCCTCCTCGTGTTTAGTGGGAAAATTCAAAGGGGTGCATTGCAATGTTTTTTTAGTTAGCGTTAATAAATCTTTATATCCCATCCCCCATCACGACTCACACTGTCGCACCTGCATGTATCCCGGTAAGGCCCGTTGGCCGGGGCAATCTTTGGTTGTGGCTTCTTCATGATGGAGTCCAGACACGTGTGGAGGGGGGGTCACCGGCATGGCTGAAACCGCAGCCCAGGAGAGATCGGACCCATGGAGGCCCTGTCCATCAGGGCGGAACAGTTGTGTCGGCTTCACCAAGGCCCCTCCCCGCTTGAACGAGATCCATAATCACGAAGTGATCCTCAGCGTATGAGTCCTTGGCTGGGAGATAACATTACGGCACCCATCTGAGAGGGCTAGAGAGAGACATCGTGTGGGTCGGCCGTGTTAGTGGAGTCTGAGGGTTGAGAGAAACAGATTGGAGCAAAACAGTGGTTGGAGTGAGGACGGTTGGAGTCGCGGGTTGCCAAAGAAAGAAGGGGGGTCGTGACGCGGAGGGTCTGCCCGCGTCTCGGCCTCGGCGCCCGTCTGTTGCGCTGGTTCGGGTACCCAATCTTGACCGGCTCTGCCGGGTCCTGTCGGCGGCCCTTGCATCCCCGCCTCGGACTCGCTCTACTCCACGCCGAGCTCCTTCGCGGACACGGTCTCCGCGCGTGTGGGC
The DNA here is from genome assembly GCA_035128595.1 of Eptatretus atami. Taxonomy (NCBI): domain Eukaryota; kingdom Metazoa; phylum Chordata; class Myxini; order Myxiniformes; family Myxinidae; genus Eptatretus; species Eptatretus atami. Next base: position 108,393,877 of record CM068956.1, on the reverse strand, counting down.
TGTTGGGGCCGAGCTGCACGACCCCACTGACAGGTTGCCGGCACCACGGAGCATCCCTTCCTTCCAGACGTGCAGTACCCCAAAATAACTGTGACCTCAGCTCACCTCACTCTCCTGCTGCGGGGGTCCTTTGCAATACACCTGGTTTTAATTTTCGTCTCAGGCACGTCTGGGTGTGTGGCGCCGTCTGAAGTAGAACTGTTAAGTGTTGATCATTGTAAAAGAATCCCTGTAGTATCCACGATAAGTCTGCTCTGAGTCCTTTTGTAAGTTGATTGTAAAGTAAACCAAATATTAGAAGATGTTTCCAAGTCGTTTTCGTCTTTGTCCTTCATTGATCCGCATGGTTCGGATCTGAGTTTGTCGGTTTTTTTAACCCGATAATTCTGTTTCATCCTAGCCGCGTACGTTCTTGACGGGTCACTCGGCTGCATCCGAACCGGAAAGTAGGTGCGGGGGGCGCCTAGTTTGTTAGAGTTGATCCGGTTGGGCAGACGTACCGAGGCGTGGTTCCCGTAGACGACACCACATGGTTAATAGGTACAATTGGTTCGAACCAAAAAGACCTACGCTACGCGGTGGAGGTATTGGCGTCGCACGGTCGGTTAACGAACGCCTCCGCCTCCACGAATATCCGGTTGAAACGACGCCTACAATTCTGGGAGTCTGGTGGAGACGACGTAACTTTCCCCCACCTCAGCGTCGTTCTCCACCACCAACCCCGGCCCTCAACGAATATATATATAGCTCTTTCGAACCAAGGCTCAGCTCACTCACTGGATCACTGACTGATATTAAAGATCGGTACCTTCCAGGCGATGTCGGAAAGATGAAATTTTGCTTGCCGATCGACATCGAAGCGGTACACTGGAAAAACAATCACACTTCGTCAGACAATATCCATAAATGAAAACATAAATAATATGAAAAAAATAAAGCAAATAAAGACAGTGAAAAAACTAAATGCAGGTGAGCGACCCCAGAAAATGTGGAAGCACAGTTCGTAGCATTACACAATGCGTAAGCACACTCACTTGGTATATATAATTGTTGCGGAATCTGGAAGCCATGAGCATCAACATTCAGGTCTATAGCTGTTATTTAAGAAGTGAATGTGGATAGATAGCTCCCCTTTCCCTAGTCTAAATGGGTGAATAAATGTAAATGCGCTGTGAGTTAACGTTGATTAGTCAGGGTTTTCTTTTTATTTTACTAACCCACCAACGATAACACACACCAACTAACAAAACAACACCAACGATAACAACAACACACGCATACACAAACAAACACCAATGATAACAACAACACCAACGATAACAAAACACCAACGAAAACCTCGCTCCCGGCCATTCTCACGTGCTCGCTGAAATGCGGTGTGTAGGAATGCATTTGCGAACTGAATTCCATTCCCTAATATGGACATTGAATCGGCTTCCTGCATCAAGAAATGGGATGCGACAGCCCACCCACCAACGATGAGCCGAAACTGAATTCCATTCCCTAATATGACATGATTGGCTTGTTTGGGCACTCCAAGAACATGGATGCGGACAGCCCCACCCACGATGAGCGAACTGAATTCCATCCCTAATATGGACATGAACGCTTGCTTGGGCACTCAAGGAAATGGATGCGGGAACAGCCCCCACCGGACAGCGAACGAGTCACGCTGGAAGCGAGCCGCGCCCGAGATGGATAAGAAGGAACGGAGGACAGAAGTTGGGCTCTCGGTCTGTTCTTGGTTCTTGGTGGTGGTTGTTCGGAGAGCAAGTAAGTGGGTTGGGATTCTTCAGTTGAATCGACTCAGTGGATTGTGAAAGGATCGCGCCTCGTCTTCCCAGCGCATGCTCTGAACGCGAAAGATCCGCCGGAGCTCGGAGGCTGATCGCGGGCTCGCCGTGTCTGGATTCGGCTCGCCTCTCCTGGTGCCCGGTGCGAATCAGCTCGAAGACACACGAGGTGGACAGGTCCGAGGCAGTTCTGGTCTGCAGCTCACCTCTCATCCGAGCTGAGGCCTCAATAAAGGGACCGCTTTTGGTCCGGAATTTCTTTTATGGGTGTGTGTGTGTGTGTTGTGTTTGTGGGGTGGACGCCAGTATAGTAAGTAATGGAATTGTTAAGTGCCTTGCTGTCAACGTTGCTTATCAATATTCGGATAAAACTCTGCCCTTAACGGCTCCCCTCATTTCCCTATTGTTTAATAAATTATGCCCATTTGTGAAATGTATCGACTCTTCTGTCCTTTCCTCATTTGCTTTAGCGTGCTGCGTATGTTGGAAACTAGCAGGCCGTTGTCGCCATAGGACTTTTGACCGAGGATCTCGGGACCATCGCGTCGGTCACACACGTGTTCGTAGCTAGCGGCGTCGTTCCGTTACGGTGCCGCAGAGGGTGTGAAGACTTGTTAAATCGCATTGATCTTCTAGGTATTTTGAAAATTGCAATAACGCTGTACCACTGGTAGAAATATTGACGCTTCACGGTCCGATATGGAACCCGTACT
>CM068956.1:108373704-108389572 GCA_035128595.1 Eptatretus atami | reverse complement strand
GTCGAGAGGTGCACATTTTGTTTCTGTATTTTTTTTGGTCGTTTTGGGTTAATTTATTAACATTTAAACTTTAGGAATGTAATTCGCTCTGCTTTTTTTTTTGTACACAATGAAAACAAAAGTGTGGGTCCATGGGGATGACCGGTGCAAAAGGTCCTGCTGGCTGAGAACCCTTCCGTCCGGCGGAGTAACGAAACCATTAAATAAATTGATTAAGATAAAAAATCCGACTATTTCGGCTCACGTGAATGCCGGATCTAGCTTCAGGAAGAAACGAAACTTAAAGGCAGAATTCACTCAAACCGATGGTAGTGTGGGAATAGGGTTCAAGTTGTATGCCTTGCCTACGCTGGGTTGTTCACGGTCGTGCTCGTGCATGCAAATGAAGACACTTGAGCAGCTTACACGCTAACACGGTGTCGCATAACAACCTCATGGCATCTGTTTTTTGCTTTACACATCATGGCACAAAGTCAATAAACGGACACTGAAGCAACAACAAACTTGTCGCCCCCACAGTTCCTACGCCACAACAGAAACCAGACGGAACGCGGTCCTGAAGAGGAGACTCGACATGCAAACCGGCTGTTACTGATTTCGTACTGGACTTTTTAACCGAACTCGGGTTGGGGTGATTAGTGCATCCAGCCATCGATGGAGCTTAGGGTGGTCAGACACGCACCGCGTCGACTTCATTTCAGCCCGACCTTCAAAAAGTCGGAGAAAAAGCTTCGATGGCAGAAATGGCTATGGCGACGTTACATTTTCAGCATATTTTCTCTCTAAAGGCATCAGTGCCACCAGGCCACTACCCTGTATATGATAATTTGCATCTACAACCAAGACATCAAATAAATCTTGACATCACAGTAATCCAACTCACAAAACAAACACTGTATATATAGTACATACTACCATAAAAAAGCCTCCTTACTTATGTACCAGAGCCTCAACAGATCTTGAATAAAGACTTAAAATAATTTGACATCAAGGCAATGCTTCCCGACAAGGATACATTCTCAACTGTCAATTGGCTTTACAAACAGAATCCTCCTCTAAAACACCATCTTAAACACGAGCCACGGGCAAAAAGATCCAACAATTTTTTTTCCTTTTTTTTTTTTTGGCAAAGAAAATGGGGGTAAAACCAACTGTTCAATGGTAATGCAAATAGAACTTGCAGCGAGTACAGCTCGTGTGCGACGTACATTCCGAGCCAGTACAGGTGAATAGTAAACGTGTGCTGCAATGGACGAGCGAACTTGCACACTGTGGGGCTTGACATCGAAAGTAACCGCACATATCAGTCACACTTTCATTTTGGTCGCAGGCAAAGGCCATCTCGCCGAGTGGATTCGCACGTATGAATTGCTTTCCATTCGGCCCATCACAAATCGGCACTATCCAACTCCCTACGAAGGTGGTAAATGCTGCGTGTAACACAAAAAGAAAAAAACACCTGCTACAGCGGCGGCTGCCTCCTTACACCCTCTCGGTCAGCGTTATGTTCGACTCTCAATTTCGTACGTAGCGGGTGTCTACAAGTAAGGCTTCGTTCAAAGGTATGTTCCAGCTTCGAGGTTCGCACCTGTACCCAATCAAGTCTTGTCGATGACAGCAATAGCCCCAATTGTAAAGAACAAATGAAAAAGGAAACGTGTTGCTTTGTGATATCTGTTGGGCATTCATGGTCAGCTTTCTCCGGTCAATTGTACACTGACTGCTCACGAAAAGGCAAAATACTTGCTGTAAATGTGCACGAAAGAAACGAAAAAAAATGAAAAAAATTGCACAGAAAAAACTTTCATCCACACGAGTTTTCACCAGACCTCCGGTGGGTGGATATGGCTAATACGTCTAATATGAGCCGCGTGGGAGGGTTTGTCTTTCCGTGTCCATATACGTATGCACGCAAAACTATAAAGTGCGCAGTGCCCCGGTGCGCAGCCTCTTTGAATGTGAAAGACGGATAGGACAACTATCGCTCGACAGGGGATAAAGTCACTAGTAGCGTCAACAGTTTAATCGAAGGATTGAATAAATATTCAATGGGCATTAAGCGCAAGTGACATCCTCACGCGAGTTGTGCGAGATCAGACACATTTCCAGCCCGTCACACACAAAACCAAAAAAAAAACAACATCAATAATTAACAAACAAGATGTATATTATTATATAACAATAGACCGTCGGATTGTAACAAAACTTGCTCAACGCAGTTCATCGGGCCTCTATCTGATGTGTGGCCATTAAAGTTTGCTATGCACCAACAGATGTTTGTTCTCTCCGCTGTTTATGATTAATAACCACTATCGAGGTGGTATAATCGATCACGTGATCAACTAGACAATTCTCTCAGTCGGTAATTGTATTCGGTCCAGCTAATCTAAAACTAGAAGATCCACTAGAGGCGTGGTAGCTCGACGCACACGATACGGATATGGATACACACCACGTCTTCACTGTCAGCATAACAACGGTACAGAACTGAAGTTATGGCAATTGTGTCGACAGGAAACAAAGACCGTTAAACGTTACATGCATCTTTGCCACTGAGACCAAATGCCGATGGCTTCTCGAATATGCCCGGATATCTGATCGATTGTTCATAGGCTAATCACATGGTATCTGCCATCAGATATTTAACAGACTCGCTAGAGTAGAGAGAAAAAAATGGCAAAGGTGAATAGGAAATGAAGGAACGAGAAAAGGAAACTGCACCGAAGGAGGTCGGAAATTCAAGAGCCTAGGAATCTGAGAGGTAGCAGTTTCTACCAGACCCATCAACTGTTAGCGATTGGCCAGGCCTGTAATCAACCGTCTATGGCCGGACGCGCGAATTGTGCTAACAATGAGCCATGTGTGATGGTGATAACACACAACAACCGGTAGATGGATAGTCTCGGGGGAGATTGCTAATCGAGCAGGGAGGCTTGGCTCCGCCAGGTGGCGCCTGAAATATGTGTCATCGGAGTTCAGAGTTCTGGTACTCGTATAGGGGTCGGCAAACTTGCGCCGAGGATCTTCGGGGCGAATGGCAATGAAACAAGGGGGGGGGGGGAATGCAAAAAGAAGCTGACGGGGCTAGACATAGACAGCATGAAGTTTGGAGGTGCCAGGGCATTGTGGAGTAATATGCAAGGTGGGCTCCAGACAGACTCGGGTCTGTTGGTTGCTTGAAGGAGGTGACGCAGTGAAGCAGAGTGAATTAACGAGCTGAACGGAATATGCTTGTGGAGTTAGTAAGGCACATCACGCCAGAGTATGGCAGACGATGACCGGGCATGAGCAGATAGTGCTCTGACACAGAACTATACTAATGGACGGCAGCTCGATCCTCGGCCATCTCAGGCACCACAAAATGAGACCGATTGAGAGAGGCAATACAGGCGGCCAAAGGGGTTGGGTATGGAAGGGTGGCAAGGACAACCCAAAGAGTCAATTGGGTCCGATAATTATTTCTATGTACAGACGAGCAATGAGTGAAACAGTAGTAAAAGTAAAACATATTCAAGTCTCTTCAACCTAGGAACGACAATTTTCAAACGTGAGTTACACCCTACTTCAACGCGGTGTCTGGCACCAAGCCAGAGACATGAAGTGGCACACAATGTGCACGGATGTTTGTGCTTCGTAGACGCTCCGTGATTCAGTCAGATTTCAACCTGTTGGACATTGTTGCGCCTCCGACCCTTTTCCTTGGAATTAAAGGCTACGCAGAGGCAAGATGCAAAAGAGATGAGAGAATAGGCGGATAAGCTCTCGTCGACTGAGACCAATGGGAGCTGATCCCAATTCTGGGTATTGTGGGGGCCATACATAAGACCGATCATCGAATTGCGACAAGTAATGCAGACAACATGTAGCGAAGCTGTACACATATACTGGATACAATTTTGTACAAAAGCAAGTAGCTGTGGCTTTCGGATCGGTAACACTTACGCTCCAGTCTGTTCGGGCTTTAGTCTAAGCCTTGTCGCCCATGGGTCGCATACACACGTGTGAGTTAACAGACAGATAATTTACTCGACTATAGAATACAACGCATTGAGTATTATGGCAAGGACTATAGGTTTCATGATGAATGCAGGCTGTGTAAGATAGCTGTAGTATTTAATTGTCTTTAGATTGTCTTGCCACTATATTTCGTTTCTCGTTACTCTTATGACCTGCACTTTGTCCAATCCTGGGGTAACCTTCAGTGAGGCTTGATCGGGTCCTGCAGAGGAGGTCACATGACTGTCAAAAGCATTCAGTGACGACTTTAACATCGAGTTCTAAAAAAAAATCTATCTTATAAGCTACTTAATTAATGTTTTTGGGGTTTTCCGTCGCGGACAAAATATATATACATATTGTGTTTGATGATTGTGGTATCAGCACAGTCATGGATCACTCTTGATTGTTGAAGGGCCACATTCTTGGGTTTGTTTGAAATGAAATCTGACCTTGACTGGCCAGATGGGCTCCGAGAATTCATCAGGAGTATTTATTTGCTCGGTAGGCGAAGGGATAGCTAGCGGACAGCCAACACTCGATCGGAGTCGCGGCAATAGGGATGGGTAGTGGAAGAATTCGAGTCACGCGAAGGGATTAGGTCCACAATCTACTCTCTTAATAATTACTATGTTTTAACTCAATACTAAACATATTCATTGAAATCATTTTTAGAACTACCAATTAGAGCTGTACTCGGAACCGCGGCTTTCAAAACAAGGCACTCTGCTTAAAACTAGGAAGTCATTCGCCCAATATCACGTCGAACATGGTGGTGGGATAGGTACTCGTCAGTGGCTCTGCATTGCAAATGCAGTGCGAATAATATGCACCTTCGTGTTGTCGATGGCACTCCTTGCATCGATATGCTTAGCAGTAATTGTTCTTCCTTGGTGAGCCGCGCGATCCCGTCTCTCTGCACATAACTGACAGTATAGGCTGCGTACCAGCCGGTGGCTCCTTCCGGGCATGGAACAAACTCGACCGCTTGACCAGAATACCGACACCTTAAATTTAGAGACTCCCACAACTAGAAGGTGCACTGCATCATCTGTCCGGAAGCGCTATCACAAGCTCGTATGTAAACCTGGCAGCATCATCGCCCCTCTCCGCTGAATTTATTACACTGATTATACAATACTTGTGCCAAGTTTGATTTAACTCCTGAACAAGATATGAAATAATTCTGGCTGCCAGACCATGTGTCCAATAGGTTGAAATTTAAAACATATATTCCCCATGATTACGAGATCATAACTGTGACGTCTCACATCGATTGATGAAGCAGTTCAAGATAAATATTTAAAAATTTTTCGTTGAATCCAATATGGCTGTCAGACGATGTGAAATTATTCTATGAACATCCCTCGTATCCCCAAGGTCTGGGGAACATGTGGGTGAAGTTTTCCCCCTCGATCTGTGCACCATTCGGAGAAAATTTTTAAAGGTTTATTTTTCAAAAAAATCATAGCTGCCAAACCGTGACCCATGACCGCATAGGTGGAGAACTTTTTGTTCCTCATGGATAGATGATCATGACCTGTAAAGTTTCGCTTGATCCGTTCAGCTGCTTTGCGGAGAAGATTTTTGGAGGGCTTTTAATGATTTACAAATAGCATATATATTATATATATATTACTATATTATATATAGCAAACCACATGACAGATGAACATCAATTTTTCTTTTCCACCCCCATACAATTTAGCCCTAGATGCTCAAAAATTTTCATATCGATCAGTAAAAATGTTCGACATATGTAATTATGACACTCATAATGCAGCCCCCTATAACATGACAAAAAAAAAAATTCACAACTTGTTTCCCATGGGAAGTACTTGACATGTGCCAAGTTTCAATTTTCACGATGGAGCTGTTTCAGAGATTTAGAGGTCTGAAGTTTTTCCTGTTTTTCCAACATGGCTGCACACCACCTGACATGACATCATAATATCATTTGAACATTCTACAATGAGTAGTCACACCCATGGTAAAATTGTGTCAATCGGATAAGCCGATGCAGAGAAAACAGAGAAAATTAGCACGGACTAACGTACGTATGGACAACCGCGAAAACGTAATGGCTACGGAGACTTCGTCAGATGAGGCATAAAAAACCTCTCATTTATTATTCAATTTGCTCATCTCTTTATTTGGGCAGTGTATTGGCAAGAAACCACATCCTCGTTGCTCCTGAAATAAAACAAAAACAACCCGCTTGCATACATAAAGCAAAAACAATGCGTACCGCTTATGTAATATATTGTTGCGGGCCGGGCGTCGGCAACGAGTACGACCGCAAGGTGGAGCAGTAGAGGCGGCTCCGCCGATCACCCGGAATTTAGATCGTATCTTTTCGGAAACTCCGAAAATACGGGTCCCTTATCGGACCGTGAAGCGTCAATATTTCTACCACGTGGTACAAGGTTATTTGCCAATTTTCAAAATACCTAGATGTCCACGTGAGATTTACCTAAGTCTCACACCCTTGACGGCAACCCGTACGGAACGAGCCGCTAGCTTACTCGAACCGTGTGTGACCGAGCGGATGGTCACCGAGATCCGTCGGTCCAAAGGTCCCTTACGGTGGCACAACGGCCTTGCTAGTTTTCAACAAACGCAGCACGCTAAGCCAAATGGAGGAAAGGACACAAACGAGCTGATAACATTTCACAAATGGGGATATTTATTAAACAATAGGGAAATGAGGGGAGCACATAAGGGCAGAGTTATCCGAATATTGATAAGCACGTATGTACAGCAAGGCACTTAATTCATTACTTAGCAGACTGGTGCAACACACAACATACGAACACACCCAAAAGAATCGGACCAAAAGCAGTCTTTATTGAGGCCTCCAGCTCGGATGGAGAGGCGAGCTGCAGACCAGAACCTGCCTCGGACCTGTCCACCTCGTGTGGTCTTCGAGCGGATTCGCACCGGGCCACCCAGCGAGAGGAGAGCCAAATCAGAACACGCTCGCGAGCCGCGATTCAGCCTCCCGAGCTCCGGCGGATCCTTTCGCCTTCCAGAACACGCGCTGGTGAAGGACGAGGCCGCGATCCTTCACAATCCGCTGAGTGCGATTCAACCGAAGAACCACCACCACTCCGGTGCTCTCCGACACACCACCACCAAGAAGCAAGAACAAGAACCAGAAGAGCCCACTTCTGTCTTTCCGTTCCCTTCTTATCCCTCTCAGGCGCAGCTCAATTCCGGCGTGACTCGTTCGCCGTCGGTCGGGGCTGTCGCATCCCATTTCTTGGAGTGCCCAAGCGAGCCGATTCAATGTCCATATTAGGGAATGGAATTCAGTTCGCTCATCGTTGGGTGGGAACGACCATTCCATTTCTTGAGTGCCCAAGCAAACGATTCATGTCAATAAATTCAGGGTGGATTGCAGTTTCGTGAATGCATTCTGACACATGTCCGGCATATTCAGCGCAGCGCACGGAGAATGCCGTTAGCAGAGAGTTTTATACGGTTGGTGTTGTAGTTTGAGTCTGTTTGGCTGTTGTTGTCATCGTTGGGGTGTAAAAATAAAAAGGAACTCCTGACTAGCAAAATAACACGCATAGGAAATTAATATACCATTAGACAAAGGGAAAGGGAGCTAATCATATCCAATTTAACTTACTCGATATAACTGAAGCTATAGGACTGTATGTTGAGTGCAGTAAGCTTCCAAATCTGCAACAATATATATACATTGTGGTAATATAGCTCAGATATATTGCAATTGCACTGGCCCAAAGGATGCCACCAGAGGCTTGAAGAATAAGGCCCAAAGTCTAAGGCTTACACCAGCATCACTTTCACAAAGCCTGTGACATCTATCTACTCCAGCTTTCGATATTTGATGGTTCTTAGGAACTTTTGTTGGCAATGAACTTGCGCCTTCCAATCTATCACAACCTTCCCGAAATTCCTTGAATGCACCGCAGTTCGATTTATTGAAATCCGTTAATCCGTTCTCAAGTTATAACACCAGAAAAAAGACAGGCCAAAATATAAGACTACAATACAAGACTAGTCACTTCGCTGACAGAAATACCAGTCTTTGCTGTGATGGCTAATCAATAGGGCAAGGAAGAAAAAGATTTCGAGTGCAGGGATAACCAGCGTTGCAAATTGGCGTTTGCAGTTTCTCCATGACTGATCCGTGTACCCATAAAAAAAAAATTTTTTTTTTTTTCATCACAAACCTTCCCGGAGGTCCTGAATCCACCGTAGTTCGATTTATCGAAATCCGTTTAATTAAATGACAGACAACAAACAGGCATGCCAATATATACATATCAGGGTGTCCCAAAAATATACAACTTTTCATCTGCAAAGAGGATGGTCATAACATATATTTAAAAAAGATATATGGCTGGATAGAAAGCTGAAAGTTGAGTTATTGTACCAATGTCAAATTTCCACCAAAATTTAAATTTGGTATAGAATCGTCTTTTCTTTTAGACCACATGTTCGACGTAGGCTCCACGTTGTCCGATCACTGCTGCAAACGCGTTGTCATGTTCTCCATCACTTTGGGAAACGTTCCTGAGGAATGTTCTGGATTTCTCGGTGGATTTTTCCTTCAGCTGATCGAGAGTCTGAGGCCTGGGTTTCCATAGATCCTGTCCTTGAGATACCCCACAAGAGTCTGGAGGAGTAAGGTAAGGGGAATACGGTGGCCACTCAACGTCTTCGTAGGCGAGATAAAGCGCCTCAAAATGTTGGTTGAGAAAACGTCTTATTTCCCTGGCTGTATGGGGCGATCCCCATCCTGCTGGAACCACTGGGTTTTCATCTGGATCGGGTTGTTTCTCCTACGGGCACTGAGTACGTAGCTCAGGCAGATAGAATTCCTGAATCATTTCACGATAGTTCCTCTGGTTTACCGTGCAAGTGCGTCCTGGTCATCTTCAAAGAAGTATGGACCAATTATCCCATCCAACCAACCGCCACCCACATGGTGACTTTGAGAACAGATCGAGGCACCAGTTCAGTTGATGCATTACCAGGATTTTCAGTTCCCCAGTACCGAAGTTTGCTTGTTTACCTCCCCGGACAAGTGAGCATGGCATTCGTCCGTCATGTGAAGTTTTTGAGGAAGTCTGCATCTTCCTCCAACTTTCCTGAGAACCAATTTGCAAGTCTTGTCGCTTGCTTCTGTTGATCAGTAAGCACCGTTTCCGTTTGAATTTTGTATGGAAAGGGATGAATGTCTTGGCAAAGGATCTCTGAACGGTGCTCTTATGAATGTTTGTCTCGCAGAAAGTCGTCGAATCGATTTTTTTGGACTCTGAACGACCGCCTGTCCACCATTTCCACATTTTCTTCACTACGACCTGTCCTCTTCCGACCATGTGACCTTATGAAGGTCACAGATGGTTCCCACATTGGTAAAACTTTGCGATGGTGCACTTTATTGTCCGAAAGTTTGATGCATGGCGCAAGTGGATACCGAAATGTCTCGAGTAAAGACGTTGCACCTGTATGGACACTTTTCGTCTGGTGCCAAAGTTCAACAATTTTCGTCCGTTGTTGTACGGTCAGTCTTTTAGCATTTTTCTGGGCGCTTGCTTGGTATCAAAAATAAACTTCAGGGTCTCTGCAACAAGAAATGAAGCATTAGTGACAAAATTAACTCAAAATTACTGCTTTTTTAGGATCAAACGAAGCATTTTAAAAGTTGTATATTATTTTGGGACACCCTATACATAATATACATGTGGTAAAAATACATGCCCAGAACAGGAATCAAACCCAGGTCCTCTGGTGAATCATAACAGTGGTTCTGAGGACCTGGATTCACCAGAAGACCTGGGTTTGAGTCCCGGTCTGGGCACGTAGTTTTCCAATATATACATATTATGTATGTTTGCCTGTACAAGTTTGTGCGAGGGACATGCTCATCATGACAAGAGGTCATGATGAACTGGTTCAGATCCTATTTGAGAGAAGGGATAGCACAAAGAAGGTTAACTGGGGCCTGAATGATGTGCATTCGTCATCCAGTAACCCCGATTTACCATTTGGATAAGCCAGCATTGTAGCCCAAATTGTTCAGACAAACTTAGTATTGTTCATCCCTTCTAATCTCGAACTGTTCCATATCCTATTTATCATGACATGACCCCCACCTCGGATATGGATATGGATATGGACCTGACATAATAATTCTCTCGTCACGATAAGCATGACCCTCACACAAACTTCAACCATCAGCATTCCTGGAATTGAAGATTCCTCTGGTCCCCCTGAAGGCCTCATATCATAGCTGTTGTTGGAAAGGCTTACCAGAAATTAGGATTTCTTTTCCAAGCCCAAAATTACTTTGCTGTTAACTCTAAGAATCCTGAGCTTGCCTCAAGATGCAACACTTCATGCATTTGGGGCAGAGCACTCCTGTCTGTGCTGTACATCCTCAATAGAGTACCATCCAAGGCAATATGACTTGTGGGTGACAGCTCACTTGCCGTTAGCCTTCAGTCCATGGGCCACCATGCAGCCGTTTCCTCTCTAGCCCTCTTCTACCACAATTATCATGGCTGTTGCTCTGCAGCATTATGAAATACATCCTCGTTCCATTCACCTGGATTTGGCTTGGCATCTTTACTGCGCGTTTCTCCATGCAGACGAGTCCAATGGACAGGCAGGCATCCACCTTTTCCCGTGCAGCGAAGCTATGAAACAAAGTGCCTCAGTCTGTTTTCTCAACCACTTACAACCTCCAGAAGTTCAAGGCTCTAAGCACTCCCTGATCTAGCCTCCTTCATTTTACATTTTTGCAGATCAGTGTGAATAAGTATGGGTATCACCCTTCTCCTGTAACTTGGGAACGAAACAAACAAACACCAACAACAACAAAAAAGGTGCAGCACTGGTATCAGCAAGACAGAATTAATTTCACAAACTGCTCGGGGCCATCAAAAGTCTCTGGGTATCAAACCAATCAAGCACGTTTGGAATACAATGGAAAAAGTCTTTATACATGCTTGGTCACAATTTGCTACCATCCTCTATGAAGCAGCTGTAGAGTTTGCATCCAGGAACAGCAACAAACTACATTGATTGGCATTTACCAACTTAAACGGGAAAAAAAATAAAATGAAATAAAATAAATCCAATTTTTTTTTCTGAAACCCATTGAGAATCCTTAATAACTAGCCGAAACCCCGTCACAGACGGATTCCGTTCCATGAGCCCAATATGACAACCAGTGGCGGCTCTTGTAAGAGCCGGATCCCAGTCGATGTACTCCATGGCCTTACCTAATGAGGCCTACAAAACGTCCTTGTACACGACATTTTTGGTGTACACTACTCCTTGTGAAGAAGTCCCCCGATTTGTGCACGTGTTACTTTGACGTACACCATGTCAAAACTTCTCAGGTCACAGTACCGAGAAAACCGTGACGCGACTGCTGGAGGAGCACAAAATTGGTCTTCAGTTTAATATATAGATGCTTCAGAGTTGAAGGTTGACTATTGGCACTATGTGCGATGCACTCTTACAGGTGCGAAGTTTCTTTCAGTCCAGGTCACAGTACTGAGAAAAACGTGACGCGACCGCTAGGAGGAGCACAAAATTTGTCCTTCAGTATTAAATATAGATGGTCTAATTTGAAGGGGGGGGGGGGACTGAAATATTTTTGCCAATCACAAAGTGTCAAAAAAGCCCCAGAGTGTCAATTTTCGATTTCGCCAGTGACATCACATCTGGAAGCCAATTGATTTGAATGGCAGGTTACATGGAGAAACAGTGCATGTCAAGCTTGGATTAAGATACAGATTCAACCATCATCATCATATCTGATGGTTCTCAGAATGTTAAACTCATCAGCAGGATTTTGAAGGAATGGGTAGAGACAAAATTAGTAATGGAACACTTTTTTTTGGGGGGGGGGGGGGGGATTTTGGAGCCGTATCGTTTTCAGCCTTGAGCGAGCGATTCAGAGGAAGAAGGCAGAAGTGTCCATGAAGAAGAAATGCCAGTCGAATGATCATTACAGATCGGAAGTTTTGATTTCCTGTTCAATTGACGATTTATAAGGGAGGAATTTTGTATTGATTGATAAATCGGTAGAATCACCTGACAGCACGGACACCGCCAGGCACACCATCATTGGGAAATATTCTGTGCAAAACCGTTCAATCTGTCAAGTTGCATGGGTAGTGTTGATCGACAGCAATCTTCAAGTCATGACAGATTTTCGATTGGATTAACGCCGGGGCTCTAACTGGGCTACTCAAGGACATTTATCTTTTTGTTCGTTTGCCACTCCAGTGTAGATTTGGCTGTGTGCTTCGGGTCGTCATGCTGAAAGGTGAACTTCCATCCCAATTACAACTTTCTTGCAGAGGGGACATGGGTACACGTGGCAAATTTTCTGTATTTTGCTCCATACATTTTCCCTTCTATCCCACCAAGTGCCCCAGTCCCTGCTGATGAGAAACATCCCCATAACACGATGCTGCCACCACCATGCTTCACAGTAGGGAGAGTGTTCTTTGGGTGATGTGCTGTGTTGGGTTTGCGCCAAACGTAACGTTTTGCATTTTGGCCAAAAAGTTCCATCTTGGTTTCGTCAGACCACAAAACTTTTCGCCACATGACTTCAGAATTTCCAGAGTGGTTTTTTTGTATACCTCAAACGGGATTCAAGGTGGGTTTTTTTTTGAGTCATGGCTTCCTTCTTGCCACCCCACCATACAGGCGAGGCTTGTGGAATGCTTGCGATATTGTTGTCACATGCACACAGTGACCAGTCTTTGCCATAAAGGCATGTAGCTCTTTCAAAGTTGTCATTGGCCTCTCTGATCAGTCTCCTTGTTTGATCATCCAGTTTGGAGGGACAGCCTGATCCAGGCAGGGTCTTGGGAGTACCATACACCTTACCACTTCAAAATAATTGTTTTGACTATGCTCTCAGGGACATTCAAGGCCTTTCAAATATTTTTTATACCCATCCCGATCTGTGCCTTGCCACAACTTTATCCCGGAGGTCTTTTGAAAGCTCCTTGGTTCTCATGGTTGAGTCTTTGCTGTGAAATTCACAACCCAGCAGAGGAAACCTATAGGAGGAGCTGATTTTATTCTGAAGGAATCAGAATCACGACTATTTAATACAGGTGGAGGCCAATTAACTTGAGATGGGATTTTGAAGGTGATTGGTTACAAATGAGCTAATTTCCAATTTCTATTATAAGGGGGGTGGACACTTATTCAACATATTCGAGTTTTGTATTTTTGATTAATTTTCTGAAATTTGTAGAATTTGCTTTTCACTGGGAAGTTTTGTGTTAGAATGTGTAAATAAAGGTGGAAAAAGTCTGATTTAGTGAAATTTAATTCCAGGCTTATAAGGCAACAAAAGGTGAAAATTTTGAAAGGGGGTGTACACTTTCTATAGGCAATGTACATTCTCTCCTCTATAAATAGATGGTGGTTCATTTAACTTGCAGAAATTTAGTGTTGATGATGGATAATTATTTTCAGGCGCTCTTGTGGTAACTGCCGGGCAATGGTAACAGGTGTTCGATTCACCACTCAAATCACCCGTGTACATTACGCCAGTAGCAGGGTAGAGATGGTCTTACAGTTTTGAGCGACAGTCGTTTATTCCGCTTAATCGTGGTGATGGCATCTCTCTCAATCGTGGCGGATAACCACAAGATCTTGCCATCACTGTTGTTACCCTGCGCTTGTGAAGTGAAAAGCAGGGTTACGTGATCAGTAGCGTATGTACGTATGGTATATATCGTGTATGCATTTTGCTAAGAGCATAAACCGTTCAGTGGATGAAATTGAAACTTTACATGTTACATAACCATGTGATATAGCAGTCTCTCTTCTAGGGTCAACATAGGCCAATTTTCTAAAATCCTCAATTTTCATCTGATTGACTTGAAATTTGAAGAGAATTTGCAAATAAAGTCACCGAATTCAACCACCTTTTATTTTTGAGGTCAACAAGCCAAAAGGTCAAAAAGGCCAAATTTCTGAAATCCTCAATTTTTATCCGACTGAGTTGAAATTTTCACAGGATTTGCATATCAGGTCACTAAATTCAACTACCAACTATTTTTGAGGTCAACATACACCGGGTTTCTAAAATTGGCAATTCTCATCCGATTGACTTGAAAGTTGAAGATGATTTGCACATTTGGTCATTGAATTCAACTGTCAATTATTGAGGTCAACATAGGCCAAATTTCCAAAATTGTCAATATCCATCCATTTCACTTGAAATTTGAACTGTATTTTAATAAAAATGACCATCATGCGTCACTTATTCTGGCAGCCATATTGGATCTAAGGAAAAATCTTTGAAAATATTCGGAGAAACCATTTAACCGATCAATGCCAAATTTAACAAATTCATCAACTACCCATGGGAAATATGGTTTTATAAAGATGATGCCATCGGTCACATGGTCTGGCAAACATATTGCATCAAAGAAAAAACAAACAAACAAAAACAAACAAACAAGAGTTGGCTCACACAAAGTCCTTCTCAAGACTGCACAGAGTATGTATTCTATGAATGCAACCTAGTTTCATAACAGTTCTCTGTGAAATGTTTTGAGCACAAAAGCAAACATTTTGTAGGCTGATACACACTTGGGTATTTCGGACAAACTTTGTCCAATTTCTGGCAAACTCGGGGTCTTTCAGCCATTTGTGTAGCAGGAAGCCATCTCCTTTTGTATTACTATACAAGCACCAAGGACACATCGACTCAGCATATTTGTGGAAAATCTAAAATTATTCGCCGTTTGAGTTAAATTGTTCCACGATGTAACCCAGAGACGGATATAACACGATATACGGATATGACGGTCCACTTCCTGATGTGATGTCAAAGGGTATCTGAAGAAGATGATTTCAACTTTTAATCACAAATTTACCGACTTTATAATTCGGTAAAAGGCATCATATCTATTTTGTGGGGTATCAAGGGAAAGATTAGCGCCGTGGTCATCTGAGCGTTTAGGTTCCCCTTTGAGTAATTAAAGCCATGTTATGCTGCTCCACAAGTTATGGCCAGTGTACCAAGGTGGACTGTGACAATATTAAAATGCTAAAGCAATGCCAAGACACTGTACATTTGCATAACTGAAATCCACATTTCAAAATCTACACAGGTTTCGTCGTTAGAAGAAATTGCTGTTGTCACCTGTCATCACTTGCGGGAGCTTCAACAGAGACAGTTTTTCTTGCATCTGGCACCTCTGTCACAACATCGTTTGTTGACTCTGGCTGGGAAAGTTCGTTTTCAGAGAACACGAGCTACAAAGAACAGTTAAAGCAGAGGTTTTTTTTTGTATTGACGTTATTCAAACTATGGTGATGCAGGTGTCAATTAATTGAGTTAAAATAGTCGGAAGTTTGGGACAAAACCTCAAGCAAGCTCACTTTGTCTTTGCCGACGCCCCAGATACTGTCTAGTACACGGGTCTCAGGGCTGGTCGAGTTTGGACGAGTCAAGGAGCCGGGCAGCGGTGGGAAGTTGGCTGGAGCAAGGTGGAAATCGGGTGGTGGGGGACTGGGGACCGGTGAAGTGACCTGGGGAGCATTTATAACATGGTACTTTAGTAGAAAAATTGAATATCACAGGGATGGCAGCGAACAAAAAGAAAGTGAGATTACAAATAATACTGCTCGATTGGTGAACAAATTAAGCAATATTGCTAAATCAAGCAGTAATGTGAAATTTTGCACAAAATAATAAAAAAAGTGGATAAACCTCCAACAAGTTCCATCAATTCTAAATACATGCCTGGCTTTCATCAAGAGCAAGATTGTACATCAGTTTTAAACCACAATCAAAAATGTATACAATTTTAAATCATATCGTCAAGAAATCTTTCCTCCC
>CM068956.1:108352972-108373694 GCA_035128595.1 Eptatretus atami | reverse complement strand
CCATTGTGTTTGTCTTTAAATTTTTATAATATTTTTTGCAAGGTCTAAGGCTGATGAACGCTCCAAACCACTGACCTTCAGACTCAGAGCACACACCAACCACAATGTGTCTTCCTGTTCATTTGTTTATAATACTTTGCACTTTAAATGTCACGAAGCCTATATAAATGCCGCACACGAGTAAGGTTTCTCATCGCCCCTCTGGAAACACCACATGACAATGTTTTAACATTTTTAACGGATAAAGCATATTTTTATTTTTTTTATTTTTAATTTTTTTTACGGATAAAGCAATTTTTGGATCTTGCTTCCAATATCATCAACCTTGTCATGCAAAGTCCTTCCTTGGCAAACCTGAGCTTCTATCCACCAACAAGGCTTTCATCCACACCTTGATGGAATACTGCTCTCACTTTTGGGCTGGCACCCATCTCACATCTTGCTCAACTTGACACCGTGGAAACCAAGGCCTTCAAGATCATTGGAATCTCTCACAATGAAGCAGTCTATGGCACTATCACTTTCCCATTGCAATATACATTTTCTACCCGCACCCGCTCGCCTTGAGACTCCATCTTTTTCTCGTAACGGGTTAATTTAATCGCTCGTAATTTGGAGGGAATTGGGGGTCGCTCCTCCCCCTGAGCCGATTCCTGTGATTTAGCTGGAGACTGAGAGTTCGTTTTCCCGCTCTCTGAACAGTGTTGCGATCGCGGCCCCGCCGGCGATGCCAAGGCCACGTGACTCGGAATCGCGGCACGTGCCCAACCGGCGGACATTTCTGTCGTGACCTCTCGGAACTATCGCTGCGGAAGCAGTTCCACGGGTGGCCTTCGGGTGCCTCACCAACGATCGTTAGCGCAATCGCCACCGCGTGGATAGGTGTGTTCGCAAACTCGACTCTACTTAAGTACTCACGTAAAAACAACAGCGGATGGTAACGGAGGCAGATCGACACTAGCGGTCGACACCGCAGAGTACATTCACACGACCAGCTTAAGCGGGGGGGTCGTTCCGTTGCGATTCGGGGATTATAACCGAGCGGTTTATCGTCGGCTCGACAGGGTCCATTATATCGGGCGTATTAGCCCACTACGAACCCTTACGCTGAAGCAGATGGGATTCACGTAGAAGCGCAGCGAAACGGGAAATTCAAGCACAAAGGCACATTATTTCTACACATTCAACGCGGATAGCACACTTAACAGCCATACAGAATGCAAATGCACGATATATGCAATTGAAACAAAACGAACAGTGACCGAGCATGAGAATAGCGTTACACAGAGGAGATGTAATACAGTCAGCTTGCCAGCACGAAGCAGTTACTTCCAAGCAGACTCATTACTCAAAAGCAAGAAGCCACCCTCAATAGGCAAGGGGCAGACGTGGCTGTAGGCTCATATAGTTGCGGCAGGGCTGCAGGAGCTGAGCCGGTTCGCGTAGACTGGGGGTCCTAGACCCGCGTCCTTGTGACAGCCGCAAAATGTGCTGCGCGCCGAGTGCCCTTCAAACTTGCGACTTCTCTTCGCTATAAGGTTTCGTTGGCACCGCTTGGAAGTGGGAGGTGGAACGGGGAGCGCGCCTTTTTTTTTGCAGCGTCGTCAGGCAGACGAGGGGAAAAAGGGGGGAATTGTTGATGCCTGGGAGGAGAATAGCTGGCTTCTTGGGTCCCCCGGACATGCGCCTCCACAGTCGACCTCGAATCGGCGATCAACGCCTCGTCCTGCCCAGGAAAGCTCCTCTGGCCTCTTCCACAATTCTCGCTCACACGCGCGACCGCGTGCTGCTGCACACAACTTAAGTGGCCGCCCGTATACAGTTGCCAAACTCTGCTTCTGCTCTCTCTCTTCCTCTGACACCCGAACTCGACTGCGCCATTCACTGCCGTGCGCCCGGCGTTTTATGCCGGCAGGGAACCACTATGCAAAGACTGTCGCGATTCAGATTATAGAAGAGGCTCGAAGGAGCAAGCCCTCGAAGCGGGCCAATTGGCCGGATGTAAAGTGGCGTGAAAAACTCCCCGGATCCTCACGAAAATTTGCAATATTTCGATTTCCACAGACGCGCCTGGAGGTCGGGCAAGCCGTCCGCGCTTTGCTGGATTACGGATACACAAAGAAGTGGGTCGTTGTTAGGATTCCTGATACCGAAATTCTCTTCGAAATGCGCTTAAGTTTAGCAACTCCGGGGCTCGGTGCAGTATCGGAATACACCCAAGACAAGCCCGAGCGCTCAGTGTTACACAGGGTGTGCGGAATGGCCGTTAGCAGGAGAGAGGTGGGGTCGCTTGGAGGGTTTTGAGGTCAGTTGTTATGGTGTAAATGGCGGTATGATTCAATAAAGTAGAACAGAAAGCAAACGCCTATCGACTCAAAGCGTCGCAGGAGATAATCATCATAATTTCCTCTAAACAACGGGTAGTTGGGGACTATAACTGAGTCAATGTACTAAAAGATAATCCTCACCTACGGACCTAAGGTGGTTGCGAATTTCTACAGCCGAAATTTATAATAATCTTTATAATATATATAATATACATCAAACCCCGCTTCATCGCGGGCATTCTAATCGCTGACCCCCGTGTAGTTATGCCGCGGGTTTCCCTTGGAACGCTAACTAAGTTTTTTCTGCGGATTCACCCGAACTTCGCCGGGTAATTTCAATATAAGATAATATAAATTATTTAGCAATAATTATACGGTGGGTGCTGCGACCAGTCACACACAACGCACGAGGAGCGCAAAGTTTCGCTTGTATTGGTTAATGATTTCTACGTTTTTCATCCAAGCCCCCGATGGGCCCAAACGTCCCTGCCACTCTTCTAAGTTCTGGAAGGAACCGAGCGCAGGGAAGGGTCCTGGGACGCTCCAGGAGAAGGTTAATAAGGCTACCTGGATCATAGCTTTCAAAGAAAAAGAATTTGCGCGTTGGACGAGCACAATGCTTCATACCAGCACTCAAACTGACTCAGACAGACTAGTGATCGCGGCGAACCGGATAACACAAATCACAGTTGCCAAACGACCACGACTAGACTAGGTCGATTTAGGAGCACATCAACCAATACAACTTCCCGAATAGACAGTACCAGACAGTCATCATTTTGGAGAGAGGCGATCATTCAGTCGTCTGGTTTCACTTAGCGCGGGGGAGGTTGGACGTAACCCGCAGAAATGGGATTACTGTATAATATACTTTATGTCCAGTCATTATAAATACAGTGAGTATGTCTGCCCCCTCATAAGGACATGAGTAGGGTTTTTTAAACCCAAATCTTTTAACACGTCTGTTTCACTAACGAATCTATTTTTGAGGATGAAACACTCAAAATTTTCATACAAGTAATTACATTCTTTCTATTGTAACTGTCGATGTGACTAGCAAACTGGAGCCTCAAGGCGTGGTGACAGAAGGGTTTTTTTTATTTTTTATTATTTATATAATCAAGGGCGAGGTGGTTGAAATTCGCTGCATGGGATGTGCAACACATGCAAGTAAAGAGAGTGGTTAATTTATGTCATAGCCATGTCCAGATAAATAAATATTAGAAGAGTGCCGACACACCTGCACACAGTAAGCCCGAGGCTCTAACTTTTGCCAGGAGAATGGGCTGTACCGTAATAGCAATGGAAATTCAGAAGAAATCAAGAAAAAAGGGCACATTGTGTACGTCGTGTTTTAAAATACCACTTTCTTGCTCGAAACATCATCATCTTCCAGTCTCCTGATACATCGAATAAGTAAACTCCCATCACTGTCATTTGTGATGGTTTTATAAAATAATTAAAAAAAAATATATTATATTGTTGGCCTTCAGAGAGTATTCACACCCTTGACTTTTGCCACACGCAGTGGGCATCAAGCCATCAATCTAAATATTACAGTTGAGTGGCAGCAGTCACCAGTTCAGTAGGTAATGGCCAGCTTCGTGTGAGAGTGAATCTCATATGTAATAGATACAAACTACATGGTGGATCTGGTAAAAACTCTCCATGAGATCTCTGTTCAGTATACACGGTGCTGTTGAAGGGGGTGTGTGAGAGAGATTTGCTTACCAGGGTCACAGACAAAGCACTTTTGGCAATCGGCCATTTTTAAGGACTTGTACTTCCAACCTCTTTTTGATGACTCACCCTCTGCCGTTAACCATCTGTCATCCCCAGACAGCAAGCGCAGCTTCTTCATTACTCTTGCAATCGGATAAATCCAAACTGGTCCAACATGTGGCAACATGTCTTTTTCAATCCTGACATAATCTCACACATTCCTACGTCTCTCTGAAGACTGTTATAAACTCCCTCCTTCCCCCCCCTGCATAGTCATCTAGTCTCAATATCAAGGCTCTAGAGAAGAAGTCCATTGTTCAATTCAGCTTCTGGGGTCACTATCTGCCATGGACGTTTCCTGTGAAAGCCACATTTCAACTCCACCCAAAGCACAGTCAAGATTATATATGTATAATATATTATTCTACTCTCGCTCATATTGTCTCTCTCGTGATCGATATCGTCTTCGTCCTCTCGTTCCAAACATTCATCTCTCTTCTTCCTCTTCTTCTTCGCCCGTTCCCGCCGGTTGCGATCAATTGGTTGGATGCCGCGATCGCAGTTCCCCTTGACCATTCTGCTGTATACAAGATTACATTTTCGACTCGGAAGGAATGGACAGGCATGAGTCAACCTCCTGGTGGTACAGTATATTATTCAGCGGCACACGGGCGTTGACTCAGGACTCTTGAGATTGCCGCCAAGCCGAAGCCATTCACTAAACCACGAATGCCAATACACCAGTACTAGTCGCCAATGGGAATCCTCCGTCGGCAAAAGTCCTTCCACTCTGAAATCTTGAGCTGCCTAGACCATCGGGCAAAGCTTCTGTTCCGCAGCCTGACGGATAGCTACTCTTCTTCCATCTGGCTGGGCTCCTGCCTCCATAACACTTTCTCGGTTCACGATGTGGAACCAGGCATTTCAGGATCATTGAGAGTGATCGTTCCGCGGTTGTAAGGTTGAGTCATGGGCCTCTCCTACAGCTCTCACTGCAAGCAGGACGTTGTCTTTTGGCTTCTCACCGACTTCCTCTGCAGTCCGACCCCCTGCTCTGTCTGAGTAGTCACCAATTGTGTATGGCACGGGGTTGGCATGCCGATAACACCTACTCGGGAAGATAGCCGTTCCCACGTATTACTACCCAGGATACAAAAGTTGTTGTGGCGGTCACCCGGATAACCACCAACCCGGAGTCGAACAGTAGGCCTACACCGACTGATGAAGGCGTGACAAAGCTAATGGGTAGAGAAGCATCAACCTAAAACCAGAGTCACGTTCCTCTCCGGAGCTGTGCACCGAGTCATTAACTGGCGTGGGGTAGGGGTAATAGCCCAATTTCATATACCTAAGTACGCACGTCGTCAAATTACCGGGAGGAAATCACCCTCTCCACGACCAGACTCTGTCCGACCGATCTAGCAGGGTACCGACTCGGATCCGGCCAAGTATCTGGAATGCGGAAGTTACCAAAGAGCGCGCGGTCGGGTCCAATACGAGAAACGTTCGGCACCAAACGGCCTTACTATTTCTCATTAGCCAAACAGTGATACATGCAAGGTTCCATAAAGAAAACACGGAACAACGAATCTGGAACACTTAACCGGGGGTTTATTTATAAACCATAACGGCAGAGGGGAGGACAGCAAAGAGCAGAGTTATCCGAAAAAGAATTGCAGGCATGTAATGAGCAAAAGCATTACAGTTTCCACTTAACAGACTGGCGACACACCACATCAAACACACATCACACCACACACGTACACACAACACGACACACAACACAACAATAAGAATTAGGAGGAGACACACCACACGAAATGGTAGCCGGGCCTGTGTCGATCCTATTGTAGGCCCTTCAGGATCTCGGGACGGAGAAAGGCAGAGCTGAGGGCAGGGGCCTATTCTTGTGCACCCTGTCCCTCTGTGCGTCTGTATGCAAGGAGCTTGTCCGAGTGGTGGGACTCGAACACCTTTGCCGCCAACAAGTAGACACAGAAGACACAGGGACCAGGACGGATGCAACGAGCGGAACGCCAGCTACAGAGGGAACGGACCAGGACGATGACGAAGCGATCACTACGCCGGGTAGACGAGAAAGCCCGACTAACGTGCACAGAGCAAAGACGAGGCTTCATTTCTCTCTCTCCTCCTTTCTCGACGCTTCCTCACACAGGATCCATCTATGACTTCACTCCTCCCCCGGGGTTTTTTTTCCGGGGAAAACTGCTCTGAGGGCTTGCTCCGGGATTGGACGAGGGGCGAACATCCATCTTGTTTGGCGGTAGGCACCGCCCTATGATAGAATTGTGGTCAGCCTCCGTGATTGTAGAAGACGATGCCGTGGAGGGTAGTGTCGGAGGCGTCCCGGAGGACTACCGCGACCCCCGAAATGGCGCACTGTAGTTAGCTTTCGAGCACACGCTGGTCCTCCGTAACCAATATGGCTGTGAAGCATGCACGATGCGATGCTTTGCCTCGCTCTAGTGCACGGTACAAGACGAGGAAACGTTTCCGTTGCCCTCCCTCGGGCGGAGCCTCATCCAGAAGCGACGGAGGCTCGCCCAACGACCGTACTCAGACCAAGTAAACACCGTGGAGCATAATGGGGGACGCAGAGGTTGAGTGAGGGATTGTGCCGTATGTGTTGTTTGTACGCTAGGATGTATACAACTACACTGCCTAATTAAAATAACAATCGCAGCCACACAGCACGAAATTTCCATTAGACATAGGGATGGTTCTCACTTACATCATAACTTATTGAAATAGAACATGAATACTCGGGAATGCTGGCTGTGTGTGTGCAAAAGAGTTCCAATCCGTTACATAGTTTCCGCAGGCGGCGCTTAGAGTACGCCAGAACAAACCCGTCTTGTGGTAATATATACGAAAATACTGAAACATCTGAGCGTACACCTTCAACTGTTTTACCTTCCTCTTTTTTCCCCGCAGCACTATAGGGAATATATAAAATTGAAGCGAAGATCGTCTTCCAAACTACATATACTTCCCAATCCCTTCATCTCTTCTCCCAAAAAGGCCTTTCAAAGCAGCTTGCTCCCATAACTTCAGTTGATAACTGATCCGTAAATCTACCGCCATCCTCAATAACGACCATATCTATTATCTACATCCGTTTAACCACCCCAATCTTCCCTGTTTCGCTTTCCTGAAAGATCCCTGTAAGTGTATGCATTAGTAGTACCTGAGTTTCCTTGCCCATCCTCTCCTTCCACAGATCATCTAATGTCGTCTGTTCCCACTGTTTTCCGTCTTCACCTCCACAGTAAAGAGATAAGTAGGTGCCCGTCCCCTCCTTTTTCAAATGCCAACCTCTTGCTGATGCGTATGTGTGTTAGCTCTCAGATCTGGCGACTCGACAGAATGTGACAAACAAGAAAAAAGAACTATTATACATGGGCTTATTGTAGACTTAGATGAGGTATTTGAAGACTGGCCAACAGCTTTAAAAAATTCAAAATGAACGGTTGTGTTTAGACAAGGTATATAAAAGTAATACAGTGAGCTGAAAATACTACGGATTTATTTGTATTATTTATATAGAAAAAAAGATAAGATTTTGTTAATATATATACTAGTATTTATCTTTTAATGAATATATCTTCAATTTTATACAAATCATAATAGAATCACAACCCTCGTTTTCTATTCAATGCACAGATGCTAACTAATCACGGATTAGAGAAGTTCATTTTGCAGCATACGCAAACAACAGCCACTGAACTGAGTCTTGTCAAAAGAAAGTATCATGTCTTGTAAATCAATAATGGGTTCTAGTTGTTATTTCGAAACCAGTAAGCTTGACAGTAAGGCGAGTTAGGAGATGGAAGTCGAGGATTATGCATGCATTTTTATGCCTAGAGTGCTGTTGCTTGATGGTTCAGGTGGGATGGTGGACTTTGGGCATCGCATAGGTGAAGACCTGAGTCAAAAATCCCGACCGGTTGCGTGATTAATAACCGTGGTTGACACAGTACTCCATTTCTAGAGAGTCGGTAGAGTTAGTATGAAGATCAGCCTTAGTCATGCTCTAAGGTGGAATCGTTGAATCTGAATCGCAGAAGTGGCGACCCAATCCGACAGCTAATGGTAGCCAATAAGCCAAGTGAAGACTGCTTAGGCAAGCAGCCATTAGAAACTGCTCGTGCACAGATATGGTTCCCCATGGATGGATGGATGAATGTTCATACAGACAAGTCAACGTCCAAACTGCAGTTTCTGAGGCATCAACAACAGGGTTTTCAAAGAGAGAATGTTGACTGCCACATTGGCTAGAGGAATAAACATGCTTGGAATATTGCATAACATTATCACAAAGATCATTATCTGCCACATTTTGATAGTTATGAATGCCAAAAGCTGCATCACGCCAACCATAACATAGACTGTGAGATTGTATAAGGTGAGGCACGCACACACTTAACCAAGACACACACATTTATTAAAGATCGCCATTCCTCGGAATTCGGTCAACAAAGACTTTCATTTCCTCCGGGATAGCTCAAAGAATGCTCGTTCTCTCGATGTATTTTTTAAGAATTGTTCGCAGTTCCTAGATGATTTATAGATGACTGTGCATGAAAAGTGACCAGTGGAATATGTGACACGTACCTGACATGCGGGGCACTTGCACTTTGTAGGCACAGTTTACATTTTCCAGTCATTATCAGGACTGGCTGCTTGTCATGCAGACGATAGGTTAATTCATCTTTGTGTATTGCCAGCCGTGCCGACAGAGCAGGAGCCATTATATAGACAGAGCATAGCCATGAATGGCTGCCTGATAATTGTCAAGTGGGTATGCTGTCAGTCATGCGTCTCTCTGTTGGTGGCATGTTGTTCACTTGGGGAAGATGCCAAATCAATACACATTGTATCGAGCAATAGTTCACATTATCAGCCGGAGACCTGCCCATATAAGAGCGCAGACAATTTCTCCAAAGTTGCCTCTATGTTGTGGAGGCGATTTGGAAGTATTGCCAAGTGAGGGCAAATGCCCCAAATAAATTCCTCGTTCCAGATGCGATAGCGAAGGTGTTTTCTTGCCATTCCTTCGAAAGCACTTATCGAATGCATCCATGAAGCATGGAACCTATCAACATAGAACCCTTCACAAAGGCACTTTAGGCATTCATATTGATCATCTGGCATGTCTTCACTCCAGTTGGAAAGTAGAATGCTGCTGTTATCGAATTGATAAGGCAGTTGCAATCACGCCTACATCAGTATTGGAACTGTGTAATAAGTGGCATGTTTGCGTGCAGAGAACGGGAGTGTCTGCCTCTTTGCGTCACTCCGGTCAAACGTCACTCCGCTCATTCACATGTAGAGAGAACTACAAAACGATTTAGATGCAACAATGTGGCAGTTGTCTGTTGATTGATGAAAATGCACAATCTCGCCCAAAGGTCAGGCAAGCTGTGTGACGTCAAATGTTGAAGAATGGAATCACACAAGAGCTCTTTGTTTTCACCCAAGGATAAATATTCTGTCCACTGACCGTAACTTGATCTCTCTACCAGTCGATGACATCCACATAAAACACTGTGATGAGACCTGTCAGTCACGAAGTCAGCCCGAAAACTATTGAACTCTTCATTAGTGCCACAATGACAGTACTACTTTAAAGCCATTTGCCAAATGTGCCAGTTACTTCTCAAATATGATGATAGCCATGCCACCTAAATTACAGCTGTACACTCGAAAGATGACTACAAGAACATCCCCTTGTCTAGATCAAATGTACAAAACAGATTGTGACCGCTTCACCATGCTGCCATCTGCACCGCAGAAGAGAAGTGAACCAGATTGAGACACCATGACAACACTTCTCTCATATCTAAGTCTGATAACAACAGAGTCTGATAATCGGAGCTGTGCAAACAGAGGGGATCAGAATGCAAAACTATTTCTGCTTGATTTACTTGAGATATTTATTCTTTTGTGAATGAATGTTTTAGCTTCTTGGTTTCAGGACAGAGTAAAGGTCAACATCAGTGGTCACTAATCGATAATACACAATTTTTCTAGCAGACATCACCCACTCAGGCATTTGGATATCTTGTCATGACGAGGCGACAACCCTGAACTTAATGTCATCCGGCTTTCTATATGACCATCATCCCTCTTAGTACAGATCCTGTCAAATCCTTCTGATTACGATGGTTGAAAATTACACCCAGCCAGATCTTGACACTGGCGGGTTATCGTGGCACGCTCATTTTGCACTGGAATCCATCGATGAGCAGTATGCAATTCAGCTGAATTAGTGATACCCAGTGTATGCTGAGTCTCAATTTCGAGTTCCTAATAGCGTGTCAAGGCAATCAAAGCAAATGTGTGTTTGTCTTGAATGCTGAACAGTCCACTCAACACGTTCACGATTTGGCTGTAATACTCAGGTCACACGATTGTATGCCAAAATAACATGGCAGCATGACCTAGCCGCAACAAGTGTATGTCCAGTCAGATTCATGATGGCCTGAAGAGAGAATAAGTATCTGAGACCATTGCAAGAGGAAGACCAGAAGGGCATGTGGGGTTGTTTGTCCCTGTCTCTTGACAAGTGTTCATACCTATGGCAGCACAGCTTTAAATTCCATCCTATCGAAGAACGCAGCATATTCCAAACGAACCATGCGCTTGCTATGAATGGCTCTCTACTGATGATATGGCATCATGCATCACTGCTATGATATGGTCTCTTCATCATCCGATAACGAATCGAGGAATTTGCTGAACCTCAGCGGCGAAGACTTCATAAGAAGCTTTTGACAACCAGATTGACCGATTGTAGTGATTGGCCAGAGATGACACCATTCTGTATCCTTCTGCGATTGCCTGGACTTATCATCACATCCGCAGGCTAGCATTCAATGAAAGCTTTCCAATCACTAATAGAATGCCATGCAGGTGTGTGGAATTACCCATTCTAACCACTGCATGTGAGATAAACTAGTCATCACTCCAACGAATCTTCTGGACTTTGCATATGTAGCCTGGTCACAGACAATGACCAGAGATTTGATTCGCAAGAGTGAACCATCTCCACACTTTTCATCAGGATTGTTTGGATTGTGACAAATCAGTTGGTGGAGGTTCGACGACGGGCAGATAATGTAGGGCAGACTTATCTCAAACCTTGTCTGTAAAAGGATGATGAAACTCAGTCATCATGGATCAAGTGGGAGCTGGTATCGACATATTTGCCGCAGATGAATGCCATTTCAATGGGAATTGGCACTTTCGGCAACCTACTTTATCGATACCTTTTGGATTAATATCGATGGAACTAAACACGTGGAATCTTCAGCAATTGTTTCCCTTCTTCAAAGATACTCTTATTGGGTGTGTTTCAGTAGCTGTAACAGAGACATATAGTGGGGCAGATAACAGCAATTTTGGAGGATCTGCAAATGATACAAGCATCAAATTGCACATTTGTTCTCCAGGATCTAATCAAATCTGCCTGATTGGCCATTTGAAAATCAAATTTTGAAAAATTTGAAAAAAAAAAACTATAAAAAAAGTCAAGATCACAAATCAATGTTGGATGCTGGCTGAGATGTGAATGTTCAGAAACATCATCAAAGACGTTCCAAGGTCTGCCATGCAGTTTTCTTCCTTACGCGGAAGGCAGACACGCGTCACATCCAGTGAACGCATGAAGTATGGGATCCCTCTAACTTTCCAGGCCCTATTGCAGAAAACTACCTCATGACTGAATCCATCGCGCCTTGCTCCTTGGCCAAAGGCAATCCACATGTTCTCAAGAACCTAGTTCCTGTAAGGATGGCAGTACAGATATGCTATGACTAGTACGTCCGTGTCATTCCTCTCATGATAATGGGACTTGCTACCAATCCGTCGTTGCATTCCTTGCTGTACAAATATTCGAGTGTCAGCTCTTCATGACAACATGGAGACACACATCCAGTACTTCCTTGTGTTCTAAGGCATTCTTTCCTTTTTGACAATGATGTGCTGTCGTCTGTGCTTCACACATCTTTTCCGCAAGGAAGTTAAACAGCTCAGTCTTGTTGCTGTCATCTCGAGAAAGCTCTCCAGTTACTTGGGGTCTTACTGGTTCCTGTCACTCTTCTTCTGATCCTTGCCCCTTTCGACCTTGCTCGACTCAGACTGGCTTTACACATACAACAACTACGTCACCCCCTCGTACCTGGCACCGTAGGATTCCACCTTTGGGTTGATGTCTTCTTTATCATAGTCATCAAATATCTTGAAGTGCGTGGAGTGGCATTGAAAGTGCTGAGCTATCAATGATGACTGGCATTCCTCCTTGTGTTCGTTGGGTGTCACTTGCGCTTCAAGAATTTCAGCCAGCGTGACTCAAATTATTTTGAATTTTTTTTTTTTTTTTTCAAAATTGATTTTCAAATGGCCAAATGGGCAGATTTGATCAGAAAGCCCTGCCAGAACGAAAATGCCAAATTTGATGCTTGTATCAGTAATTGCACGATTTTCTAATCTACTACACTAATACCAGATCTCAAAGTTGTGTGCGTGCATTGTGTGGGTTGCGGTCATGAGTGGTGTGCAATGATCCACCTGGCGTAATTTGCTAGCATTCTTTAAGAATAACAAGGCCAAGTAGAAACTCTTAAAATATTCAAATCAAAGGTGATCGATGCACATGGATGTGTGACATCTGCATGCATATAGGGAATCAATACATACATGTTCAGGATATTATTAGAAAAGATCACCTTCCTTCATAGCTCACAGACTGACAATCACTCTTCAGGTCACTTTTGTGAGATATCTGGTTTCTCCGATATCCTGTGGTTTATCGAACTTATGAACACAGTCACTCACCAACAGGTTATAGGCAAGATGCTGTCATCCTTGTCTGTTGGCAGCTTTTAACAATTGACTTGAAGGATGGTAGCATAATAATCACATAATGAACATATTTACTTGTGAGAGAACTATGGTAGTGGGGCAATGGTTTGTGATGAGGAGCATGGAGGGATGAAGCATCATCTATATATATATATTATATATATATATATATACTATATATATATATATATTATATATATATATATATATAATATTATATATATACCTGCAGTGATTGTTCTGCTTGATCAGCATATCTCGTTTTAGCCCCATATCATCAATGTTTAGCTCACCTGGAATGTAGTTCCGGGAGCATAGGGATGTCCGTCCGTCCATCCAAATACTTCAACTTCTCCGAAACTACACATATGATTCAATGAAGCTTACCACAACATTCATCACCGCGTATTGTACCAACGTTGTTCATGGCATTAAAAAAAATCTGGCCCGAAGGAGGTCATATGGGGGTTGCCCCCCAAAACTAGGTATTTTCTTTCTTCTCCGAAACTACACATACAATTCCGATGAAAACTTCCATAATCTTCATCACCCTGATGTACCAAGATTGTTCATGGCATTAAAAAATCGCGGCCCTGAGGGGTCGACAGGGCTTGCCCCCATAATAGGTATTGCTTTCTTCTCAGAATACAAACCTTTTGATGAACTTGACACAACCTTTATCACCTGTGATGTACCAAGTTTGTTCACAGCTTTAAAAAAAAAAAACCATAGGTGTTTATTCTTCTCCATTACATATTTTGTCGGTCATCCATGCCTTCCTGTGTCCCTGGTTATCTTGTTCAAGCGCTACCAGTGAGTGCCCAGGGATATTGCTCCTATGATTTTATTAATGCTGTGATGTTTGCTGATTTCCATTTCCCAGGTGGACATAGGAGACCAGTCTGAAGTGGTTAAAATTTTAAAAATAATAGAAAAAGAGTGAAGCACAAATTCAAAGCAGGTCAACACTTATGACCTGTGAATACACAGAGTCTGCGAATAGCAGATTCGACAGTACATATATATATTCTGTGTGAAGAGGCGCCTCAACTGGAGGATTTATTTACTTCGTTATTATCATTACCTTTTAATTATTGGCCTTGTAATATTTGCCTATTTTCATTAAGTGTTCTTAAGAAGCTGTGTAGCTGTGTATTTGTAGTGGGGTTCGAGTATTGTTACGGTGGCAGCACATATTGCCACAGACAGCAGTCCTAGCTTACGTTATTTCGATAAAGGTATGTACAGTTAGAATCCATCCCTTCTGTCTCAATGGAATTACAGTGTGCGCTACGGGTATTTTTAGCTAGATCTTTTAACAACTACTATTACGATCCTCTATACAACCAACCATGCCCAATCTTCGCTCCTCACCATTGGTCATTGCAACGCATGCGTGTCGCACTTACGTATGGCGAGCGTCCAATGTGCCAGGCGGGTTTCTTCGGACGTTGCGTCTTGGATTTCGCTCCAAATGGCATAGGCCCCTCTCGCCAATCGGAGGGGTGTGAGCAGGCTGCGCTTCCGGCAATGGAGCGAACGCAAACATGTTGCTGCTCGACTTCCTGCGTCGAGGGGCGAGGACATGGCACTCTCCCGCCCAATCTGGAGGCTGGGAGTCACCAACACGCTTGTCCAATGAGGGAAAGACACGAGAACGGATCCCTCCACCTGTGAGAAAAAGATATAATCGTTGTGGGGCGACCCAGTGAGAGAGTCGGAGGTTCGTTGGTTGAGGCTGAGGAGTCGGAGGGTCGTTGGTTAAGGCTGAGAGAGTCTTCCCGCCGTGAATCGCCTGCCTGCAAGCCAGAGTCTTCCTGCCAGAGTCTGATAAGTAGAATGTTGTTAAGTGCTTTGTTACTTATTTGCATTGCTTATTCGGATAACTCTGCTCTGTCTCCCTGCCTATTGTAAATAAATATCGTTAAAATGTTCCAGCTCGTTTCTGTGTTTCTTTCATGCTTAGCATGGTGTGTGCTGAGAAATAGCAAGGCAGTAAATGTTAATTTGACCGACAGGCTGTCACCTCCGCTCGGGTTACACACGGTTCGGGCACTGTAAACGGCTCGTTCGCTCAAGGTCCGTTGAGGTGTGAATTCCCTGGTAGCTTTGCCGTGGGTAATTGGTATATTGAAGTTGTGTCAATTGACCCTACCACGCAGTCAAATATTGGCGATTCGTGGTCTAGTAAGGGACCCATGCCTTTCGGATTATCCGAGGGTCACGACCTAAATTCCGGTGTGTTCGGTGGAGCCGACTCCCACTGCTCCTCTAGCGGGTCGTGCTCGCCACCGATACCCGGCCCCGCAACAATTTGTGTCAGGAGTGGGATTGAACCCCTCCGCCTCCACGAAATTCTCGGATTCGGATCATGGGTGTAGGCAGCAACCCCCCCCCCGTTTCCTCAAAATTGGAGAATGAAATTTATTCTCGATACGTAACATGGCAAGCCAAGATGGGCTGGGCAGGTGGGTAAGATGTTAGTGGTAAAGGACCATGGCCCAGGACGAAACCCCATGCAAGAACTTCCCTCGCGATCGGACCCCAAAATAAATGAGCGCGCAGGGGCGGCGTATGGACCCCCACCCCCCTCCGTCAAAGTTCCTCCCCGATTCTGCCGGTCCCACGCCAATCATGGCGGATCGGCTGCACCAAAGTCACTTGACATGGGCCAGATCCTGGAGGTGATAGAGAGTTGAGGACGCAGAATGCGCAAAGGATGCAGAACGAATAAAAGCGGAGCGCGCAAAGAATGGAAGGGGATTGAGCGCAAAATGGATGCGAATGCGCACAAAATGGATCAGCATGCAACATGGAGAGCGGCAATGCAGGCCATGGATTGGAAAATGGCGCCTGCACGTGGGGGAACGATCAAGTCAGGAGGGAGTGCCAAAAAGTGTCGGCCCACAATGGAGACGGCGTAGGTCGGGACGACGAGCGACGCCACCACAATATTGGGGAAGATGATAAACTCGGACACGAGGGACGAGGAAAAATTAATTAAGGTGACGAGACGCGGGAACTGGGAGAACGTTTAAAAACAACATGACGAGACAAAAGAGGGTTTACATTGTCGAAGACGAATTAACAGAGACACAAGGGGAGACGCAGGATTTAGAAAATGACGGGACGCAGGAAGCAAAAGAGGGAACGAATTAAATAAATTGAAAGCCGGAGCAACACAGGTAGGAGATAGGAGGACAATGAGTCGAGCTGTGGAATGTTTTGTGACCGGTGCGAACATCAGGATAGCCTCCCTCAAGAACAAGGGAGACTGTATGCTCCTCGAGGTAGATGACCAGGTGAGTCCAGTGAAGCCAAGGGGGTCGACGGCTGTGGCTGATGGTGAGAGGGTCCGTGCAGAGTTTGGGGGGGGGTAGAGATCCCAGACCCATTGAGTTGACACGAATCCCAAGTGATTGTCCAGGAGTGTGTGAGTGGTGCGGTGTGTTTAAGCGTGTGAGTGATGCGGTAACAGGCGTGTGTGAGTGCGTGCGTGGAATTGTACACGGACCGCACCGGACGGGAGACCGGAGTAGCAAGCCTGGAAGGCTGCAAAGGGTTAATTTGGCAACCGTGCGGGTTCGCGCGACGTGTGCGTACGGGATCCATGGCGCATTTTTGCGCACGGCTGCACAACGCGCGTACTGCGCGACGCCATCCGGCGCAGAGAACGTTCCACGTTGGACACAAGGCGGCACAGTGGACGCGAAAATGAGCGAGTGTGTGGTGAATTGGAACGAAGGTCCCCATGCGTGTGCGAGGCTCCGTGCTGCGCGGCACAAGAGGCGTGCGCGAGACGCGCGAGAAGTCGCGGAACGGACACGGTAAACGTGCAAGGTCCGTGTGCGAGTGACATCATCGGCACGACTCGCGGCGCGAAGCTTCAGGTGAGCGGTGCGCGTGCTCGCATGGCGGACCCCTCGAAGGCGAGCCCTGATTGTGATGCGCGGGCGACGAAGGCCTCGATTATCGGCCATCGGAAGGGACGAGCGATGTGAGCCGTAGACCCGGCCTGGCGGTGCAAATAAAAAAATAAAATAAAAAAGGCTCGCTCCAAGATACACGGCCCGACCAGGATGTGGCAAGCTTCCTGCTTGGGCATAGGAGCATTAGTTAGCGGGATGGGTTCAGCTTAGACGGCCTCATGGGGGCATGAGCCGTCCTCCATGGGGCCCGTGGACTAGTTAGTGGAAAGTAATTTAGAGTTAGAAATGCTTTGGGAGACATGGACGGGCATGGAATGTGTAGTGGGACGTAGCTTAGTGACAGAATTAAATGGAGCGTGCACTAGTTTAAGCGATGACGAGGGGCACGACTAGTTTTGGGAGTAGCTAGCAGTGTGGTGAATGGAAAAGTGAAAAATGTGTACAATGTTGTGGGAACATGCGGGGCCCAAGTGTGAATGGAGCGAATGTGGAATGCATGGTGCGAATGAAGATTGGGGGGAGGAGTGAATTCCACCCAAGTGACCCCGGGTCAGTGTAGTTGTATGGGTTAGTTAAATTACCAAAAGGAGTCGTTCTGTGTTGGTGGTGTATGAAGGCACGAACCCAATTTGGAGGGGTGCAAGAGTTCATTGACCGGCTGGGAGCGTGGCTGTTGAAGGTTGGGTATTGAGTAGAGGGCACCCGGGCACCGGACTAGTCGCCAGAGTAGCCAAGGTCCAAGGGGACCAGGATAGTGTAGTGGGACGGGCGACCCGCGGAACGGACCGGAGCACCAAATGCACGTGGGCATCGGAGGGGGCAATGCCAGGAGGGCAACCTCCCGCGTTCATAGGGAGCAGGTAGGCTCGGAGACAGCCTCAGGGCCGGGGTGCCGTAGTTAGAGTCCGGCAGGAGGGAAATCCCTGCCAAGTGAGCACGCTGCCAGCCATGAAATTGTGCAAGGGCACGAGTGAAAATTTGTGGGCAGCGCGCAAATTAATAATGGACAACACAGGGCGACTGGAATCATGGTTGTTAGAACATATAGTTTAAAGAGCCAGGCGTATGGAAAAGCCCCGGGGTAGTTTAAAGTTAATAATGCTAGGATAGTAGGAAATTTACCCCTTCGCACATCCATCCTTCGCTCCCTGTAGGCGCTGGACCACCTTGTAAGATGGCTGAATTATGTGGGAGGCTATTCTGGGGCTTCATTGGGCTCGAGACAGGATGCTAGTCTCTCCTTAGTCCCTCCAAAAAGGAACTTAGGGGTTGGAGTAATGAACAGGATAGGCGAGTCGGACAAGGACAATGGGAGGGGAGGGTTAGGGACAAGCTATTGAAAAAAAAAAAAAAAAGTGCTAAATTTTGTTGGTTCGTTGTTGCAATTAAAGGAGTGTATGGACAAAGACAGGCAAGGCGATAGGTTGGGGGGAGACGGTTAGGTTAGGTCCGAGCCCGTATTTCTGAGCAGCGCACCACCACACTCCTCCACAGAACCTCACGGACCATACCAGAGGCCGCCAGCTTCATATGCCGGCCTGTTGCGTACAGCTGCTGGTCCGCACTGCCTTGCATGCGTCGTTGCCTGCCTTTTGCTTTGACCCATGCCTCTGCCCTTGTTTGCATTGCCCCATCAACCATTCCACCATGTGCGCCAGGATCTTCCAGCAAGTGTTTTGCAAGGACTGCCCTGCAGGCAGCCACTCCAAGGCTGCCGTTTGCGCAGCCATGAATCATTTTGTTGTGTTTTTGCATCCGTCCATTCCCTGTGCCAGGGACTGCATTGAGCAGCCGGCTACTCCCTGTTTTTGCATAAAGGCCACTTCAGATGGCCTGTGGGGTGGCGCATGGCCTGCCGTGTTAGGGTGAGTTTCTCAGCAGCTGGGTATGAAAGGAACAAGGAGAAGGTTCACTGAAAGAACACCCAAGGGACCTTTTGAGCAGGCCCTGAGGACGGACTGACCTTCAGCTGCTGTGGAACTCACCCACATAAAATGATGTTGACATTACTGTCCTCTCTTTCCACAGATAACAGGTCCTGGGCCATGGTTAGTGTAATAGATAAGGTAAAATTGTAAATAAGTTTTGCAACCCACCTGTGTGTCTGTCTTAGCGCCGCAATGTAGTTAAGTCATCGTGTGAGTCTGTAGTTTTAGTTACGCAGCGCACTAGGTTATTTATTTTTGGGATATGTATACAAATGTCGCACTCAGCATCGTAGGTTAAATCGTACTAGAAAAACTTACACATGCTGGTCACACGCAAATTTGACGACTCGGGACGAGTCTGTAAAAAAGGGAGGGGGTAGTGTTACGGATTAGCACCCATTTGCACGTATACAGACAGCAGTCCTAAGCTTAGTTATTTCGATAAGTAATGTGTACAGTTGAAAATCCATCCCCTTCTGTCTAATGGGAATTACATGTGTGTGCTATGGGTTATTTTTTTAGCTAGATCTTTTTAAACTACTATTACATCCTCTACATCAGAAACTACAACCACGCCTATCTTCGTTCCTCACCATCGGCCATTGTACGCGTGCGTGTCGGCCCGTACATGGGCAGAGTCAATGTGCCAGGCGGGGTTTCTTCGGACGTTGGCGTCTTGAATTTCGCTCCAAATACGGGCATGGCGCCCTCTCGGCCAATCGAGAGGGTGCAGCACGTCTACCGCCTCTGGCCATGGAGCCGACGCAACATGTTGCTGCTCGACTTCCTGGTCGAGGGCGGAGACATGAGCACTTCCCCGACCAATCTGGACGGCCGGGAGATCGCCGACACTCTTGTCCAATGAGGGAAAGGACACGAGACGGATCCCTCCCACCTGTGAAGAAAAGATATAATCCTGTGGGGGGCGACCCAGTGAGAGAGTCGGAGGGTTCGTTGGTTGAGCTGAGAGAGTCGGAGGGTTCGTTGGTAAGGCTGAGAGAGTCTTCCCACCGTGAATCGCTCTGCTGCGAGCCAGAGTCTTCCCGCCGTGATTCGCCTGCCTGCGAGCCGGAGAGCTGCCAGCGCCCGACGCTACCCTCCGTACCTGGTGCTTGGAGCGGCGTCGTGGTGCGGGTTCGAGTCCCGCCGGGCAGATCATCGGAACCGCACGAAGCGGGAAGGTCCAAGCCAGAGATCTTACCTCCAGCTCACCTTCCTCCGTTGGGGTATCAATAAAGGCCGCGGCCACCATTTTTTTTGGGGGTGTGTGTCTCTGTGTGGGCCCGTCTGATAAGTAGAATTGTTAAGTGCTTTTTGTTGTACATTATTTGCATTGCTATTTGGATAACTCTGCTCTGTATCTCCCTGCCTATTGTAAATAAATATCTGTTAAATGTCCCGCTCGTTTCTGTGTTTCTTTCAATTGGCTTAGCATGGTGTGTGTTGCAAATAGCGAGGCAGTAAATTGTTCATTTGGACGACAGGCTCGGTAACCTCCGCTCGGTTACACACAGTTCGGGCACGGTAACGGCTCGTTCCGCTTGAGTCCGTCGAGGGTGTGAATTCCCGGTAGCTTTCGCGTGGGTAATTGGTATATTGAAGTTGGCAATTGACCTTCCCACGCTGTCGAATTATTGGCGATTCATGGTCTAGTAAGGGACCCGTGCCTTCGGACTTATCCAGGGTCACACCTAAATTCCGGTGTGTTCGGTGGAGCCGACTCTACTGCTCCCTCTAGCAGTCGTGCTCGCCACGATACCCGGCCCCGCAACAGTTATAACCCCCCCCTCTCTGTACTGTGCTCCTTTGCTCCTCCTCCATTGCACCCCCCCCCCCCCCCTTCCTTGAAACCTGGACGGGACAAAACACAGGGACAGAGAGTGCATGACCAGAAAGGAGGTGGAAGAAGATAGAGACCCCTACCTGTCTG
>CM068956.1:108338202-108351625 GCA_035128595.1 Eptatretus atami | reverse complement strand
GGAGGAGATTGAGAGATTGTATATTGAGAGGGAGAGAGGGAGAGAGCAGAGAGGGAGAATAGGCAGAGAGGGAAGATAGGCAGAGAGGGAGATAGGCAAGAGGTATATCTCGATGATAGGTGAGAAAGGCAGAAGGGAGATAGGCAGAGGAGTGATAGGTATATAGGTTGATAGAGTTGAGGAGATAGGAGAGAGGGAGACAGGAAGAAGAGAGGCCAGAGAGGGAGAGAGGCAGGAGAGGGAGGATTTGTATTGAAGATAGGAGTTGAGAGGGAGATAGGGGAGGGATGGTGGGAGGGGACATGAAGAGAAGGCAGGAAGGAGAGAAGCCAGAGGAGGGATTGGAGACAGAGAGGAAGATTAGCAGAGAGGAAGAGAATAGGGAACAGGATGATATATATAGAGAGGGAAAGAGGAAAGGAAGAAA
The DNA here is from genome assembly GCA_035128595.1 of Eptatretus atami. Taxonomy (NCBI): domain Eukaryota; kingdom Metazoa; phylum Chordata; class Myxini; order Myxiniformes; family Myxinidae; genus Eptatretus; species Eptatretus atami. The sequence continues at coordinate 108,351,198 of CM068956.1, read as the reverse complement.
GAGGGAAGAAGAAGGAGAGTAGGCAAGAGAAGGGAGATAGGGCAAGGAGAGGACAAGATAGGGAGGAAGAGAGAAGAGAGGGTAAGAAGGAAGGGACACGATAAGGCAAAGAAGAGGAAGAGATAGGCAGAGAGGAGAAGAGAAGAGGAGAGAGAGGGGAAAATAGACAAGATGACAGGGAGAGAAAAGGCCAGAAAGAAAGGAGAAGAGAGGCAGAGAGGGAGAATGGGGAGATAGGGCGAGATAGGGAGATAGCACAGAGAGGAGAGATAGCAAAGAGCAAAAGAGAGAGGGAAGAATAGGGAGAAAAGGAGAACGAGAGAGAGGCAGAGAGGGAGAATAGGCAGAGGAGGCAGATAGGGAAAGATAAAAGGGAAGAGGAAAGAGAGGGAAGAGAGGAAGAAAGATTACGGCAGAGAGGGAGAAGAGGGGAGAGAGAGGAGAATAGGCAGAAAGAGAGAGGAGGAGAGAGGCAAGGAGAGGGAGAGAGAGAAAAGAGGAGAAAGGCAGAGAAAGAGCAGAAGGGACGAATAGGAGAATAGGGGAGATAGAGAGAGAGAGGAGAATAAGGGAAGATAGGGAAGGGATAGAGAGAGGGAGACAAGGAGAGAAGAGCAGAGAGGAGATAGGCAGAGAAGAAGAGGGAATAGAGGGAGAAAAGGCAGAAGAGGGAGAATTAAGGCAAGAGAGAGAGAGAGAAGGGAGAGGGGAGAATAGGCAGAGAGAGGAGAGAGGCAAGAGAGGAAAAAGAGAGAGGACAAAGAGAGAGGCGAGAGAGAGAGATAGGGAGAAGAAAGGCAGAAGAGCAGAGAGGAGAGATAGGAGGAAGATAGGGAATAGGCAAGAGAGCAGGAAATATAAGGAGATTAAGGAGGAAGTAGAGAGAGGGAAATGGGAAGAAGAGGAAGAAGAAGGAGGAAGAGAGAGCAGAGATGGCAGAAGAAAGAGAGAGAGATAAGCAGAGAAAGGGAAGAGAGGGACAAGAGAGGAAGATAGGACAAAAAGAAGGGGAGAGGCAGAGAGGGACGAGAGGCAGAGAGGGAGAAGGGAGATCAGGGAGAAAGGCAGAGAGGCAGAGAGGGAATAGGGAAATAAGGAGAAGGCAGAGGAGGCAAAGAAGATAGCAGAGAGGCAGAATAGGGGAGTAAGGGAGGGATAGAGAAGAGGGAAAAATGATAGAGAGAGAGAGGAAGAGTGAGGAAGTGAAGGAGGAGATAAGGCAGAGAGGAGAGAATAGGCAAGAGAGACGAGGAGCGAGGGAGATAAGGCAGAGAGGGAGATAAGAGAGAGAGGGAGATAAGGAGATAGGAGGGATAGAAGAGAGAAAAATAGAGAGGAGACAGGGAAGAGAGGGAGACAGGGAGAGAAGGACAAGAGAGAGAGAGAGGATGAAGAAGGACGAGGAGAGAACGATAGGGAGAGAAAAGGCAAGAAAGAGAGAATAGCAAGAGAAGGAGATAGGGAGAAAAGGGAGGGAAGCGTAGAGAGAAGGGAGATTAGGGAGAGAGGGAGAGGAGAGAGAGAACAAGAGAGAGGACAGAGAAGGGAGAGAGAAAGAGGGAGAAAGACAAGAGAAGGGGAGATAGGGAAGATAGAGGAGGAAAAGGCAGAGAGGGGATAGGACAGAAGAGGCACAGATGGGAAGATAAGGGAGGAGATAGAGAAAGAGGAGATAGGAGAGATAGGAAGAAGAGGAGAAGAAGAGGAGATTAGCAAGAGAGGGAAGAGAGGGAGATAAAGCAGAGGAAAAGAATAGGAGGAGAGGGAGATAGGGAAGAAAGGAGGATAGAGAGAAGAAGAAGAATAGGGAAGGACAGGGAGAAGGCAGAGAGGGAGAGAGGGGCAGAGAGGAAAGAGGGAGATAGGCAGGAGGACAAGAGGAAGAAGATTAGGCAAGAGAAGGAGAAATAGGGAGAGAGAAGAAGGGAGATAGGGAAGAATAAGGGAAGGGAAATAAGAGAGAAGAGAGTAGGGAGAAGAGGAAAAACAGAAGAGGAACAGGAGAGAGGGACAGAGAGGGAGAGAGCAGAAGAAGGAAGATAGGCAAGAGAGGAGGAAAGAGGGAAGATAGGGAAGAAAGGCAGAGAAGGAGGAAGGAAGACGCAGAAGAGGGAGATAGGCAAGAAGGCAGAATAGGAGAGAGGAAGAGAGGACAAAAGAAGAAGAGCGAGAGGGAGAAGAGGAGATAGGCAGAGAGGGGGAAGGCAGAGAGGAGAGAGGCAGAAGAGGGAGATAGACAGATAGGAGCAGAGACAGATAGGGAGAATAGGCAGAAGGGGAAGAATAGGGAGATAGGAGGAGAATAAGGAAAAGATAGGGAGAGAAGGGGAGAGAGGGAGACAGGGAGAAGAGGCAGAGAGAGGAGAGAAGGAAACGAGAGGAGAGATAGGCAGAGAAGAGAGAGGAAGAGAGAAGGAGGAGAATAAGGGAAAGAAGGAGAAATAGGGAGAAAAGGCCTAGGAGGAGGGAGAAGAGAAGGCAAAGAGGAGGGAGACATAGGCAGAGAGGTCAGATAGGGACAAGACATAGAGAAGGAATAGAAGAAGAGATAAGGAGGAGAAAGAGGAAGAGAGGAGGAAATAGGCAAGAGAGGGAGAAGAAAGGGAGAAGAGGAAAGAATGAGGCAAGAGAGGGAAGGAAAGGAAGAGAGGGAGATAGGCAGACAGAGGGAAGAGAAGAGCAGAGAAATAGGGACGAGAAGAGACAGAGAGGTGAGAGAGGCAGAAATGAGGAGAAGATAATAAGGAGAGAGATAAGGCAGAGAGGGAGGAGAATAAGAGAGAGAGAAGATGAGATAGGGAGATTAGGGAAGGGAGCTAGAGAAGAGGAAACTAGGGAGAGAGGCAGAAGAGGGGAGAAGACCAGGGGAGATATGAGAGATATGGAGAGAGGGAGAGAGGCAGAGAGGCAGATAGGAGATAGGGATGAGAGGGAGATATGAAGATAGACGAGGGAGAGCAGGGGAGGGAGGAATAGGGAGATAGGGAGAGAGGAAGAGAGGGAAGAGAAGAGAGGGAGATTAGGGAGAGAGGGAGATATGGAGACAGGGAGAGGGGGAGACGGGAGACGGGGGAAACGGGGAGATGGGGAGAGGGGAGATAGACAGGTTAGAAATAGGGAGATAGACACTAGGGAGATAGGGAGGATTAGACGGATAGGGAGATAGTGAGAATAGGGAGAGATGGAGATATGGAGAGAGGCGGAGATTAGGGAAGAGAGGTAGATTAGGGGAGATATGGGAAGAGTAGAGGAGGGAAGAGGGGAGGGAGAGATAGGAGATCAGGGAGAGAGGAAGAGAGGAAGAGAGGAAGAGAGGGAGATTAGGGGAGATGGGAGATGGAGACAGGAGAGGGGGAGACGGGGAGACGGGGAGACGGGGAGATGGGGAGAGGGGGAGATTAAGACAGGTAGGGAGGACTAGGGGAGATAGGACAGGTAGGAGATAGGAGATAGACAGGTAGGAGAAGAACAGGTAGGGGATAGGGAGATAGGGAGGAGATAGGGGAGATAGGCGAGGGAGAGAGGAGAGAGTGAAGAGAGGGGATATGGAGACAGGGAGACAAGGAGATAGGAGAGAGGGAGACTTGGGAGATATGGAGGAGAGGGAGAGAGGAAGATAGGGAGATAGGAGAGGAGGAAGAGAGGGAGATAGGGAAGAGGATGGGAGACAGGGAAAGGGGAGATAGACGGTTGGGAGATAGGGAGAGAAGGGCAGAGAGGGAGAGAGGGAAAATAGGAATTAAGAGAGGAAGAGAGGAGAGATAGGGAAAGATAGGAGAAGAGAAAAATAGGGAAGAGAAGAAGAAAGAGAGGTGAGAGAAGGAAAGAGAGGGAGATAAGAATCTGAGAGATACGGAAAGATAGAGGGGAAATAGGGAGATTAATGGAGAGGGCAGAGCATAGGTAGGTTGAAGAAGAAGAGAGGGAAGAATTATGGAGATTAATGGAAAGATAATGGACAGAAGAGGCAAGAAAGAGGGAAATAAGAGAGGGAGGGAAGATAAGAGGGAAGGGAGGAAGAAGAGGGAGGGTAGGAGACGATAGAGAAGGGAGGAGAGGAGAGATAGGGAAGATAGGAAGGAAAAGAGGGGAAAGAGAGGGAAGAGTAAGGGAGGAAAAGAAGAGAAGAGAGAGACGAGAGATGAGAGGGAAGAGAGGAAGAGAAGGAGAAATAGAAGAGTAGAGGAGGAAGATAGGGAAAGAAAAGAATAGATAGGGAAAGAAGAGGGAGAGAGGGAGAGATGGGAGTGAGGGAGAATGAGAGAGGAAGGAGAGGGAAGAATAAGGAAAGAGAGAGAGAGCATGGAGAGAGAGGAGATATTGAAAAGAAGAGGGAGAGAGAGGGAGATAGGAGAAGAGAGGGAGAAATATGAGATAAAGGAGAGATAGGGAAGAGAGGAGAGAATAGGGAGAAGAGGGAAGAAGGAGAGAATTAGGAGAGAAGAAAGGAGATCAATAATGGGAAGGAACAGGAAGAGGAGGAGAATAGGTAGAATAATTAAGGGAGAGAGATAGATAGGAAAGAGAAATTAAGAAGAGAGAGGAAAATAAGAGAATGGAAAGAGGGAGAGAAAGAATAAGAGAAGAAGTAGGAGAGGGAAAAGGAAATAGGGAATAAAGAGGAAAGAGAGGCGAAGAATAGGGAGAGAGGAGAAGGAGAGGGAAGAGGAGAAAAGATTAGAGAGAGAGAGGGAAGATATGGAAGAATACGAGAGAAAGAATAGTGAAGATATGGAGATATGGAGATAGAGAGGAAAGAGAGAAGGAAGGATAAGGAAGATAATTGGAGAAGGGAAGAATAGGTAAGATTGGTGAAGGAGAGAGGAGAGGAGAAAGAAGAGAAGATCGGGAGAAATAGAGAATTGAAGAGAGGTAAAGAGATGGAGAATATGGAAAAGAGGGAGATAGGAGTAAGAATTGGAGAAGGAGGGAGAGAGAGAAAAAGATAGGGAGATAATATAAGAGGAGATAGGGAAGATAGAGAGGAAGAAAGAGGAAAGATAGGGAGAGAAGGGAGAGAGAGAGATATGGGAAGAGGGAGATAGGAAATAGATATAGGAGAGAGGAAAAGATTAGGGAAGAGATAGAATAAGAAGTGAAGAATTAGGGATAATAGAAAGAGAGAAAGAGAAGAATAGGAGAGAGGATTAGTAAGAGGAAGAGATGGATGAAATAGGAGAATAGGAAGAAGAAGGAGAAAAAGAAGAGGGAGAAATAGGGTAGATTGAGGAGAGAGGAAGAATAGGGAGAGAGGGGGAAAAGCTAGGGAGGATAGGACAGGTGGAGGCAAATAAGGAGAGAAATAGGGAAGACTTAAGGAGAATGAGAGACGGAAGAGATAGGGAAGATAAGGATAAGAAGGAGGGAGATAGGGAGAAGGAAGAGAAGGAAGTAGTAGATAAGGAGAGAGAAGGGAGAGATGGAAGATATATGGAAAGAGGAGAGAGAAGGAAGAGAGAGAGAGAGAAAAAAAAAAAAAGAGAGGGAAGAAAGAGAGAAGATAGGTAGAATTAAGGAGAATAGGGAGAAGACAATCGGAGAAATGGAGAAAGAAGTGAGGAATATTGAGAGAAGGAGAGAGGGAGATAGAGAGGAAGAGGGAAAGAAGAAGGGAAAATAGGAGAGGAGGGAGACATGAGAGCAAGATAGGCAGAGAAGGAGAGAAGGAGAGAGTTTAGATAGGAGAAACAGAGGGAGATAAGAGGAGAGAAGCAGAGAAGGAGAGAGGCAGAGCCATAGGTAGAGAGGAAAGAGGGAGAGAGGAGACCAGAGGGAATAGAGAGAGATATAGTGAAGATAGGAGGAATAGAGATAGGGAGAGAGGAAGAGAAGAGGGGAGAGAGGGAGATAGGAGGAAGAGGAGGGATAGGGAGAGAAGGGAGAGAGGGAGAGAGGGAAGAGAAGGGAAGAATATGGAAGAATAGGGATATTGCGAGAGGAGAAGATGGAAGATAAGGAAGACTAGGGAAGAGAGGAAAGAGAGGGAGATAGAGAGGAAGAGAGGAAAAGATCGGGAAGATAGGGGAGGATAAGAAGAGGGGAGAAGAGGGAGGATTGAGATATGGAGAAGAGGAGATAGTAATTGAGGGAGAGAGATAGGTTAGAGAAGAGATAGGGACATAAGGATAGAGGGAGAGAGGAAGAATTAGACGATAGGCATAGAGAATTAGGAGAGAGAGGGAGAAGAGGAAACAGATAGGGAGAGAGGAGAGAGGCAGACAGGGAGAAGAGAGGAACGAGAGGGAAGAGGAGGGAAGATAGGAAAGAGAGGGAGGGAATGATAGGGAGATAGGGAGAGACGGAGAGAGAAAGTAGAGGGAAAGAATAAAAGGGGAAAGAGAGGGGAGAGGGGAGATAGACAGGATTGGTGGCTAATAAGGGAGATAGGGAGAGAGGGAGATTAGAGGAAATAGAACAGTGGGATGATAGGGAGGACTAGGGAAGAGGGAGATTAGGAAAGAAAGGAGGAGAGAGGGGAAGAAAGAGAGACAGGTTAGATAGGGGAGATAGGGAGAGAAGGGAAAGATATTGGAGGAGGGGAAAGGAAAAGATAGGTAGATAGGGAAGAGAAGGAGAAGAGGGAGACCAGGAAAGATAGGTAAGATAGGAGGGGAGAGAGGGAAATAGAGAGGGAGATAGGGAGAGAGGGAGCCCAGGGAAGAGAGGGGAGATATGGAAGATAGGGCAAGAGAAGGAGAGAGAGGAGAGAAGATTAGATAGGGAGAAGGAAGGGAGATAGAGAGAGGCAGAGAAGGAGAGAGGGAGATAGTAGAGAAGGGAAGAGAGGGAGAGAGGGATAGAGGGAAGATAGGGGAGATTAGGAGATATAGGAGAGTAGGGAGGGATAGAGGGAAAGAGAGGAAGAAGAGGGAGAGAAGGGAGATATGGAGATGAGAGAGGAGATGAGAGAGAGAAGAAGAGGGAAGATAGATTATGAGAGAATAGAGAGGAATAGAGAGAGATAGGAGAGAGGAGAGAGGGAGAGAGGAAAGAGAAGGAGAAGAGAGGAAGGGATGGAAGATCCGGAGATAGGGAGATAGAGAGGGAAGAAGAGGGACGAGATGGAGATAAGGATAAGATTGAGAGAGAGGAAGCGAGAGGGAAGATAGGGAGATTAAGATAGGGATTATAGGGAATAGATAGGAAGAGAGGGAGAGAAGAAGAGGGGAGGAGAGGGAGAAGGGAAGAGAGGAGATATGGAGATGGGAGAGAGGGAGATATGGAGGAGATTGGAGATAGGGACAATATGGATGAGAAGGCAGGAGAGGGAGATAGAGAGGGAGGAGGAAGAGAGGAAGAGAGGAGATAAGGGAACGGAAAGAGAGGAAGAGAGGAGAGAGGGAGAGAGGGAAGAGAGGGAATAGGGAGGAAGAGAGGAAGAGAGGGAGAAGGAAGAGGGAGAGAGAGGAGAGAGAAAGATTGGGAGATAGGGAGAAGGGAGGAGAGTAGGCAAGAGGTGGAGAGGGAGGAGGGGAGAGAGGGAGAGAGCAGGAGGAGAGAGAAGGCAGAGTAGGGAAGAAGGCAGAGAGGAGATAAGGCAGAGAGGAGAAAGGGAGATGGGGGAGATAGAGAGAGGGAGACCAGGGAAGCTATGGAGGAGAGGGAAAGAGGGAGAGAGGAGAGAGGCAGAAGGCAAAGGGAGATAGTAGATAGGGGAAGAGGAGAGAGGAGATGGGAGGATTATAGAGAGGGAGATAAGGTAGAGAAGGAAGATGAGGAGAGAGGAAGAGAGGGAGATAGGGATAAAGGGGGATATGGAGATGGGTAGATTGGGATAGAGGGAGACAGGGAGAGGGGGGATGGGGAGACGGGGAGATGGGGAAGGGGAGAGAGGAGATTAAGGGAGAGAGGGAGATTAACCAGGTAGGGAGATAGGGAGAATAGGGAGGAAAGATAGGGAGATAAGTGAGCGAGGGAGAGAAGGAGAGAGGAAGAAGGGGGAGAAAAATTGGATAATATAACTGAATATCATGGAGACAGGGAGACAAGGAGAGATAGGGAAGAGGAGGGAAGAGAGAAGAGGGAGAGATGGAGATATGGAGAGGGGGAAGAGGAGAGATAGGGAGAATAGGTATATAGGGAGAGAGGAGAGATAAGAGATAGGAGATAGGAAGAGAGGGAGAGAGGCCAGAATAATGAAGATAATGAGAATAGAGAGGGAGAAGGGAAGAGAGGGAGAAGAAGGAGATAGGGAGACGAGGAGAAAGAGAGAGGGAGATAGGGAGAGAGGGACAGAGAGGGAGAGAGAGGGAGATAGGGAGAGGAGGAGACGGGAGAGGGAGATAGACCAGCGTGGGGGAGATTAAGGGAGAGAGGCCAGAGAGGGAAGAAGAGGGAGATAAGGGATAGAGGAAGAGAGGAGATCAGGGAGATGAGAGAGGAAAGGAAGGGAGATAGAGAGGGGAGAGAAGCAGAGGAGATAGATATGGAGATACGGAGATAGAGGGAGAATAGGCGAGATATGGAGAAGGAGAGAGATTAGATTGGGGAGAGAGGGAGAACATGAGATATGGAGATATGAGATATGGAGAGGAGGGCAGAGAGGGAGATAGAGAGGGAGGAGGAAGGAGAGGGAGGGAGGCGAGAGAGGGAGCATAGGAGAGAGGGAGATAAGGGAGGAAAAGAGGGAGAGAGGAGAATAGGGAGAAGAGAGGAAAGAGAGGGAGAGAGGGAGTAAGAGAGGGAGAGAGGGAGAAGAGGGACGAAGAGGAAGATAGGGAGATAGGGAGAGAGGGAGGATAGTAGATGGAGAGAGGAAGATAGGGAGGAAGAGATAGATTAGGGAAGAGAGGGGAGAAGGGCAGGAAGAGAGGAAGAGAGGAGAGATAGAGAGGAGAGAGAGGGAAGAGAGGAGATTGGGAGAGAGGAAGATAGGGCAGAAGAGGATAGAAAAGGGAGAGAGGCGAGAGAGGGAGAGATGGATGAGGGAGGAGATGATTGAAGAGGGAGAGAGGGAAAGGATAAGGTAGATAGGGAGGAGGGAGATAGGGAGAGAGGGAAAGAGATGGAGAGAGGGAAGATATTGAGAAGAGGGAAGAGAGGAAGGATAGGTGGAGAGGGAAGAGGGAAGAGAGAGAGAGATTAGGGATAGAAGATGGAATAGGGCAGATAGGGAGTGAGAGGAGAGAGGGAATATAGGTAAGACAGGGAGAAGGGGGAGATAGGTAGATATGGGAGAGAGATAATAGGGGAGAGAGGAGAGATGGAGAGTATGGAGAGAGAGAGGGAGGGAATATGGAGGAGAGGAGGAAAGAGAAGGAGAGATAGGGAAATGGGGAGAGTTAGAGAGGAAGAGAGGAAGAGAGGGAGAGATAGAGAGGAAGAGAGGGAGATAGGGAGAGAGGAGAGAGGAAGGATTAGGGAATCCGAGAGGGTGATTATGGGAGATAGAGAGGAAGATAGGGAGATATGGAGATATTGGAGGATAGAAGGAGGAGAGATCGGAGATATTTGAGAGCGCGAGAGCGAATTACCGAGATTGAGGAGTAACCAGAGAGGGGAGAGGAAGGAGAGGAAGATTCGGGGAGAAGAGGAGGCGAGAGAGAGGACGAGAATGGGAGATATGGAGGACCGGAGATAGGATAGATTGGAGCCCGAGTGCACGGGAGAGGAGAGCGTAGATAGGGAGACCCTATATGGTAGGAGAATAGGTGAGGAGTACGATAGAGGGCTGCAGAGAGGAAGAGCGAGGTGCAGAGAGGAAGATGGGAAAGGATAGATAGGCGAGAAGGAAGGATTAGGAGAGCCGAGAGAGGAGGGAATAATTGTAGACTTGCGAGAGTGAAGGAATGATAAGGGAGGAGGATAGCAAAAGAGAGAATAGGAGATTAGAGGGAGAGGAAGATTAGGAGACCAACGTATTACGGTTACGACTTGGCCCAAGTAGAGGTGAGAGATCTGGCAGATGGAGATGGAAGCGGAGAGGGAGAGCACTCGATGTATATGGAAGATGGTGAGGAGAGAGAGGAGAGAGGATAGATAGGGAGATTAGGAGAGAGGGACGAATATTGAAGATGTGAGAGAGGGAAGACAGGGGGGAGGAGAGATTTAGTAGGATGATTAGGAGAAGTAGAGGGAAGATATGGGGAGGAGAGGAAGAGAGGAGAGAGAAGAGCGGGAAAGATTAGGGGCGAAAAGGGAAGATATGGTAGCCCAGAGGAGAGGGGGAGGAGAAACCGGAGGAGGAGACGGGGGAGAAGGGGAGAGGGGGAGCAAGGATAGGTGAAAGAGAGGCAGGGAAAGTAATTAGGACAGGTTAGGGAGATAGGAGGAGATAGAAGGTTAAGGAAAGGAATAGGGGAATAATGGACACAGAATTTAAGGGGAGCCGAATTTAGGAGAAGATTTAAAGGAGGGAAGAATAGGTGGAGCGAATAGGAGACGGGCGAAGGGAGCGAGAGGTGAAGACAGGAGGGGATGAGCTTATGGAGATAGGGACCGATATAGGAAGAGAGGGCAAAGAGAGAGAGGGAGAGGAGGATGATTTAGGAAGGATATTCTGGGGAGATTTTAGGAGAAGGAGACAGAGGGCGAGAGGAGGGACGAATATGCGGAGATAGGGAGGAGAGCGAAGGAGAGGGACGATTAGGGAGAGAGGATGGAGACAGGGGAGAGGGGAGATAGACAGGTGGGGGAGATAGGAGATGAGGGAGAGAGGGAGAGAGGGAGATAGGTAGAGAGGCAGAGTACGGCGCAGATAGAGGGAGAGAGGAAGAGAGGGAGACAGATATGTGGGGACGCAGGGGAGATAGAAGGAACTAAGATATGAGAATATGGTGGAAAGGGAGAGGATTAGGTCTGATGGCGACAGGGTGACGCTATGGAGATATGGAGATAGGAGAGAGGGAGATAGTAAGACGGTAGGGGAGGGGGAAATAAGCTGAGGAGGTAGCGCAGGGGGAGGATTAGAGAGGGGAAGGAAAGGGAAGAGTAGTAAGTCCGCGGAGAGGCTAAGAGAATAACAGAGAGACGAGGAAGTGAAGGTGGAGCCGGAAGAAGCTCGCTCAGAAAACGGGCATACGGAGAGAGGCCGATAGGAAGGCGAGAGACAGGGAGAGAAGAACCTAGAAACCGTGCTACCCCCCAAACGCGTATCGTCCAGCGCTGCATTGATCGCGATACCCATCCTTTAAGGGTTAAGTGTCAACAACGAAACCAATCAAAAATTTAGCCACTTTTTTTTTCTTTTTTTCAAAATAGACTTGTCCCGAGACCCATCCCCTCGAGCATGAATGGTCCTTGTCCGGACTCGCCTATCTGTTCCATCTACTCCCAAGCGGCCAACATAAAGTTTCCATTTATTGGGAGGGGACTAGGGAGAGACTAGCAATCCTGTCTCGAGGGCCCAAGTGAGAGCCCCAGAATAGCCTCCCACATTAATTCATGCCAATCTTGACCCAAGGTGGGTCCGACCAGCAGGGCCTCGGCGAGAAGCAGGGGAAAGGGAGAGGAGGGAAGAAATGGATTTGGAAAGGAAACAGGGAGAGGGGAAGTTAGTAGAATTTCCGTAGAAGAAGCGAAATATCCTAAGCGAATTGGTAGGTGTAAAACTTGGATAAACTAACGGCCTGAATGGCTGGTGGGTTAACGAAGCAAGGTGACGCCTAAGGCTCATTTTTTAAAGAAACTATTATGTGGAGAAATGCTGATAGCAATAATAAGCGCATGGAATTGCAGTCGACCTGAGGTGGAAGAAGAGGTGGTGGAGCCGGCATTAGGGTAAATTTGCAAGACGACTGCCAACAACGAAAATTATTTGTGTCGAACTTGCAGTGCCCTTTGCAACGGAGAAGAGTGGATGCGAGAAGATGGACATGATGAGAACGAGCGTGGACTCGAGGGAACTTAGGGCAAGGAGGATATTTCGGACCTATACGGGCGTGCCGGATCTAACTACGAGGAAGACCGACCCTGGAGCACCTGATAAGGCTGTCTGCACGGAAGCCGTAAGCCTGCCGCACTCCGATGAGGGAAAGATTGAACGCGGAGGTGAGGGAGTGGTGAACCTTACTTTTCCTAAGGCAAGGTATGCCCGACCGTGCAACAGAGGAATGACGGAACCAAGCGGTTAGGCATCAGTTTGGTAGCTCCGGGTGGCGAGCGCGATGATCACGGGGCGGGGAATGGCGGCCGCGGAAGGCCGGAGGCACTGGAACGCAGAGGGCTAGTCCGAAAATATTGCCTTGGACCCTAGATAGGGCCGGGTTAACTACTGGAATAGCCTGGTAGCTAGTGCCGGTGCCCGTAAGGGGGTTGCCGCGACTCGATAAAGGCTCAATACAACCAGCAACTAGTGGTGCAGAGCAGGACCACGCTCCCGCATGAGGGAGAATGAGGCCGGGAGTGCAAAGAAAAGGGAACGTAGGAAAAAATAACTCGGGTTAAGCACCCGAACTCCGAAGAATGGTAGAGGTTCAGATAAGGCGCGATTCGATATAATGAGCAGCAACCTACAAGCCAACAGCATAGAATAAAGAAGAGAAACACACTACGCGTGAGTATGTAATATGAAATAATGAAACAGCAGAATACCCACTAAACGAAACATTACACTGATCCCGTGGTCACTTGGGTGAAGAATTTCACTCCTCCCGCCCAATCTTCAGGGTTCGCACCCATTTGCATTCCACATCGCTCCATTTCACATCTTGGCCCGCTGTCCCCACAATTGTACACATTTTTCACTTTTCCATCACCAACACCTGCAGCTACGTTCCCCCAAAACTAGGCGTGCCCACCTCGTCATCGCTTAAACTAGTGCACGCTCCATTTTAATTCTGTCTCACTAAGCTACGTTCCCCACTACACATTCCATGCCCGTCCATGTCTCCCAAAGTCCATTTCTAAATCTAAATTTACTTTCCCACTAACTAGTCCACGGGCCCCATGGAGGACGGCTCATGCCCCCATGAGGCCGGTCTAAGCTGAACCCATCCCGCTAACTAATGCTCCTATGCCCAAGCAGGAAGCTTGCCACATCCTGGTCGGGGCCGTGTA
>CM068956.1:108298844-108333431 GCA_035128595.1 Eptatretus atami | reverse complement strand
ACCAACGAACCCTCCGACTCTCTCAGCCTCAACCAACGAACCCTCCGACTCTCTCACTGGGTCGCCCCCACACGATTATATCTTTTCTTCACAGGTGGGAGGGATCCGTCTCGTGTCCTTTCCCTCATTGGACAACTGAGTGTCGGGCGATCGTCTTCGCGGCCGTCCGAACGATTGGTCGGGGAAGTGTCATGAGTCTTCCGTCCCCTCGGACCAGGGAGTCGGCAGACAACATGTTGCGCTCGGCTCCTCATAATGGCGAGAAGGCGGTAACGCAGCTCAGTTGCCTCCACCCCTTACCGATTGGCCGAGAGGGGGCCATGCCGGTATTTGGAGGCGAATATCCAAGACGCCAACGGTCCGAAGAAACCCGCCTTGAGCACTTGGCTCGCCCACGTAGTGCGGACACGCAGCGTCAATGCCATTGGTGAGGAAGCGAAGATGGCGTGGTTGTAGTTGCTGCTGTAGAGGATGTAATAGTAGTTTTGTTAAAAGATCAGCTAAAAATAACCCTAGCACACAATGTAATTCTCCATTAGACAGAAGGGGATGGATTCTAACTGTACACATATTTACGAAATAACTAAGCTTAGGGACTGCTGTCTGTTATCCGTGGCAATATGGGTGCCATAGGCCGTAAGCACGACCGCCTCCCGACTTTTACAGACTCGTCCCGAGTCGTCAAATTATTGCGTGTGAACTCAAGCATGTGTAAGTTTTTTGCCTAGACGATTTTACCAATGCCCTGAGTGCGACATTTGTATACATAGCACCAAAATAAATAACCTAGTTGCGCTTGGTAACATAAACTAATAGACTGCACATATACAGATGACTTTTAACGTACATTGCCCGGCGCTAAGTACCGAGACACATGGTCTCAACATCCGTGGGGGAAACTATTTTACAATTTACCTTATCTATTTACAACTAACCTATGGCGCCAGGCGGTTATCTTTTGTGAAAGAGGGCACAGGTAAATCGTCAACAAGTCATTTTATCGTTGGGTGAGTTCAATCGAGCAGCCTGAAGGTCAGTCCTCCTAGGGCCTGTCAATAAGGTCCCCCTTGGGTCGTCTTCTCAGTGAACCTGGGCTTCCCTTGTTCCTTTCATACGCCGCAGCGCTGGAGGAAACTCACCCTAACACGTGCGCAAAGCTCCATCTGCGCCAACCCACAGGGCCATCGAAGTGGCCTTCTAAGAGAGTATTACTGTGTGATAGCCAGCGACCTGCCGCGCGAGAGCCGGCTCGCAGCTCCCCCTCGGCACAGCAGGGCAAGGGGAGCGGATGCAAATACCTACAATCACAACATGGATTCATTGGGTCCGGCACGCAACGACGCAGCCCTTGTTGGGACGGATGCGTGTCTTGATACGGTCCGCGCAGTGCCTCTTGTCGTGACTTTTTTTCCCGAGAAATCCTGGCGACTGCTCGGAGCCACGAGGCGCGGCTTGTGCGCGGACACCGAAAGATGGACCGGGGGATGTGGACTGGCGCGCGCAATCTGCAACACAAGGGCAGCAGGCACTGGGTCAAAGCCGCAAAAGGAACGCGCGCACGACGCATGTGCATAGCGCAACAGTCGCAGATTCAGGCCAGACTGTAGCGCTAGCAGGCGGCGAGACAACTGAAGCCGGCCGGCCCTTCTTGGTACCATTTGTGGGATCCCGTGAGGTCTCGGTGCAGGCAGAGTGGGGTCGTGTCTCGACGGCCCTGAACTACAACATGGGCGTCTCTCGGCTACCGAACCTACTCCTCCTTGCTCACGCCGGTCGTCCCAAACCCGACGTACATCTGGTCTTGCTGTCTTTTCGGTCCAGGACACTACTTCACTGACATTGTCAACAGGTAACGGAACACACGAAACATTTGATGATCTCCCCTCACCGTTTTTTTTTGATTTTCTTTTCTGCAATAGCGTGCAAGACCTCCACCTCACCTCCCATGCGCGCCGACTCCGAGCCCAGCACTATGCGCTGGTTCCATGCCCCCCCTCAGGCACACCAGCCACGTCCTGTTTTCTACTCGGCAACACTCCGAAGTTCCTTCCTTGGACGGGGGATAAGAGAGAACTAGCATTCTGATAGTTCGAGGCCGCAAATGAAGCTCCAGTTAAAAGCCTCTGGGGACCCACAAGGAATTCAAGGTTGACCACACTCTCTACCAACGCCGGGGGCCTAGCGGTCCTGGAGCGACAGAGCGAAAATGGGGATGGAGGGTGCCGCTAAGGGGGCTAAACTTGCCTAACATCCCTACGCATCTTATTGAACTTTTAACCTGACTTCCCGTTGCTGGGCGACTTGGTCCATGCGCTTCCGGCTCTTAAAACTGATACCATGCTTCGACTACCGTACAATCTCGGACTTACAGCCCGACTACGCCTATGCGACTTGAGGGCGGGCATCCGCAACCTTATGCTTGGTGATCCCATTTAAATAACTGTATCGCGACCTGCCAAAAAAGGTGGCGCGCCGGCGGACAATCTTCTTCAACTAACGGTGCGCTCCGACTTCACGCATTCGCAATTTAATGGCTCGGGCCAGCCGAGGGTCCCACGTCTTGGCAGGGATTTCCCACCTGCCGAGACGCTCTTAACAGCTCCAACAGGCTAAGCGCGACCTACGCTCACGACACACCCCGCTCGACTTCGAGCAACACTGGGAGGTCGCGCGGGGCCGGCCGCCGTCCTACGGAACCCTCTTCCGAGGGCCCTGAGGTCTGTCCGGGCCCAACGAGCCTACCTGCTTCCGAAGCGAACTGCGGAGGGACGGTTGCGCGCTTCCTCGCGATGGCCATTTTGCGGATCCCCGGCGCAGAAGCTCAACACGGGGAGGCCGGAGTTTTTGGGTACAAAACCAAGTCCGCGGTTCCGGCGGCCCTCCGCCCGTCCTTCGCTCCACGTCCATCAACCTAGTCGCTGGTCCCTTGGACTGGTCGGCCTAACTCTTCTGCTCTTGACGGCACGTAGTCCGGTGCCCGGCGGGTGCCAACCGGGGCTACGGAACTGGCAATTAAGCCCCCCGTGACTTGAGGCATTCACATGCCCCTGCTACTTTCCAGTCCGGGTCCGAACATCGAATCGACGGGGACTTCTTCGCAACCACACAAAGGAGACGTGCGGTTTCCCCGTGCCTCTCGGAGGCACCACCTGCATTACCACCAGCGCGAACAGAATCGACGTGTCTTTGGTAAATTCTCAAAAATTCTACAATACAGCTGGTACCTCGGACCCCGGGTTCCACTTGGGTGGGATTCACTCTCCCGGGCCGCACCAGTCAGTCACGTGGCGGACCGGAAGTCTGCCACCACGCGATCTCCATCATTTAGCTCCATGGATTGGACACATTCCTTGAGGGCCCCCGGCTCGCTCGCAGGCAGACATCTTGGCATGTCCAGCAGACCCACAATTCGCAGGGTCTTGCACCCTTGTTCACTCACGCTATCTCAAACCCATACGGTCCGGAACCAACACTGCTGAGCTACCATCGCCCCACCGTTGACTGGAGCCTCGTTGGGCACTCTGTTCACGCAGGGCCGCGATAAACTAACGGGCCAGACGCCGAAAACTCAGTTGAAGTTCTAGTCTCACTCTGGCGCGGCAAGGGCTCACTCGTCCCCACACTTACCAGGCACAATACCATGTGCCGTTTTGGTGTCCATTCATGCGTCTCCCACATTTATCCATCCTTTCGAAATGCTAACATTTACTTTCTCACCACTTAACTTAGGTTACCAAAACCGGGGTCCGCCAGGCGGCACGGGGAAAACGGCTCATGCTCTTCCGCAACTTGGACCGGATGTACTGAGCGCAACCTGGCTCTAGCCATTTCGGGGAGACGACACACGAGCCGCTCTCTCGGGCTGAGACCGGAGATCGCCCCTCACACACTGCCCACTGGCTATAACCACAGCCGCAATCTTGACCTACAATCCTGTGCTCGCGGGCACCGTGTACTTTGGAGGTCGAGGCGGCGTCACCCGGGGGTTGTGTATGGATTGAAGTTGTAAATGGCTTCTTCCGGTGTCTGCTGAACGCCACAGTGAACGCTGAGTCGGTCTAGCGACCGCGGACGATCGGGCAGCAATACAACGCGCGGCACCTCGTGCCGACTGCCGCATAATCTCCACCGACACTGCGTGGCCTGTTCGTCTCGCAACCTGCGCATCACCAATCAGCGCAATCGCCGTTCGAGGGGTCCGCGTCATAGCGAGGGCCAACGCGACGACATTTACGCCTCACGGTATCCTGATAGTTTGGCCTTTGTCGCACGTGGGGAGAGTTCAAAGAGACGAGTGGTAACGGGAATGAGGGCGCACAAAGGGACAGGCGTGGGTGTCATTTCTCTTTCCGCTTCACCCTGTCACGTGTGCCTCCTCGGTTTGTCGTTCTCCGGCGTACCTTTCAGCGAACGGGTGGTGCGGAACGTAAGTGCCCCGTGGTACTCTTTTGGACCTATGCCGGGGGGGCACGTCGGGAACCAGGATCGATCCAAAGGGAGCGTCTTGCCGCGCGCGCTCGCGCTCACGTGTGCCTACTCGTGCCTTTTTTCCGGACTCGGCTGACCGTCTGAGGACCAGTCTTAAGCTCATCCAGCGCCGCGGCACAGTTTGACCTCTGACCGCACACTGCTCTCTGCATCGAACTCGACCGATTTCGCGACCAAAAGGGTGGTAGCGCTGCGGCTGTGCGCCGCAGCCTCAGCCAGTTGCACGTCGCCACGAACCGGGGACCTATCCGTGTCAACTTCACTACTTCTCATTAACCACCCTGACGCTCTACATTTTTCGCTGCGTCCACTTTCGGGGTCGCGACCGGGGGGCTGTTGTGTCCAACGTGGAACGTGGGCGGCACCGTTGAAGCTCCACCCGTGACATTACCTTTTGGAAACCTTGGATTCATAACCTCGGAGGGCGAGCTGGACGGTGCGATCGACGCCAGAAAAATGGAACGACGGGCGGCTGTTGCAGGCGCCGCTCCGGCCCTCGCGGTCACAACTGGTGGCCGCCATGGAACCCGTATACCGCACAGTCCAGAACGAATTCTCCGGCCCACATGACCGGTTCGCCGAGGACAATGGGGGACCGGGTGTATCACGTTTGCAGCCGTCAGTGCTTTGACTACCGTACTTTGGACTTTTTGGGCCGGATTCGGTGTACCTCGAGACCGATCGGGACACCATGCCGCCGGGTGGTGCCCACGTCGCTGCTTCCACTGTTCCGGACCATCTGTGACCTCGCTGTTCCGGCCTGGACGGCACGTGCCGGTACGCTCCCGTGAATCTTCCAAGACACATGCCACGATCACTTACCAGCAGCACACTACGTTCACCTGGAATGGGTTTCGTACCGAACAAATGACGTCTCGCGGCACACGGCTCTCAAACTAGCATCACTGTGCCGACCTCACTTAAACGCCGCAGAGCACACTCCTGTGGCACAATCACATGGGGGGCGTGAGATGTCGGTAGTGCGAAAATGCAATCAAGGCGGTGCCTGAGGCTATCTCGAGGACCCCTTTACCCTCACTAACATCTCAGCACGGCTACGAGCGTGGCCAACATCAACTAAAAAAATGTTTAAGCTGTCTTCGGGGGCCGCGTCCGAGGCGCTCGCTCCATCCAACGTGTGCAGTCGCAACTTATTACTGGGACCCCCCTTCGGCGGGACAGTGTACGGACGTTTAAGCTCTCCGGACCTTGGACTTCGACCGATTCGACACCCTAGCACCGATTTCGACGCATAAAGAGGAGCGCGCTTCTCAGAGGCGCGGACGCACCCTGGCACGATCAGGTTCTATGCGGGCGACGACTGAGGCACTTTACACATGGCTGTCCCGATCGCTTGAGGGAGGGCTGCATCGCTCTGAGAGCGTTCTGAGCCACGTGGGCCTGCGACACACTAATTGACAGGATACTATGCAGGACGCGGAACCCCCAACCGGGATTGCAGGGTCCCACGCGATCTGACTGTGTCGTATAAGATGTTTCTCTCTTGCGTGCTCGTCCCCCTTCTATCTTGAAATTCGTGTACTCCTTATGCTGCTTGCGCTGCGCTTCGCGTCATACTATCTTTCCGGGCTAACCTCTGTGCGTCTCGCGCCTGGTCTCTCGTGTGGAATTGACTCGAATCGGTGCTTCAGACAAGATTGAAATCCTTCTCTTCGTCACGCCCCATGGACCTTTGACGCTGGTTGGTGTGACTTAAAACGTGATCCTCGGAATCCGATTTCGACAAAGGGGAGCGCTATGTTCGGCGGCCGTCCGGGTCGTCACCCATATCTTTCTAATTTTTGTCACGATCCGTTGCTGCCACTCCGTTCACCTAGTCGTGTCCGAGATTTTATACAACATCTTCCCCAATTATTCGTGGTGGAGTCGCTCGTGCTCGTCCGCGACCTCACCCGTGCTCCATTTGTGGGGCCCACGAACTTTTGCACTCCCTCCTTTGTAGCTTGATCGTGGATCCCTTTTAGGCCGACCGTAGTTTACGACGTTTTAACGCGCTTCCCACGTCACAGTGTCTTAGTGATTGGGGGACGGATTCGACGAAACCTGTCGTGACGGGGATTTCGACAAAAGGAACGTTTCCCGCGCCGTCTCAGCTCACCGCTAGATAGTCACCCATTGCAGTCTGTCATCGCACCGCTGGCTTCACCGTGTTCATTCGCTGTGCATGCCTGACGAATTTAACCATCCTCTTGTGTCGCCACTTTCGCGGGATTCTAGGGACTCTCGACTGCTCGGGGCAAAGTACCTCTTCAGGACGGGATCTTCTGAAGCGAAAAAGCCCGGGCGGCCGGGCCCTCTCGGCTTCTATGTCTTCGATTTGCAGCTCCCTTTGCGCATAATCTCGGGGTCCATCATGACCTCTTATCACCCTCCAGCGAATCTGGCCCATCGTCGACCGTGGACTTGGGCCGCGACTCCGGCATTGATGGCGATCCCGGGTGCGGAAGAACGGCAGAAAAAATCGCGGCACGGTAAGGCATTACTTGACGGGAGCGGACGGGGGACGGGTCGACTCCACGGCCGGGACCCTCCTGCCTGCGCTCATTATTTTGGGGTCCTGTCATCGCGGTAGGCTGAGAGCTATCTATGGCATGGGGGTTTCGTATCTGGTGCGCGCGGTCCGGGCCCTTACCACTATCACTACTACTACAGTTCCCCGTTCCATTGTCCACCGCTAACCCCAGCCCATTATTGCTTGCCATGCCTGAGGTCGGGGTGTATCCGAGGAGAATAAATTGTCATATCGCTGCACAAACACTTGAGGAATACCCGGCGCGGCCGGACGGGGTTGTGGGGTGGGTGACTCTGGAGCTCGTAAACCCAAAACGATCTGGCGTACGCGATTTGACCCGCAGAATCAGTTGGTGAGGCGGAGGGCTGCGCACCCGAGCCTGGCCTGAGACACCACATTCATGTCTCACGGGTGGTGTCGGACGTTCGTCAGGTGGCAGTAGTGTCAAGGACCTTGCTAGACCCGGAGCAGAGCGGCGCAGTTCGGTTTCACTACCCTTCTCCGAGACTAACACCGGGAGGATATCCTTTTATGGATCGATGTTTATCCTCAACAGGACTCTCCGGAACGGGATTACAACAATTAAGGCCTCTTCCTCGTCGCCCATAAGCTTGGCAGCACGTAAAGGTGGCATCGGGTCCCAGCTTACTTTACACACAACCGAGACTCGACCCATTTAACTTTGGAGCGGCAGGGGTTGGTAAAGCAATCAACAGACTAGTATCTAATACACCCTTAAGGGACCCTGCAATCACGACCCTGCCATCGCTGAAAACGAACTAAACAGGAATATCTCACCCTACGCTCGGCCCTTCAACGCCAGTGTGTACATTGACCGCAGGCAACGCAGCCGCTCTTATTTCACTGGCCACCGATGTGTGATCGTGTTTGACAAGCACCTGACGCGTAAAACGCTTGACAAAGACCAATGAAGGCCTGTGCGAGCACTGGCGCAACTAACTGAACAAGTCTTACTGCCCTGTGCTAATTGACAAACATCAGATCTCTCACTGCCACTCAGGGCCCCGGCCGGACTCGCTTCACAGTCATCGGCCAGATGAACAGACAAAACACCAGTAAACGCCAGCTGGCACAGTTTACACAGCAGAGCACCGAGGGTACAGGACGAGGCGCAGGGTAACGAGACACAGAGCAGAGGTTAAGTCCGAAGGTAACGGTCAATGCAAAATAGCTAAGGTACAACAAAAGACGGCACCTTATACTTAATTGGCATACCTTATCAGCACGGGGCGGCACGGGAACAACACTGCGCCTATGGGAGCGCAGGCGATACGCCCACGAAAGCGAGGTAAAAACGGCTGTCCTCCGGCGGCCGCCTCACATCCAACTGGGGACAAACCCACGGTCGTCCGACTCACCTTCTCCAGCTCTCTTCCACTACAACCGAACCTCTGACCCGGCGACTGCGCTCACGGGCGGAACTCGGCAAGCCTTCGCTTGCCACATTTATGACCTGGACGCATTAATTTTAAATTCGTAGACTTACAAGTGGGGAAACGGGATACCGTCTACTCGCTGCTAATTTGACGGCCCTCAATCGCGACCAAGCGCGTTGGTGTCATGGCCTCCACGAGTCCGACCGGTACGCTTGGTCGGGCACACGTGCTAACCCTGTTTCCGCCCGTGCGACCCCAGAGAAGTCGACGGGTCAGAGACCGTTTAAACCTCAACATGTTGCGCCGGCGCGCCTCCATCTGCCGAACGTACCGGAATCGCACGACTCTGAAGCCGGCAGTCCGGACCACTGACCTCTCGACGATTGCCGAGAGGCGGCGCAACTGCAAAACCAGGCGTTATTCTCTGGCATTGCGACATACTCCATTACGCACGCGCCAAACAGGCCCGAACGCCAAAATAGAAACACTCTTCCGCTGCTGGCCACATTGACGCTGCACGGGGCTGGAACTGTACGTGCCGACATTTACACTGGTAGGGCTCGTGGACCTCTCCTGCCTGATTTTTGAAAAACCACCCATTCACAAAATACCGGCCGCACGCCTTCCTGCATCACTGTGCACCACTTTTTCCGGTGAACCGTTCCTGGGACGGGTTGTTACGTAGCTCCCTGGACCTTGGGACCTTTGACGGGCTTGCGGCGTACAAGCAATCGTGACCTCTAGGGGACGGGATTTCTGTAACAAAATGGGAGCGCCGGTGGCGGCGCGGTCCCGCTGCATAAGGAGGCCCCCCACTTTCCATACCTGCTGACCGTGTACGGATTAAGGCACCACGTGACGCTGGACCGAGATGTGAGACCGCTTACAGGAACGAGCTGCATTCGCGAGAAGCGATATACGACAAATGGCGGATGGTTGTAGAGGAACAAATTAAATCTAGCTAAAAAAATAACCCGTATAGGCACAATTGTAAATTCCATTAGACAGAAGGGGATGGATTCTAACTTCCACATACTTAGCGAAAATCACTTAAGCTAAGGGACTGACTGTCGTGTGCAATATGGCTTGCCAAGATCCGTAACAATACTCGAACCCCACTACAAATACACAGCTACAGCTTCTTAAAAGGAACACATTTAATGAAAATAGGCAAATATTTACAAAGGCCAATAATTCAAAAGGTAATGATAATAACGAAGTAAATAAATCCTCCAGTTGAGGCGCCTCTTCACACAGATATATATGTACTGTCGAATCCTGCTATTCGCAGACTCTGTGTATTCACAGGTCATAAGGTGTGACCTGCTTTGACATTTGTGCTTCACCGTTTTTTCTATTATTTTTAAAATTTTTAACACTTCAGGACTGGTCTCCTATGTCCACCTGGGAAATTGGAAATCAGCCAACATCACAGCATTACATAAAATCATAGGAGCAATATCCCTGGGCACTCACCTGGTAGCGGCTGAACAAGATAACCAGGGAACCACAGGAAGGCATGGATGACCGACAAAATATGTAATGGAGAAGAAACTAAACACCTATGGTTTTTTTTTTTAAAGCTGTGAACAAACTTTGGTACATCACAGGTGATAAAGGTTGTGGTCAAGTTTCATCAAAATGGTTTGTAGTTTCTGAGAAGAAAGCAAATACCTATTATGGGGGGCAAGCCCTGTCGACCCCATCAGGGCCCGATTTTTTAATGCCATGAACAATCTTTGGTACATCACGGGTGATGAAGATTATGGGGAAGTTTCATCGGAATTGTATGTGTAGTTTCGGAGAAGAAAGAAAATACCTATTTTGGGGGGCAACCCCCATAGACCTCCTTCGGGCCAGATTTTTTTTTAATGCCATGAACAAACGTTGGTACATACGCGGTGATGAATGTTGTGGTAACGCTTCATTGAAATCATATGTGTAGTTTCGGAGAAGTTGAAAGTATTTGTGGATGGACGGACGGACCATCCCATATGCTCCCCGGAACTACATTCCAGGTGAGCTAAACATTGATGATATGGGCTAAAACGAGATATGCTGACTCAAGCAGAAACAATCACTGCAGGTATATATTTATATATATATATAATATATATATTATTATATAATATTATATATATATATAATTATATATATATATATATATGATGATGCTTCATCCTCCATGCTCCTCATCACAAGCATTTGCCCCCACCTACCATATGTTCTCTCACCAAGTAAATATGTTACGATTATTGATTATTATGCTACGATCCTTCAAGTCAATTGTTAAAAGCTGCCACAGACAAAAAAGGATGACAGCATCTTGCTATACCTGTTGGTGAGTGACTGTGTTGCATCCAAAGTTCGATACCACAGGATATCTGGAGAAAACCAGATATCTCACAAAGTGACTGAAGAGTGATTGTCAGTCTGTGAGCTATGAAAGGAAGGTGATGCTTTTCTAAATAATCATCCTGGAACATGTATGTATTGATTCCCTATATGCATCAGATGTCAACACATCCATGTGCATCGATCACCTTTGATTTGAATATTTTAAGAGTTTCTACTTGGCCTTTATTCTTAAAGAATGCTAGCAAATTACCCATAGGATCATTGCATCACCCCCTCAGTGACCCACACACACACCACATGCACGCACACAACCTTTGAGATCTGGTATTAGTGTAGTAGATAGTAGAAAAATCGTGCAAATTATGATACAAGCATCAAATTTGGCATTTCTGTTCTGCAGGCTTTCTGATCAAATCTGCCCGATTGGCCATTTGAAAATCAAATTTTGAAAAAAAAAAAAAAATCAAAATAATTTGAAGTCACAGCTGGCTGAAATTCTTGAAGCGCAAGTGAACATCCCAGACAGAGAACCAAGGAGAGATGCAGTCATCATTGATAGCTCAGCACTTATCAATGCCCTACCTCCACACACTTCAAAGATATTTGATGACTATGCTAAAAGAAGACATCATCCCAAAGGTGGAATCCTATGGTGCCAGGTACGAGAGGGTGGACGTAGTGTTTGATGTGTACAAGAGCAAGTCTGAAGTCCGAGGCAAGGTCGAAAAGGGGGCAGGAATCAGAAAGTGACAGGAACCAGTAAGACCCCAAGTAACTGGAGAAGCTTCTTCGAGATGACAGCAACAAGACTGAGCTGTTTCACTTCCTGGGCGATGTGTGAAGCACAGACGACAAGCACAGTCATTGTCACAAAAGGAGAGATGCCATTAGCAACACAAGGAAGTCACTGGATGTGTGTTCTCCATGTTGTCATAAGAAGCTGACACTCGAATATTTGTAACACCAGGTGCAACGACGGATGTAGCAAGTCCATTATCATTAAGGCTAATGACACGACGTACTAGCAGTCATATCAATATCTGTACTGCCATCCTTAGGAACTAGGTTTGAGAACATGTGGATTGCCTTTGGCCAAGGAGCAAAGGCACGATGGATTCCAGTCCATGAGGTTTGTTAATAGGGCCTGAGAAAGCTAGAGGGATCCCATACTTCCATGCGTTCACTGGATGTGACGTCGTGTTGCCTTCCGCGGTAAAGGGAAGAAAACTGCATGGCAGACTTGGAACGTCTTTGATGATGTTTCTGAAACATTCACAATCTCAGCCAGCATCCAACATTGATTTGTGATCTTGACTTTTTTTAAGGTTTTTTTTTTTCTTCAATTTTTCAAAATTTGATTTTCAAATGGCCAATCAGGCAGATTTGATTGAATCCCCTGGAGAACAAATGTGCAAATTTGATGCTTGTATCATCATTTGCACGATTCCTCTCAAAATGCTGTTATCTGCCCCACTATTTGTCTCTGTTACAGCTACTGAAAACACCCATAAGAGTATCTTTAAGGAAGTTGCTGAAGATTCCATGTTTAGTTCCATCGAATATTATATCTCAAAAAGAAAAGACATGGCTCTTTGAATCTTGGTCATCCCGAAGGTTAGTTGAAAAAGGAAAAGTATGAAGTGGTTGCGAAAGGTGCATTCCCTTGAAATGGCATTCATCTGCTGCAAATATGTCGATACAGGCTCCACTTGATCCCATGATGGACTGAGTTTACATAACCTTTATGCAGACAGCGTTTGAGATAAGTCTGCCCTACATTATCTGCCCGTCGTCGAACCTCCACCAACTGATTTGTCAACAATCCATACAATCCTGATGAAAAGTGTGGAGATGGTTCACTCTTGCGAATCAAATATCTTGGTCATTGTCTGTGACCAGGCTACATATGCAAAAGTCCAGAAGATTCGTTGGAGTGATGACTAGTTATCTCACAATGCAGTGGTTAGAATGGGTAAATTCCACACCTGCATGGCATTCTATTAGTGATTGGAAAGCGTTTCACTGATGCTAGCCTGCGGGATGTGATGATTGAAGTCCAGGCAATCGCAGAAGGATACATGAATGGTGTCATCTCTGGCCAACACTACAATCGGTCAATCTGGTGTCATAAGCTTCTCTATGAAAGTCTTCGCCGCTTGAGGTTCAGCAAATTCCTCGATTCGTTATCGGATGATGAAGAGAGCCATATCATAGCAGTG
The DNA here is from genome assembly GCA_035128595.1 of Eptatretus atami. Taxonomy (NCBI): domain Eukaryota; kingdom Metazoa; phylum Chordata; class Myxini; order Myxiniformes; family Myxinidae; genus Eptatretus; species Eptatretus atami. The sequence continues at coordinate 108,320,436 of CM068956.1, read as the reverse complement.
ATGCAGTGATGCCATATCATAGAAGAGAGCCATATCATAGCAAGCGCATGTGTCGTTTGGAAATGCTGCGTTCTTCGATAGGATGGAATTTAAAGCTGTGCTGCCCATGTATGACACTTGTCAAGAGACAGGGACAAACAAACCCCACATAGCCCTTCTGGTCTTCCTACTTGCAAATGGTCCAGATACTTATTCTCTTCTTCAGGGCCACTCATGAATCTGACTGGGACATACACCTTGTTGCGGCTAGGCTCATGCTGCCATGTTATTTTGCATACAATCGTGTGACCTGAGTATTACAGCCAAATCCATGAACGTGTTGAGTGGACTGTTCAGCATCAAGACAAACACACATTTGCTTTGATTGCCTGTGATCACGCTATTCAGCGAACTCGAAATTGAGACTCAAAGTCATACACTGGGTATCACTAACTTCAGTCTGAATTGCATAGCTGCTCATCGATGGATTCCAGTGCAAAATGAGCGTGCCACGATAACCCGCCAGTGTCAAGATCTGGCTGGGTGTAATTTTCAACCATCGTAATCAGAAGGATTTGGACAGGATCTGTACTAAGAGGGATGATGGTCATATAGAAAGCCGGATGACATTAAAGTTCATGGGTTGTCGCCCGTCATGACAATGATATCCAAAATGCCCGTGAAGTGGGTGATGGTCTGCTAGAAAAAATTGTGTATTATCGATTAGTGACCACTGATGTTGACCTTTACTCTGTCCTGAAAAACCAGAAGCTGAAAACATTCACTTCACAAAAGAATAAATAATCTCAAGTAAAATCAAGCAGAAATAGTTTTGCATTCTGATCGCCCTCTGTTTGCACAGCTCCGTATTATCAGACTCTGTTAGATTATCAGACTTAGATATGAGAGAAGTGTTGTCATGGTGTCTCAATCTGGTTTCGCTTCCTCTTGCGGTTGCAGATGGCTGCATGGCGAAGACGGACACATCTGTTTTGCTACATTTGATCTAGAACAAGGAGGATGTTCTTGTAGTCTCATTTCCAAGTGATACAGCTGTAATTTTAGGTGGCATGGCTATCATCCAATATTTGAGAAGTATACCTGGCACATTTGGCAAAATGGCTAAAGTAGTACTGTCATTGTGCAACTAATGAAGAAGTTCAATAGTTCTCGGGCTGACTTCGTGACTGACAGGTCTCATCACAGTGTTTATGGTTGGAATGTCATCCGACTGGTTAGAGAAGATCAAAGAGTTACGAGTCAGTGGAAGAAATATTTATCCTTGGGTGAAAACAAAGAAGCTCTTGTTGAATTCCTCTTCAACATTTGGCGTACAAACAGCTTGCCTGACCTTTGGGCGAGATTGTTGCATTTTCATCAATCACACAGACAACTGCCACATATTGCAATCTAAATCGTTTTGTACGTCTCTCTACTATGTGAATGAGCGGAGTGACGTTTGACCGGAGTGATGGCAAAGAGGCAGACACCCACCGTCTCTTGCACGCAAAACATGCCACTTATTCACAGTCCAGATACTGATGTAGCAGTGATTGCAACTGCCTTAATCAATTCGATACAGGCAGCATTCTACTTTTCCACTGGAGTGAAGAATCATGCCCAGATGATCAATATTGAATGCCTTAAAAGTGGCCTTTGTGAAGGATTCTAATAGTTGAATAGGCTTCCATGCTTTCAATGGATGCAATTCGATAAGTGCTTTCGAAGGAAATGGCAAGAAAAACACCTTCGCTATCGCATCTGGAAACGAGGAATTTATTGGGGCATTTTCTCCACTTGGCAATGACTTCCAAATCGCCTCCACAACAGAGGCAACTTTGGAGAAATTTGTCTGCGCTTTATATGGGCAGGTCTCGGCTGATAATGTGAACTATGCTCGATACAAAGTGTATTGTTTGGCATCTTCCCCAAGTGAACAAAACATGCCACCAACGAGAGACGCACTGAATCAGCATACACCACATGACAATTATCAGGCAGCCATTCATAGGCATGCTCTGTCTAATAATTAAGGCTCCGGCTCCTGTCGGGCACGGCTGGCAAATCACAAAGGATGAATTAACCATCGTCTGGATGACACAGCAGCCAGCTCCTGAAATGATCTTGCAAAATGTAAACTGTGCCTACAAAGTGTCAAAGTGCGCTGCATGTCAGTGTACGTGTCACAATTCCGGTTTGTCATGCACAGTCACTTATAAATATTAGAACTGCGACAATTCCTTAAAAAAACATCAACAGAAGCATTCTTTGAGGGAGGAAATGAAAGTGTTGACGATGAGGAGGCCGATCTAATAAATTGGGCACTTTGTTTAGTGCTTGTCTGCCTCATAACCAAAAGTACTATGTATGGTGCTGGGATTGCAGCTTTTGGCATCATACATCAAAAATGTGGCAGATAATGATGCTTTGGATAAATTGCAATATTCCAAGCATGTTTATTCCCTCTGTCATTGACAGTCAACATTCTTCCTCTTTGAAAACCCTGTTGTGATAGCTCTCAGAAACTGCAGTTTGGACTGTTTGACTTGTCTAGTATTGAAGCAATTCATCCATCCATCCATTGGGACCATACTCTGTGCAGAGCGTTGGTGCTGCCTAAGCAGTCTCCTTGGCTATTGGGCACAATTCTGGATGGGTCGCCACTCCGACATAGGATACCAGCAAGCTGGCACTCATTTTTCCGACCTCAGAAGGATGACAGGCTGAGTCAACCCCACCTGGTATTAATTCAACAACCGAGTGGGATTTGAACTCAGGATCCTAGGATCCCAAGTCCACCCCCACCTGAACCATCAAGCAAACACCAGGCATAAAAATGTCAAATGTCACTCCTCAAAGCCTTACTTACCTTACTGCGATAACAACAGAACCATTATTGATTACAAGACCATGATACTTCATTTTGACAGATGTTCAGTGGGTTGTTTTGGCGTATGCATAATTACTTCTCTACCGTGATTAGTTAGGAATCTGTGATGAATAGAAAACGAGGGTGTTTGCGATTATTTATGAAAAAGAATTTATATATAAATAAAGATATATATAAATAAGTATATATATATATATAAACAAATATATATATTTTTTCTATAAATAAAAATAAAATCGCTGTATTTCAGTCATGATTACTTTAATAAAGCAAGGACAACCTTACTATTTTGAATTTTTTAAAGCATGTTGTCCAGTCTTCAAATTCACCAAGTACAATAGCCCATGTATTAATAGTTTTTTTTTTTGTTTGTGCACATTGTCGAGGCTCGTATGAGAGCTAACACACTACGCACAGCAAGGGGGGCATGAGACAAGAGGGGCGGGAGAGGGAAGGACAAAACAGTGGGGAACAGAGACATTAGGAGATCTGTGGAAGGGAGAGGGATGGGGCAGGAAACATGAGGTATACAAGATGAACATTACAGGGACTTTCAGGAAGGAAAGCAGGGAATTTGGGATGGATTAACGGAGGTAGAAAAGATGGTCGTTTTGGATGGGGGAAGATAAGAGTTAGTGGTGAGCAGCTGCTTTGAAGGCCTGGAGAGAAGAATGGGATTGAAGAAGTGTGGGAGTTTATTCCATAGGTGGGGGAAAAAAGAGGAATAAAACAGTGAAGGTGAGCAGTGATTCGTGATTTTCGTAATTTTACCAAAAGGGGGTTGCTGGCGTACCTTAAGCGCCCTGCGGAAATATTGTTACGGATTTGGAAACCTTTTGCACACACACAGCCAGAGTCCCCGTAGTTCAGTTATTTCAATAAGTATGTGTATAGTTAGAATCCATCCCCTATGTCTAATGGAAATTTCGTGTGTGTGCTGCGAGTTATTTTATAGGCAGGTTTTATACATCTACTACAACAACAACATCGGCACCATCCCTCACTCAACCCGGTCGCCATTGCCCACGTGTTTTTGGCTGAGGGTGTGGGCGGAGCCTCCGTCGCTTCGGATTGAGGCTCCGCTCCGAGGAAGGGCATGGAACGTTTCCTCCAGGCAATGAGCGAAGGGCAAGCATCGCACGCATGCCCCAGCCAATGGGAGGCCAGCGTGCCGAAAGCTACTACGGAGCCTCTTCGGGGGGCGGGTCTCCGAGACGCCTCGACACACCCCCCGAAACGCATCGTCCAATCAGGAGGCTGACCACCTCAGGGGCGGCCCCGCCCAAACAGATGGGATGTTCGCCCCTCGTCCAATCCGGAGGCAAGTCCCTCAGAGCAGTTCCCTCGACCCGCGGGGGAAGGGAAGGATAAGAGGAGGTGGGAGCCGTCGAGAAAGAAGGAGAGAGAGAAGAAGCCTCGTCTTGCCTCCTGGCGTTCTCGTCTACCCGCGGGTGCTCGTCTCGTCTGGTCCGTTCCCGTGCTGGCTGGCGTCCGTTGCATCGTTCCTGGTCCCTGGTTCTTGGTGCTACGTTGTTGGCGGCGGGTTCGAGTCCCACCACCGGACAAGCTCGACCAGACCGCACGAGGCGGACAGGTGCAAGACCTAGGCCCCTGCCTCAGCCTTGCCTTCTCTCCCGAGCTGAAGGGCCAAATAAAGGCCGCGGCTACCATTTCTGTGTGTGTGTGTGTGTGTGTGTGTGTGTGTGTGTGTGTGTGTGTGTGTGTGAGTGTGTGTGTCGCCAGTCTGTTAAGTGGAACTGTTAAGTGCTTTTTGCTCACTGTACATTGCCTGCATTTCTTTTATTCGGATAACTCTGCTCTTTGTGTGCTCCCTCCCGATTATTGTTTATAAATAAACCCCCGTGTTAAATGTTCCAGTTCGTTGTTCGTGTTTTCTTTCATTGGCCTTGCATGGTTCGGGCTTGAGAAATAGTAGGCCGTTGGTGCCGTAAGTTGTCATTGGGACCGGCGCGGCTCTGGTAACTCTGCTCGGTTATCGGATCCGAGTCGGTACCTGCGACTCGGTTCGGACAGGTCGGCGAGGGTGTGATTTCCCCGGTAATTTGACGACGTGGGTACTTAGGTATATTGAAATTTGGCTATTGACCCTACCCACGCAGTCAGAGAATTGGTGATCACGGTCCTTCAAGTGGCCCGTCGATCCGGAGTTATCGCGGGGTGACGACCTTTTATTCCGGGTGTTCGGTGGGAGACGCTCTACTGCTCCACCGAGTGGTCGTTTATCGCACCGAACCCGGCCCATAACAATATGGGGGTGGACATATCTCAGACAGAGCAGGGGGTCGAGACTGCAGAGGAGACGGGAGAAGACAAAGACAACAGACCTGCCTGCAGTGAGAGAGTGAGAGGCCCAGACTCAACCTCACCGGCGGAGATACCAATGATCCTGAATGCCTTGGTTTCCACAGCGTGAAGCGAGAAAGGTGGGAGGCAGGAGCACCAGCCCAGAGGGGGAGTAGTATTCCATCAGGCTGCGGACAGAGCTTTGGTGTGGTCAGGAGCTCAGGTGTCTGAGGAAGGACTTTGCACGACGGAGGATTCCCAGTTGGCGACTAAGCCTGGTGTTGGCTCGTGGTTAGGGTGGCGGCTTGGGATCCAAGGGTCCTGATGCCAAGCCTGTTGGCCGCTGAATTAATATACTGTACACCAGGAGGTTGACTCAGCCTGTCATCCTTCCGAGGTCCGCAAAATGAGTACCACTGAACTGGTAAGGGGGACACTGCATCAGCGGCATCCCAACCAATGATGCAACCAGGGGGGGGAAGAGAGAGGAGAGAGAGAGAGAGAGAGAGAGAGAGAGAGAGAGAGATATATATATATATATATATATATATAGTGACTTGCTTTGGTGGCCAGGTTGAAATGTGGCTTTCCAGGAAAGATCATGGCAGATAGTGAGACCCAGAAGCTTGAATGAAAGGACTTCTTCCAGAGGATTATTGAGAAAGTAGACGGCGTGGGGAGGGTTTTAAACAGTCCTTTCAGAGAGACGTAGTGAGAGTGTGAGATTTGTCAGGATTGAAAAGACATGTTCCACATGTTGGACCAGTTTGAGATTTTATCCAGATTTGCAGAGAGTGAAGAAGCTGCTGCTTGCTGGTCTGAGGGATGACAGATGGTACGGCAGAGGGTGGAGTCATCAGAAAAGAGTGTTGGAGATACAAGTCCTTAAAAATGGCCGAATTGCCAAAAAGTGGCTTTTTGGACCCTGGTAGCAAACTTCAACACCCCACAGCACCGTGTTCGACAGAGATCTCATGGAGAGCTTTTTACCCAGAGTCCACCATGTAGTTGTCTATTCATATGAGATTCCATCTGCTACACACGGCCTATTATATACTGGCTGGTGATGCGCCACTGACTGTAAATGTTGATGATGCTTGATGCCCCACTGGTGGGCAAAAGTCAAGGGGTGTGAATACTCTCTGAAGGCAACATATATATATATATTTTTTTTTTAAATAAAAACCCGTCAAAAATGACAGGATGGAGTTACTTTATTCGATTTATTCAAGGAGACTGGAAGATATGATGTTTCGTAGCAAGAAGTGGTATTTTAAAACACGACGTACAAATGTGACCTTATTTTCTTTATCTTCTGGGACATTTCATTCATACGGTACAGCCTCATTATCCTGCCAAAGTCTAGAGCCTCGGGCTTGTGGCAGGTGTGCTTGCATCTTCTATATTTATTTATTGGACATGCTATGGACATAAATTAACACTCGTTTTACTCTGCATGTGTTGCACATCCCATGCAGCGAATTTCACCACCCTGCTCCTTGTATTTATTATTTAAATAATAAAATAAAAAACCCTTCTGTCACCACCCTTGAGGCTCAGTTTGCTAGTCACCATCGACAGTTACAATAGAAGAGATGTAATTACTTTATGGAAAATGTTTGAGTGTTTTTCATCCTCAAAAATAGATGGTAGTGAACACAGACGTGTTCAAAGATTTGGGTTTAAAACCCTACTCATAGTCCTTATGAAGGGGGGCAGACAAATACACTGTTTTATAATGGGACATAAATATATATATACAGTAATCCCCCATTTCTTGCGGGGGTTACGTTCCAAACCTCCCCGCGCTAAGTGAAAATCCGCGATGAATGGACGCCTCCCCAAAAAATCGACTCGTCTGGCTTGTCGGTTTGGGATGGATTGGGTTTGAGGTGCCTGAGATCGACTAGTCTAGTCTGGTCGGTTTGGCAGTGATTGGTGTTTGAGGTGCCGGAGATCGACTAGTCTGGTCTGGTCAGTTTTGAGGTGCTGGGTATGAGCAGTGCTCGTCCAACGGCGGCAAATCTTTTTCCTTCCCGAAGCATATATCGAGCACCTTTACCTTAACCTTCTCCTGGAGCATCCCAGGACCTTCCTCTGGCGCTTCGGTTCCTTGCCAGAAGCCTTAGAAGGTGCAGGGCGTTTGGGCGCATCGTGGGGCTTGGAGAAAAAAACGTAGAAAATATTCGAAGTTCACAAGCGAAACTTTGGCTCGTGGTTGTGTGACTGGTCGAGCACCACGCGTTATAATTTATTGCTTAAATAATTATATTTTATATATTATTACCGCGATGTACCGCGGGAATCCGCAGAAAAAATTAGTTACGTTCCAAGGGAAAACCCGCGATGAACCGGGGGCGCGATAGGTGAACCGCGATGAAGCGGGGGTTGACTGTATATATATATAATTGTTACGGCTGTGGAAATTCGCAACCACCATTCAGGTCCCGTAGGTGAGGTATCTTTTAAGTACATGTATAGTTAGCCCCAAACCCGTTGTTTAGAGGGAATTTATGTGATTCATTCGGGCTGCGACGCTTTGAGATAGGCGTTTTTCTGTTCTATCTTTATTTTGAATCAACGCCATAACCATCAAACCACCACCAAAAACCCTCCACCACCCTCACCTCTCTCCTGCTACGGCCATTCCGCACCACCTGTGAACACTGAGCGTCGGGCTGTCTTGGGCTCGTTCCGCGATACGCACCGAGCCGCGAGTGCAATAGCGGCCTTTCCGAGAGAGAATTCGGATCAGGAATGCTACACGCCCACTTCTGTGTGTCCAATCAGCAAGCGCGGAGCGGCTTGGCCCGCCTCCAGGCGCGTCTGTGTGGAATCGAAATATGCAAATTCTAGGATCAGGGAGGTTCACGCCCACTTTACATCCGGCCAATGGGCGAGCGTGGCTCCGCCCCGAGCTCATCCTGATCCGAAATCTGCATATTGGTTCTCTGCCGGCCGGATAAAACGCCGAGCGCACGGCAGTGAATGGCAGTCGAGTCGGGTGCAGAGAAGAGAGGAGAGGCAGAAGCAGAGAGTTTTGGCAGAGTCATCGGGCGGAGTGTGGCAGCGGCGGCGTGTGTGAGGAGAATTGTGGAAGGAGGCCAAGGAGCTCGGGTCCGAGGCAGGGAAGACGGCGGTCGGCGACGAGGTCGCGGTGGGACCGCTCGTCGCGGACCCAAGCAAGCCAGCTATTCTCCTTCCCGCAGATCAAACATTCCCCCCTCTTTTTTCCCCCGCGCTGAGAGAGTGCAAAAAAAAGGGGGCCCGTTCCCACCCACTCCAAGCGGTGCCAACGAAACCCGCGAAGGAGCACGAAGTCGGGGCACCGCTGCGCAGCGACATTTGCGGCTCGTCACAAGGACGCGGGTAGAGACCCCCGGCTCGCGGACCTGGCCGCTCCTGCAGGTCCCGCGCAAATATTGGCCCAGGCCAGTCTGCCCCCTTGCCTATGAGGGTGGCTTCTTGCTTTTGAGTAAATGTTGTCGGCGCCGTCTGTAAAGTAGAACTGTAAAGTGTTGCGAGTGTTCGCGTATTCGTAGTATCTTGCGTCACTGTTTCTTTTGTTTCATTGCTATAGGTGTGCATTTTGCATACTGTATGGCTGTATATGTGTGCTATCCGTGTGTGTGAAATAAATGTGCTTTGTGTTGATTTGTTCCGTTTCGCTGCGTCCTTTCCTTCTTTGAATCTCCATCTTGCTTCACGTAAAAGGGTTCGTAGTGGGCTAATACGGATAATTAATCGGAACCGTCGAGCCGACGATAACACCGCTCGTTATCCCGATAGCACGGACGGACGGACGCTTAAGCGGCCCGTGTCCGGAGTCGACCTGCGGCGAGGTGCGATCGCCCGGTTTACCATCCGCGTGGGTACTTAGGTAGGTCGAGTTTGGCGAACAACCCTATCCCACGCGGGTGGCCGATTGGCACGATCGTGGTGAGGTGAAAGGCCACCCGTGACTGGCTCCGGGCGATAGTTCCCGGAGGGTCACGACAGAATTGTCCGTCCGGTGGGGAGGCGGCCGCCATTCGAGTCACGTGGCCGTTCGCACGCCGGCGGGCGCGAATTCGAACAATATATATATATATATATATGTATATATATATATATATATATATATATATATATTTGTTGCGGGCCGAGGGTCGGTGGCGAGAACGACCACTAGGTGGGGGAGGTTACGTCGTCTCCCACCAACCTCCCGGAATTGTAGGCCGTCGCTCGGATAACTCCGCGAGCCGGCGGGTCGCTTTATTGACCGTGGAACGCCAATATCTCGACCGCGTGGCGTAGGGTTATTTTGTCTAGATCCAATGTACCTAAGTAACCACTCGGTCTCGGCTACCGGGGATCCATGCCCTCGGAATGCCTGGCCGAACCGGATTCACTATACGGCAGCGGTAAAATTACACCTACCGACTACCACTCTGCCACCTACCTCTCCGGCTCGGATGCAGTCGAGCGGGCCTGCCCAGGACGTCCCGGCTACAATGGACCAATTACCGGGGATAAAACCCCGCCTAAACTCAGATCCAAACCATGCTGGACCAATGCAAGAAGGACTGGACTGGGAACATTTCTAACATCGATTTATTTACAGTAAACAGAAACACACAGGAAAGACTTATCACGAATATACAATAAATATTTACAATGATCAAATAAAAGCACTTCTACAGTTCTACTTAAAGACCGGCCCAACACACTCAGACACACACACAGATGTTTTATTGAAGACCCCCGCAGCCGGAGAAGGAGAGACGAGCTGGGGGTCGCAGTTCGGCGGGTACCTGCACGCTGGAGGTAGGGGGTGCTCTGCGGTGCGGCACCTGCCATGGTGGTCCGGCTCGGGGCTCGTGCCCGGTGAGGAACCTGCGTGGAGCAGACGGAGTCCCCGGGCAGAGATCAGAGTCACGGACGTGACCCACTTCTCCCTGTGGAACGCCAGGGAGACGGCGCGCAACAGACTTGTATTCCTGGCGGTGGCGGTGATGTCGGACGGGTGAGAAGTCTCCTCTCACTCTCGTTGGATCCACACAGCTCTCGCACTTCTCCTCTTTCTTCAGACGCGCCCCTGTCTTAAATACCCACGAAAGGGAAAAAAGAGCCTTCATACGGGGCGGAGCCTCGTGAAGCACACGCCACTGTCCACCTTGATTGAACAGGGTTCCACGGCATGCCCTTCCTGGGCGGAGTTTCGGTGAAGCACACGTCACCGTCCGCCTCGATTGGACAGGGGTCCACGGCATGCCCTTCCTGGGCAGGGTTTCGGGTTGGGCGAGCGAAGCGCTCACTCAGTCGCAGGCTGGATGGTCCACTGGATGTGCGTTGGAGGATTTGTGGTTTGAGGATATAACCTACCTAAACCGTCGCAACGCACACCTTTGATTCTCCCACTAGACAAAAGGAAGGGACCTGTCTCACATATACTTAACGGAATAACTGACTCTTGGGACCTGTATGTTGAATGCATATGGTTCCAGATCCGTAACAATATGTACATAATATATATATATAATATATATTATACATTTTAAAGTCATGGCATTTGAGTAATCTTTAGGAGACATGGAAGAATTTTTGCATTACAAAAGACTGTAGCAGGGCTAAAAATATATAAAATATATTTGGGGGCTCTTTATGAGAGAGGAAAAAAAACTGCCTTGGTTAAGTTTTAGGAGGGCTCCTTTTTCATATTCACCAACTCTGTTCAGTGATGCAGTCATGTAATATTACCACCTTCTGCATTTATATTGAAATATTTTTAGGGTTTTCTTTTTATAGATTTTTTTGCAGTTTTACAAATGGATAGCAATGACATTTTAAACTTGCAATGGATTTTATGACCTTATTCACTTTGTTGGAATAAGCTTCTTCTTCTCCTTCTTGGTAGTGATGGTAGAAGTACCTGCCTTTGTTTCAGAAGATGAGCTCGAAGGTACTTTTGAAGCATTCTGTCCTACCAGTGGGTTGGGAAGGTTTCGGTGAATCAGAAAGGGCTCCATTGTGATCACAATTTTAGCATGCGCCATGCTGTCATCTAATATGTGAGATACCATATAATAACCCACAATGAGCTCCCTGCGCGCCAAAGGTCGCGCAGTGAAAGACTGTAGCAGGACAGCCTTTTTTGCTGGGCGAAGCCACAAAACACACTTGCGCAATTATTGTTTTTGCCAAGTGTGGTAAATAAACAACATGGTCGCACCTGCAAGCAGATCGCTAACAATTATTTTTTTTCAGAAACATAGTAAACTTGTTTTGGATGCTCAGCTTGTCATAATGCATGCCGATGTATTTACGGGGTGACTTTTCTCTCAACATTTTGAATTTTTTTGTCGCCCTCCCACTCCCCGTCTGATTTTGTGGGCTATTTTGGAACTTTTGGCCTGCCAGCTCTGTGTATTTTGAGCCCTGCTCTGTAGGTACATATATTCCCTCATCTTGTTTGTTTACAACATTCATGAAGTTATTTTCAAGAATTCGACCTTAAAAGAAAAAAAAAAGTTTAAAATCCCCAGAAACAAAGTTTGATCAATGAGAGAAACAATGAAGGACAGACTTACAGCATTCTTGTCATCATCTTTTCTTCTTCGGTTATTCTTGTGGATATTCCTGGGAAGAATGGTAGAGGAAACATAATTCAGCAAATATACATGACAAGCTGAAACAATGTACCTGTTTCAGTGGGGGTTCTTTAAGTCGCTATATTATGTATTTGATCCTCATGCACATGAATGCGGTAATTATCTCCCCAAAGAATATACTCCCTATTCTTTAACTGCTGGGCGGTCATTCCATTCCATCTGTGACATGAGGAAGGCCTGCTGGTCCAAAATAAAGTACAGGCCTTGATGATCACCTGGATTCCATTGTGTTTGGACAGATTCAGGGAGGGAATTCCACAGATTGTAGAAAGCACAATCTTTCCTCCAATGCTTCAAGGGTACAGCTCACTGCCTTTTCATGACATGTCCATTCATATTGAATATATTCTTCACTTCTACTCCTGTACACACCTTTTTTTTTTTTCCCCCAAAGATTCTGTTTGTCAAAGCATTCAATGTTTCCTTCCACAGGTGGTTGACAAGTGTTTTTAACCCTCATTTTTGCACAACAATAAGCCTCAAAACTTAATTTTAAAAATAAACCTGTATAACATAAATATTACCCTGTGTTGATAAGGAACCACCATCCAATCCCACAATCTTTTCCACCCCCATGAAGGGACTGTCCAAAATCCATCAACATTTTCACAGTACTGCAGGGTAATACAGGGTAACACTAGCAATGGCTGGCTATGAAATCACAGCATAGCCGGCTGTGAAGCATGCCATGCATGTGGTGATTTCAATCAAGCTAAACGCTCGGTGTGAGGCATGGTTGTCAGTGATCTCGTGCACAATGAACGTAAGATGTTTGAGTTTATGTTCTCCATTTTATAGATCTGGGTGTTAAAAAAACAAAAAAAACATTTCAGTGAATTGCAGGTTTAAAAAACAAACAAACAAACAAATGCCATTTTCTCAAAGCATTTAAAGTCATAAGTGAGTCGGAACCCACAACCACCCCCACCCCTTTTCCCATCCCTTCCTACTCTCTGCACGACCGTGAAAATGTCAATTTTGGACGAGCCCTAACCCTAGCCGATCCAATCCTCTTACTTTCAGGTTAGTTTTCCCCTCCTTTTCTTTTCCAGTTCGTTCATTCCCTTGCTTGTGTCCAACTGTTGCCTCACTAAGCTCGTTGCCTTTTACCCTAAATAACCTCGCTCTTCCAAGAGCCTTGATCTTGTACATAAAAAAAAACCCGAAGAAAAACCCAAATCAACAATTTCACAAACCTCCACTGTTTTTTTTGTATCGTCAAAACTCAAGGAAGAGCAATAATAGAATGGCTCAAGACGAAACATAACAAAAAGACCAGCAGGAGGAGCAGGGGGAAATAAAATACCAACAGCAGGGTGGAGGGAGAAAACAGACAGACAGACAGACAAACAAGGGAGGCGGTCAACGATGAGGGGCAGGGAAGAATGCCATCCACGTCACTCAACCCTGAATATGCTGTTTCTACTTTCCCAATAATGGATGGAGGTCCTAAATGCCAAACATGAGACTAGAGCCATCTCCCTAGACATATCACAAGCTTTCAATGCGGTCTGGCATCCCGCACTGCTCACCAAACTCTCTTCTTATGGTATCCAAGGCAATCTCCACTTCTGGCTCACGGACTTCCTCTCCTGTCGCAGTCAACGCACGGCGCTTGATGGAATAATCTCATCTCCTCTTCACGTCTAGGCTGGCAGTGTTCTGAGCCTTGATCTTTTCATGGTTTTCATCAATGATCTCTCAGACCTTCTGGAAAATCCTCAATGTCTTTGCTGATGACTCCATCCTCTGCCATACCATTTCTCATCCCTCTGATCAGTAGGCAGCAGCCTCTTCACACTCTGCAGACCTGGATAAAATGACAAGCTGGTCAAACACTTGGAATATCTTTCAATTCTGACAAATCTCACACCCTCACGATGTCTATCCGAAAGGACCATCTGGGAAACACCCAACTCCCCCCCCCACCTCATCGACTTTCACAATCCCCTTATTCCCTTGAAGAAGTCCTTTCATTCAAGCTTTTGGGCCTCACTATCCGCCACGCTCTTTCCTGGGAAAGCCACATCTCCAAGATGCCCAGTCGCTGACTGGGCATCCAACATCATGCAATGTGCTTCCTTGGCACACCTGAGCTTCTAGCCACTTACAAAGCTTTCATCCACAGACTGATGGAGTACTGCTCACCCCTTTGGGGGTGGTGCTCCTAACTCACATCTATCTCGGCTTCAAGCTGTTGAAACCAAGGCTTTTAGGATCATTGTTATCTCCCATGATGAAGCTGAGTCTTTGGGTCTCACCCTCTCACCAGAAGCAGGTCGGTGGTCTTTCTATCTTTAAATCTCCTCTGGCCTTGCCCCCCCCCCGCCAATATTTCCGCAGGGTGCTCAAGGTCCGTCAAATCCCCCTTCTGGTGAAACTGCCAAAGTCAAAAATAACTGCTCACCTTCACTCTATCATTCCTATTTTTCCCCCACCTCTGGAATAAACTCCCACACTCTCTTCAATCCCACTCTCCCTCCAGGTCTTCAAAACAGCTGTTCACCACCATCTCATGTCTTCCCCATCCAAAATCTTTTTTTTTTTTACCTAGCTAAGGGTTTTTTTTTTCCCACCCCAGACCCACCTCCTTCAAATTCCCTGTTTCCTTCCTGAAAGTCCCTGGAGTACCATCTTGTTTACCAAGGTGTACCCCCACCCCATCCCTCTCCCTTCCACAGATCCCCCATTGTCTCTGTTCCCACAATTTTGTGCTTCCCTCTCCACCCCTCTCATCTCGCCTTGTTATACGTTTGCGTGTTAGCTCTTAAACGAGCCTCGACATTGTATACAAAATAAATAAAGAGATAAATAAAAATGCAACAGGTGGACAAAATGGATATACAAGCAATATTTTGAGTTGGGGTGGGGGCAGCAAATGTATAAAGATTATGGTTCTGAATGGGGGAGATTTGAGATGTGGTGATCAGCTGAAGATCTGGAGGGAGAATGGGATCAAAGAGAGTGTGGAAGTTGGTTCCACATGCAAGGAAGGAAAAAAAAAAAAAAAAAAAACAGGAACAAATTAATGGAGATGAGCAGTGGTCCTGGATTTTGGAAGTTTTACTCAGAGGGAGATGCTTGTGGACCGTGTGCATCCCTGCATATACAGTACCTGGGGGATACAAAGCATGGAGAGGGCAGAGGGAGCAACACCAGAAAAGAGGTGGAAGAAGACAGACCACCGACCTGTCTACAATAGGAAAGTGATACGTCCATAGAATTAGCTTCACCGCAGGACATTCTAATGATCTTGACGGCCTTGGTTTCCATAGCATCAAGCTGAGAAAGGTGTGAGGCAGGGGCACGAGCCCAGACGGGAGAGCAGTATACCATCATGCTGCAGATGAAGGCCTTGTAGGTGGATAAGAGTTCAAGTGTGCCAAGGAAGGACTTTGCAAAGCAGAGGATGCCCAGATGGCAACTGGCTTTGTCGGTCAACTTTGAAATGTGGTTTGCCTAAGAAAGATCCTGGCTGAGAGTGAGACCTAGGAGTAGAAATGACTGAACTTCTTCGAGGGGGTCGTGAAGAAAGTAGATTGGAGGTTTTGCCATTCGGTCCTTTCGGCAAGATGGTGCGTGAGATTTGTCAGGATTAAAAGACATATTTCAAGTGTTTAACCAGTTTGTGATTTTGTCAAGTTATGAAGACAGGGAAGAGGCTGCTGCCTGTCTGCCGAAAGAATGATGGATGTCATGGCAGAATGTAGAGTCATCAGCAATGAGCGAAAGAGGATTTTCCAATCAGAGATGGTTGATGAAGATTAGGAATAGGATGGGGCCGAGAACACTGCCTGGGGGTACTCCAGCTTCGACAGTGAAAGGAGATGAAAGACAACGGAATACACATGTTGGCCAAGTGTATTCTACAGTCTGGAAAGTCGAAAATAGTATTTGCAATGCTGCGAGCATGGCATTTAGAACTTAGGAGGGTGAAAAATAAAAAGGAAAAGAAATAATTGAAGACTCGCAAACACACATGTGCAAAGAACAACATTTATTTGGCTCCTGCAAGCTGTTGCATCCCTGCACTGCTTTGCCCCTCGTGGAAAGTATTCAAGATCTGAGGAAAGCATAGTTCCTGATGAAGGCTATTCTGAGACAGCCACTACAATTCCTGTGCCCGTCTTTTGTCACAACACCAAGATGGATACACACACATGCATTCTGGCTCTCAAAATTGTGGATTTGAACTTTTTTTCAAATGGCAATTCATGTGAAAGGTACTGCACCCACAAACAGCCCTGGTGGCAATTAGCATGGCACCATCGATTGGGGGGGGGGGGGGGGGGGGGGATAAACAAACAAAAAAAACACCTGATGTTTAGGTGGTGATGAAGCACCTTGACTGACCGATGGATGCAAAAAGGCAGGAATCTGCCAATTCACCAAAATCTAGTACAGTATGTGCAATTGTAAGCATTTGTTTATATTTGACTTGTGCTGTGTTTCAGTCAAACTAAACTATAATGAGAAAAAGTTGCCTGCCAAAGTTTTAAATACACAATTTTGTGGAAGGGAGGGGTGAGACGAACATAAGTTGCAGCTTGTCTGTAATTTCCAAAGCAATGAAAAATTGTTCAATGTCTGGTGAGTGTAGTTTCAAGTAAAAGTCAGGGGCCAAACTCACTCAACACCCGAGGGTAAGGGAACCGAACAAATGTACAATAAAACCGAATAAGTGAAAGATGGCACTATAAAAACTCCCACCAGACCATTTTTACGATGCAGATACATCACAGGCCAAGTTGTGAAATACGTACGTTACAGTGCATTTGATTGGCCTATCTGTCAGACATATTGGCACTGTAAATGCTGTGGACTACTACTACTACTCAAATTCTTCTTTTCAAACACCAGTACCTTCTTTGGTAGAGTGAGCTGCAGGGATCGCTTCCTCCCACAAACTCAATCCTGGGAGAACCCGCGTCCCGCCTCGTGCCGTTCATGCTCTCCACGGCTGCACGGGGTGTGGCTCCGACCCACGGAGATGCAATGGCCTGGTTGCCTCCATCCCGCCTTCCGGAATAACCGTGAATGCTCGAGTTGGACATTTGCTTGCCAGGAGAAGTTGTCATCTGTTGTCCTGCAGTCCTGGACTGTGGCTGCTGCTTGCTTTGATTCCTGGAGTTACAAGATTGGAGAAGTCACTGAGAGGATAGGGAAGAGCAATTAAATGAACCAAAAGTAAACTTCAAATCTTTGGTTTCCAGTTAAAGCTGTAATCGCAGCAAAGGTCTCAATAAATTGCGAATGCAATTTTTGCACAACCTACATTATGAAAATTACTGCAGGCAAGAGATTAAACGTCATAAACTTGCTTTGGAGGACTATGCATTCAAGAAAAGTATTGTCAAGGATTGTGATCATCCACACAGCACACTCAGTGACCACACCCAAGGTGATGGCAACCACAACCAGTCAAGGAAATGGTTGCAGGTTAGATTCCATGTGGTTGGAATAAACACAGATTAACCAATTACTAATGGAACAAGACATGCCACAATGTTGGTAATAGAAAACCCCACTCAATGTAATTTTGGTGAAGTGTGTGAATTTTAAATAAAACCTACACATCTTACATGTCTAAGTTGGCCCCCAAAGCCAGTCATCAACTGGGCATCCTCCATCAAGCACTTTCCTTGGCACACCTGAACTCTTATCCACCAACAAGGCCTTCATCTGCAGCTTGATGCAATACTGCTCTCCCCTCTGCCTCACACCTTGCTCAGCTGGATGCCATGGAAACCAAGGCCGTCAAGATCATTGTACTCTCCTGCGATGAAGCTGATTCTATGAACCTATCACTTTCCCATTGCAGACAGGTTGGTGGTCTCTGTCATCCTCGACCTCTTTCTGGTGTTGCTCCCTCTGCCCTCCATACATGGTCTCCCCCAAGTGTCTGCAGGCCGACGCAGTCCACCAACATCTCCATCCCAGGGAACCTTCCAAAATCCAGAACCATGGCTCACCTCCACTCATTTGTCCTCTCCCCCCCCCCCACATGTGGAACCAACTTCCACATTCTCTTCAATCTCAATTTTCCCTCAAATCTTCAAGACAGCTAGCTGTTCACCACCATCTCAGATCATCCCCAATCCAAAATCATGATCTTTTCTACCCTTATTAAATGCCTCCCATCCCAGCCCAATCCCCATGCACAAATTTCCAGTTTCCCCCCTTGGAGTTTCCTTCTTATCCATACTAACCACCCCATGCATCATCTTGTCCACCATGCATACTCTCCTGCACCCCCCCCACCACTACTTATACCACTGTTTGTCCAAGTCTCTATATCTTGGTCTTCTACTCTGCTGTGGGTGTCCCTCGCCCCTCTCTACTGCTCCTTTTGCATCCTGCTATGTCCTGCTCAATTCAGTGTACAGCTCTGAGCCTCCACTATGTAGCAAAATAAAAAGAAAAGGCAGCAAGTGATGGTCTAACCCATTTTCTGCATTTGAATGCAGAAATCAAGCTGGCATTTTGCAAACAAATGGAGAAGATGAGACGAAATGCTCAGCCAGGATAACTTGTTTTTTTTTATTTATAAACCACGGACGCTGCCAAGACTGTTGGCCGAAGATTGTGCCTTCATAGACATCTTGTGTGCAGCCACAGAATTTTTTTTATTTTTTTTAATCTTCTTTTCTACAAAGTAAAAATGGCACCATTGGACCTGTAGCTTATCGAGCCCTGGCCTAATGTTGTAACCCAAATTTGGTACCATTCTGACTGGTGGGTCTGGAGAGGAAGATTCTTGAAGGAATTTACGAGTCTTTCCCAAAAACTTACTGTTGGCAATTTTGACACTTTTGGTCATGTGATTGGCATGACTTCCACAATTTTATACCCCTACCCTGTCCCAATGTTGCAACCCAAATTTGGTAGCATTCTGGCTGGTGGGTCTGGAGAAGAAGATTTTTGACGAAATTTACCAAGTCAGCCATTTTGACCAATTTAAAGTCATGTGACCGGAACGAGCTTTGAAATCCCTGTTACCAGTCAGGAGAGGAACGTTGGTGCCAAATTTCAGCCGGATTGGCACAGAGGTTTGGCTGGAGAAGTCAAAATAGGAGATGGACGGTGCACGATGACAACACCTTTTCTGGAATTTAAATTCCAGATAAACTAGTAATACAGTCGGGAAAAGCATCCACCAGCAGACGGAACTCCAAGAGCATCACTGACAATCACAGGAAGCCATGCATGTGCAAGAGTCTCAGTTTGTGGAAATGTTAAACATGAGGCCACAGGTGGTCCAATCCACCAACAGGTACATTCTGTATTTTTAATTTTTTTTGCTGGGGGCCGTATGGAGGAATAATTGCTAATCACATACTAGCCTTTTAATAATGGTTGTGTGGATTTCAAAACGTGCCGATTTCAATCATCAATTCAAAAGTGACTTTCTGACCACACCAAAACACATCCACTCTGCTCTCACCTGTTTCTGGTGTAGTACTGTCTCATGTGCACCTGGGGTGTCAGTAAGGGCTTGTACGAGGCAGGTGTTCTATAACTGTTATGAAAAGTTGGCGTTGTAAATGGAGCCTTAAAAATAGATGAACAAAACAAAATAAATACATGCTCTTGGTAACATTACCAATTTCTGCTGTACTGTTCACTCCAGCATGCCTCGTGGAAGTCTCCACATATATCAAAACATGTAACAAACGATGTATCGAATGCTTTATTCTACAGAAACAATGTTGTGGGCAAACATAACATTGATATTCAAAATGGGGAGTTTGTAACAAAATAAAGACTCTCCACTTCCAAAACAAATACGTGGGGTACTTCACACCAGTGGACTTTCGAAGTAAGCTGAAGCTGGTGGCCATGTGGGTGGTGGCAGCACGCTGTAGAAGCCAAACTGCTGTGGAGGTGCGTACACCGGCTGGAGGAAGAAAGGGCTTGCAGGCGTGGCGGGTGTCGTGGTTGTTATTGAAAAGCGTTGCCGAGGGTACGAACCAGACTCTGGTTGGCGTAGTCCATTCTTTGGCAGGAACGTGGTGATGGCAATCGGCTTGGCCTTTATTCTGGCCTAGCATTTGCAAGGTTGAAAACACAAGGGAAGAGTTTATGTGCGCATCGTGGCATCTCCACGGAGATAGACATCCCCACAATGGCAATATCAGCACCAACAGGGGTGAACTGTTATCCACAACTGAATTGGTGCCTACAAGGGAACTAAGGTTAATGGGGCCAAGAGAAAGATACCGGCAATCACAAAAGGTAAGCCTCCCCTGGTGCCCGCAATCCAATGATGGCCATGTTCTTTGTGGAATGCCATATTACTTTGGCCTTCAACATTTAAGGATAGAGTGTAAATTAAGAAAATGTGTCCCATCTACAATCTATCTATAAAACTCAACATAATGAAAATCAGGGGAAAAATTATTCAAGTTATGATCAAAAAGATGTTTTTGTGAATTAGGTCAATCAGAAAAAAGTAGGCCAAGAAAACGAATCAAATATCAGGTACCCAGCTTCAATGCAGGTGCACCATTATGATGCAAGAACAGCTTGGCAGGCCAAGCAGTATTTAAGATTCCATTGGTAAAATTGAGTGATGACAAAAAAAATATTAAAAAACTTTTTAGACTGCCATTTGACGATGACCTCAGGAGGGGTATGATGTACTTAGCATAAATGTGCCTTGCTGTAGGGCCTAGGCTATACCGAGAGGGCAATTTAGTTCCGATCAGACAAATCTTGGTTGAGTTTTGGTGGAAAAATGTTAAAATGACTACAATTGGATCATAAACCAAATAATATGACCACTGGATATGTACCTTATCTAGGCCCTGGCTTAATGTTGCAACCAAAGTTTGGTAGCATTCTGACTGGTGAGTCTGGAGGAGAAGATTTTTGAAGTAATTTACGTGGTTTTCCCAAAAATTTACTAAGTTGGCCATTTTGACACATTTCCGGTCATGTGATCGGCATGCCTTCCGTAATTTAACATCCCTACCGTGGCCTAATGTTGCAACCCAAATTTGGTAGTGTACCGACTTGTGGGGCTGGACAAGAAGATTTTTGAAGAAATTGACTAAGTCGGCCATTTTGACTTGCCTAAAGTCACGTGACCGGAACGAGCTTTGCAATTCCCGTTACCAGTCAGGAGAGGAACGTTGCTGCCAAATTTCAGCCAGATCGGCCTGCCGGTTTAGCCGGAGAAGTCGAAATCGGAGACAGACGGATGGACGGTGCACGATGACAATGCCTTATCTGGAATATAAATTCCAGATAAGCTAAAAATTAGGTCAAGGTCAAAAAAATGTCAACCCCACATACTTTCTATTCCCATTATTTCAGAAGAAGTTCGTTCTGAAAGTCACAGCCCGATCCGAGATACATTGGCAGGACAAAAAAAAAAAAGGACAAAAACCTGAACAGACGTTTAGTACTCTGAGGGGTCTAAGACCTTGACCTTTAACTCAGAGGGGTATAATGTATATGAAGCGTACATGTGCCTTGCTCTAGGCTATCTCGACAGCAATTTCATTCTGATCGGACAAACCTTAGTCGAATTTTGGTGAATGTTAAAATGTCTATAATTGGGTCATAAACTGAAGAAATGGGTCAAGGTCAAAAAAGTTGTGTGAACCCTGCATTTTCGTATTCCCATTATTGGTGCAAAATTCCATTCTGAAAGTCCCAGGCAGCTCAGAGATACAGCTTGGAAATTTGGCAGTGAAGGAAGGAAAAAAACAACAACAACAAAAAAACAACAACAGCAACAAAACACCAACTTAAATGGTGGTTT
>CM068956.1:108276204-108290033 GCA_035128595.1 Eptatretus atami | reverse complement strand
ACTAGATTCTGAACTTGGCGAACAGTACGTGCAGTCATCTTTGCTGGTCTGCCCTGGCGAGCGCAACTCAATGTTGTACGCTTCTTTGAGAACCTCTGGATGTTGCCACAGTGTTGGGGCTTACTTTCAAAGAAGCACTGATCTTCTAGTGTCCTTGGCCATCTTTATGGAGGGCAACGATTCGATCTTTGACATCTTTCGAGAGCTCTTTACCATGAGGGAGTCATGCTGCTTTCTCATGGCGATTGGTAACAAGCATTTCCTATGCAATTATTATATTTCTTCAGCAAGCAGATAGAAATTACTGCATTGAGGTACACTTCTTCACTTTTTAACATACCAGGGACGGTTTGCGCTCTATGGACATGTGGTTATTTGTTTTGGTGCATATTTGTACCTTAACACTCGACTTTAAATATGCAGGAAAATGATGAAAAAGGAAGCTGTTTACCCATGCTTGACTTACTTTTCTGTGCAGGACATTAGCAGGGTTTTGTACTCACTTTTGTTGCCGCCCTCTTTTCAGAAAGAAATATTCTGTAATATGCACATGTTTTTATGGAATGCGATTTTGTGCCTGTGCATACATAATGTGCCAGATGTCTTACTCTGTCCATCACTCTAAGTTGTTTGCTCTAGCACAGCTGCTAAAAAAAAGTTACACTGAATTATTTACATATTTGTGAGGGGTGTACTCACTTTTGTGAGATACTGTATATGGCAAGGCCAAAAGACCAAGTCAAAAAGAGCCATCATGCAGTCTTTGCATGCCACAACAGGTGGATTGTCACCATTGATGGAAAAGGTTGATCAAGAAAGTAAAAGTGCAACACTTGACGGCAGAGGCCTTACCGAGAAAAGTAATACTCCAACTGCTTGCGAAGAACTTCTTTTAATTCCTCCTTACTCATCCGCTCTGTCTCATTAAACTCATCATCATCTGCAACCAAAGACAATAGAAGAATAAGGGATTGGGATCAGGTGAGGTGGTAAATAAATGCTACGAAAGAGAGACAGAGAGAAAAAAAATAGAAAGAGAAGATAAAAGAGAAAGAGATCACATGCTTTTGACACAGTCTGGACCCTCCCTGCTCACCAAATCTCTTCCTGGTATCCAAGGCCATCTTCACTCATGGCTCGCAGACTTCCTCTCCTTCACAGTCAACGTGTGGCCTTAATAGAGTTCTTTCATCCCCTTTCCTGTCCAGGCTGGAGTTCCTCGAGCAGTGTTCTGGGCCCTGTTCTTTTCTGGTTTCAACAATGATCTCTCCGATCTCTGGAAAATCCTCTTCATCTCTTTGCTGATGACTCCACCCTCTGCGTACCATCTGTCATCCCTCAGACCGGCAAGCAGCAGCTTCTTCGCTCACTGCGATCTGGGTAAAATCACAAACTGGTCCAACACGAGTAACATGTCTTTAATCCGGACAAATCTCACCTCTCACTATGTCTCTCCGAAAGGACCGTTTGGAAAACCCCCCATCCACTTTCTCAACAATCCTCAGGAAGAAGTCCTTTCATTCAAGCTTCTGGTCTCACTATTTGCCATGATCTTCCCTGGGAAAGCCACATTTCCAACCTGGCCTCCAAAGCCAGTCGCTGACTGGGAATCCTCCGTCGTGCAAAGCTTCTCCGGCCCACCTGAGCTCCTGACCACATACAAAGCTTTCGTCCGCAGCCTGATAGAGTAATGCTCTCCCCTCTGGGCTTGTGCTCCTGCCTCCACATTTCTCGGCTTCACGCTGTGGAAACCAAGGCATTTCGATCATTGGTATCTCCCCGATGAGGCTGAGTCTTTTGCCTCTCACCCTCTCACCACAGGCAGGTTGGTGGTCTTTCTGTCTTCTACCGTCTCCTCTCTGGTCTCCCCCCCCCGCTGGTCTGGATTTGTCCCCACCATATTTCCGCAGGGCTCAAGGTCCACCAACAACCCCCTTCTGGTAAAACTATCAAAATCACGAATCACCGCCCACCTTCACTCTTTCATTCCTTTTTTCCGCCTTTGGAATAAACTCCCTCACTCTGTTCAATCCCATTCTTCCTCCAGGCCTTCACAACAGCTGTTCACATCACCTCTTATCGCCCCCCATCCAAATCTTGGATCTTTTCTACCCCCGTTAATCCACCCCAAACCCCTCCTTCCAATTCCCTGCCTTCCTTCCTGAAAGTCCCTGTAATGTCCATCTTGTATACCCCATGTTCCCACCCCATCCCTCTCCTTCCACAGATCTCCTAATGTCTCTGTGTCCCCACTGTTTTGTCCTTCCCACTCCCGCCCCTCTTGTCTCATGCCCCCTTGCTGTGCTTGTGTTAGCTCTCATACGAGCCTCGAAAAGTATACAACCCCCCCCCCCCAAAAAAAACCCCGCTAATCCACCCCAAACCCACCTCCTTCAAATTCCCTGCTTTCCTTCTTGAAAGTCCCTGTCGTGCCCATCTTGTTTTCCCTGTGACCCCATCCCATCCCTCTCCCTTCTCAGATCTCCTCATATCTTTGTTCCACACTTT
Source organism: Eptatretus atami (assembly GCA_035128595.1). Classification (NCBI taxonomy): domain Eukaryota; kingdom Metazoa; phylum Chordata; class Myxini; order Myxiniformes; family Myxinidae; genus Eptatretus; species Eptatretus atami. Next base: position 108,287,525 of record CM068956.1, on the reverse strand, counting down.
ATTTTCTTCCCTCCCCCCCCGCCCCACCTCCCATCTTGTCTCCTGCTCCTCTTGTTGTGCTTATGTGTGTTACTCTCATACGAGCCTTAACAGTGTATACAAAAAAAATAAAAATAAAAAACTCACAATTTTTTTTTAACAGTTTCATTGAAAATTTTATGCCATTTGACATCCCACACCAGAATTCTTTGGCCAATACATAGGCAACTGCATCGGTCCCACATCCCATAAGAGGATATTTAACGGTTCATCAACTTTAAACATTCTTCTCAACATGCTCAGTTTTCATTTGGGAGATTTATGGGCACCTCTGCAACCTTTCTCGATATAAACGTTTCAGTCAAGGAGAATGACTTAATCCCACTGTCCATTACAAACATATATTCCCACAGCTACTTTCTATATTTATCCTCCCATGTTGAAATTTCAATCCCATATTTCCAATTCCTCAGGTTCACCATCTGTGCAACAACAATTCAGAATTCAAATCAAAATCAAAAAATCAGACATGAAATTCCTTCACTGAGCGTGCCTTTCCCACCTCCATTGTGGCCGGTACACTACATCGTGCCAGCAACACCAACAGCTAGATGGCTTTACAACCTTCTGAGAAAGAAAACCCAAGGAAAAGATGCATTCACATTGGCTTTCATTCAGACCACCACTTCACTCTCACAACCCAAAAGCAGAATCAACACGACAGACCACTGACGACACCACTGTGGATATGATCTACGGAATCACATGCACTCTCTGCAAAAATATCCAAATTGGTGAAACCGGACAAAGACTGGGTGATTGCTAACACCAACCCTCACACTTTTTAGTTAATGGTACCACAGCCAACTCCACACAGGAGCGGCCGAATACTTCACTTCTGTGTTTGCTTCCAAATCTTGTGTCCCCAACCGCTCACCCTCTGTACACACCCTAGCCAGTCACCCCCAACTGTTCCTGGACTCTGTATTTTGCATCTGAGAAGGGGTAGAAGTTTCTGGCCAACCTAGACGGCATTAACTCACGTGTCCTAAAAACCTGCTCTGCTTTTCTTGCATATCCTCTTTCTGCTCCTTTCACCATCATTTACCCTAGGTTATATTCCATCTGAAGACAAGATGTGAGGAATCTGCACAGAAGGAGGAGCAGGTTTCCAAAACTGAGTTAACATCAGGGACAGTACATATGGGAGACCAGTCCAGCAGAGGGATGGCTGCTTGCAGTAACTGCCAATCTACTTGAGTGAATTGCCAGAGGTAGCCAGCGCTGAAGCAGCTCTTGAAGAAGAACCAGATAGATGTTGACTCTCACAAGCATTTGATCAGATGAACCAATTGGAGCAGAGGAAGAGCAGGAGACATTTTCATCGCCAAGTCCAGAAGGGAGGATTAGCCATTGGGAGACATCTGGATTGGAAAGTCTACAGATCGAGTCATTCCCATAAAGTCAGAGAAGTTATTTGCTGAAGTGTCATGGCTGGTGAAAGGGGTACTAATACCCAGCCAATTGGTGGCAATTGAAACTAGAACGGAACTCAGTGGAGCACATACCTCTGCCAGGCTGAATAGTTTATGTTTTGTATCCCACTGATAGGCAGGATCTGCATTCAGACCTTAACCAAAATCTAGTCGGTTTGTTCTTGTCACCTTCCCAAATCATCCAAGTTTTGTCATAATCCATCGAGAACTTTTTGAAAAATCATGCTAAATATAGTTTTGGCACTCTCAATGGTGAAGAATCACTTAAAAAATTCTCAGATCCAGATATTCCCCAAAATCGAATCAATTTGTCACACACACACACACACACACACACACACACACACACACACACACACACACACACAAAGTCTTCCTCTTTTACTCCAGCAAAAACACCAAAATTATCAGATCCTTGCTGCCCACAGCCATTAGCACACCTCAATTAATGGTCTGTCAATTTCATCCATCGCTATTCTGGCTGACGCAGATAGACACTTGCCTCTATGAGCAGGACCAGTTCTTCATTCGACATTCAGTACACTGGGTCGTTTGCCATTGCCTTTTCTGAGAAATGTATAGCGGTGTTAAAAAGCCAGTCATGGCTCTAACTTTGAAAGATACAAAATGGCCTCAGTGTTAAGCACCACTAGTGATGACTTAATAAGCAATCAAAACCTATTTCAGAATGGGATCATAAAACCAGCTCAGACTGGGTGGAAAGAGAAAGGAAATAGGTAGAGGGATAGGGTTTGGGAAGAACCAGGATAGAGTAGAGAGCAGGGGTCTCACCTGCCTGCCCGAGAAGTAACGGCGCTTCGTACGAAGCAAACGGAGATTCCAACGCAGGAAGAGCCATGTCGTCTGATGCATAAGAGATGTCCAAAACATTTGCGGCACTCTGAAACTTGGCGAACACTGGACATGGCATTACACCATGTGCTTTCCCCACTTCACCATTCATCTGCTCAAAAACTGACATGAAAAGAAGGGTTAAATGTAAGAATCCATGGTTGAAGTCTTGCTGATGTAAATGCATTATACAAATAACACCTGAAGATGTGAAAATGAAAATGAGGAAAAAACAAACAAACATTAGATTAATGCTAAACAAGGACAAAACAAACAAAAAATAAATTAAGCAAACAGATATGAAACCACATTACCAAGGACTTATCACCAAGTGTTATCGGTGATAAGTCATTTTGATCAATCTTCAAATTTTTCCCTTTTTACTTTGTTTAAAGCTCACGGAAGACATTTTACATGTATTACATGCAGGCCATGGGGAATCATGAGAGATTGTGCACATTTACATCCATCACAAGAACATTAACAGGCAAGACATTTCACAGATAGGAACATCAAACAGAAACCCATGTTAGCAAATACAAAACTCGAATGGCATTCGGTTGAGCATATATCTCCGCCAGGCTGAAGAGTTTATGTTTTGTATCCCATTGATAGGCCAGATGTGAATCAAAATATTGTCGCGGGTCTGGCCAGTTTAGTTAATTCCCCCCCCCCCCCCCCGACGCAATTGTGGTGGACGGGTGGTTGACACCGAACAGGCCGGGTCGCCGAGCGGTTTTCCTTAGACGCGAACACGTGATCCTCAGAGATTATGGCGCATGCAGGAGGGGAAGGGCGGCACGGACGGAGCAGATCGAAGCACAGCACAAGGGGGTTTATACTTGAACCCACGATAAACACAAGGACACCAGCAACCTAAAATAAACACAGGTTTTTAGTGAAAAATAGAAGAAATACTTACAAGGGTAATAAGTCAAAATGTAATAATAAAACGTGAGATAAATTAAAGTCTAAAGTCGAGGCACCTCTACACACGGACTTTCATACAGACAAGGGGAAAACAAATTAAAGAAAATCCTCCCTTTATTCTCGCACTTAGCTTTATCCAGAGACGATCGAACTTTGCGATCGGGCCGCTTCTTACAGCGCGGGCAGATGCGCCCAAAATGGCGCCGAGCTGCTCTCTGGGCAGGAAACATACGTGAGGCAATATTCAACGCCAGGGCTCACCAACCGCCGTGCAGCTTCCTTGTCGATCGCGCTTGCCGAAACCGTTGCCCTCTACAGAATGGCACCGCTCCATTCGTTGACATACACGAGGCTTCGACGTTGGTCTCTCACGACCCAGCCAAGAGTCAATGGCCAGCATCTTGCTCCACCAGGCGAGCCGATTCACCTCAGCACGAATACGAGAATCGTGCAGTCTTCTTCATGTATCGAAGGAAAGCCAGCTATAATGCCCTTATCTTACACGCAATCTCCTAGCTCCGTCGTCTCTCGACCGCATCCCTCACACCAAACTTAACCCAACAAAACCAACTGTTTTTCCTTTCGTAACGAGCAGCTTCTCCGTTCTCTTTTCAGAACACCGATTCTATCTCAAACTAGGTCCGCTCGCTACAAAACAGCACGACCGTGTCTCTCTCCTCCTGCAATGAGCTGCTTCCCCGGGTTCTCTTGCCGAGACACACTCTTCCTTTTACTAACGTCACGCCCATCAATCATCCACCTCCCAGCATGGCTTGTTGGCATGAAACCGGGAAGGTGGGGCTTCTGCCTGTTCGGCACGTTTGACTCGCTTATTGTTATAAAAACGTAATTCCTGTTATTGCTGGCTTGTAAATGCAAAAACATAGGAAAAGGTCACGGGGGCAATTACATACTGGGGGAAATTGGCCTTAATCCCTATCTAATTAACACAGCACCACCCCCCGTGTGGTGACAACACTTAAGCTCACAGTTTCCCTACTTAATTTACATCGAGATGTCTCCTACACATCCACGGACCAAGCAACTCGAAACAATCCTAACTTGCTATGAAATTCCTCCATCTACCCCCACAACCGTAAAAATATATAAATCGGCTTGTTCTCCTCACCTAACCAACTCATCCACAACTTTTTGAAATATCATGCTATATAGCTCTCATTTTGGCCATATCCCTCAATGGTGAAGAATCAGGTAAAAAAAAACAAACAATTCTCATGTCTGGATCTTCACTCAAATAAAATCAATTAGTCCTTGTGTCATACACCCAACCTATCCACCAATTTTCGTTCAAATGTGTCCACAACGTTTTGAGATATCCTGCTCACAGAGGGACAGACAGAGAGGGGTGAAAACAGCCTCTGTCCACCTTCAGTGGTGGAGTTAACGTGTTGCATGACATCCCATTAGTGAAACAGACCTTGTCAAATAAGCTTTCAGATATATGGTGACAACAAACAGTGAACATATCTGCTTCACATGTGAATAACTGTACGGCCAAGATCGTTGAGCAAGTACACCGATGTACACACCTGCGTACTCAGCAAGGGCCACCTCCTGCCAGACTCCAGGTGCTGCAAGGCTGGAAACGTAAGGGTTGGCTGCTGCAAAACGCCATGCCTTTGCATTCGGGTTCAAGTCTGATGAGGCTTTAGCTGGAGCCTACACAATGAGACAAGGAAGCACTCAAGAACATATGTTGAAAAGTAGACAAAAAGCATGCAAATAACTGTTACCTCTTCAATTTGGGTAGAAGAGCAACAGACAAGGAACTTCACCAAACATGACAAGACCATGTTTGCTGACGTTGTTTTTGGTAGCTTTTAGTGACCAAGGAGAATTGAATGTACATAGAGTAATCCAGATTTAGCCTTCATTAAGCTCTGACAAAAATATATTCATCAACAGATTGCATCTATGACTGCAAAAATCCACAAATGTTCAAATTGGGATTTGAAAAAAAAACTAAACAAAAAAGGAATTTTTTTACAAAGCGGACTATCTACCTGCAATTGCACGTAGTCTGGTAACCACCTAGTACAATGCCAAAGAGTTTAACCTTCGTACAACAATGAGGAACAGTTGTTCATATTGAAATGTGTCCAAAATACTTTTGGGCTGTTAAAGCCCAAGTTAGTTCATTAGTTACTCCTGTCCCACGTCTGTCTGTCTCTCTGAAAGGACCGTACCTCAAATCCTCCCACCTACTTTCTCAACAACCCTCTCAAAAGGTGTTGTCACTAAAACTCTTGTGTCTCACTCTCAGCCATGATCTCTCTTGGGCAAGCCACATTTAAAAGTTGGCCTCCAAAGCCAGACCCCCAACTGGGTATCCCCTATGTGGTGCCATTTGCAGTGAGGGAAGGGAAGCACACATGATGGAGGTGACAAGGCACCACCAGGTTTTAGACTTTAGAGGAAGACAAGTTGTTTGAAAGCTCATTCTTGAGATTGGACAGATGTTTTCTGGCTCTTCTGAGAGTAGACAAACACTTACTGTGGGCATTGTGGAATTATCCGAGGTTGCCTTCGGTCAGATTTGCCTTCCAGAAGGAGAATGCAAGTTGGTTTAAAGCAAACGCCTCACCACAAAATTCAGAGCACCAAGAGCAGAAGGATGGGTAAGATATATATATGAGAGGAGAAGAGAGAGAGAGAGAAGAGAGAGAGAGAGAGAGAGAGAGAGAGAGAGAGAGAGAGGAGAGAGAGAAGAGATTAGGATAGGAGATGGTGAAGAAAAAAAAAGAAAAAAAGGGGGGGGGGGAGGTGGAGTTAAGTAAAGAGAATATGTTATGCTTCATGACTGAACACAAACAAAAAACAAAATAAAGAAATAAAAATGAACTCATGTCAGAACAGCTGCACACACGACGACGACAACAACAGAGTTTTTGATGTAAACCGCTGGCACATCTGCAAAAACTTTGATGTCCCAGTTTCAGAAAATTTGTGGGAACATGAACCAAAAGCAATCATTGAAAACATGGAAGTACCTACACTGCTCACGTACGACCGAATGATCCCATCGAGCATGAACATCGAAAACAAAGCATTGCAGCCAGATATACTTCGGTACAAAAAAAAATTACACCCGAGCGGGTTTGACGGTCAGCTCGGATACAAAACTTGATGCAAACGAGTGTTAATCAGCCTTAGCGACTACGGAAAAGTGAAAACAGATTCAAAAATAAATGCGTGAAGCCGCTCGAAGCAAAAAAAATCTCCATATTCTAGGGAATCATTCCCAACATCATTATACAATTTTCAAACCCACGTTTATGGCCATGAAATAAATACTCCAAGTGTGTGCATTTAATGGCTGTATCCAGGGCAGAGCTGGACCCCAACTAAAAAGGACCCTCGGGCCACCAAGAAGCTCAATCACTCGCTGCCTGCACATCTGTGCGGCGTCACGTGACCAACCAGCTCGCCGTCTGATGAAATGCCCTAACAAAATCATAAAACGTCCGTTTTTCAGCGGAATTCTTTCAGATACTTGCAGAGCACATCCCCAAACCATCTAAAATATAAACATTAATCGCACAGACGCTACGAATAAGCAGTCCCTCAGGACAGGTTACGAGGTGAAGCAGTGAACGGAAAGCATGTGGTGTCCCTTCCAGAGTCTCACGGTTATTTGCATTGAATACATTTTCCTCATGAAAAGTGTGTTCCCGAGCAGATGTGCACGAAAAGTATCTTCATTAAACGTGTAGCTACACCAGAAGGTCCCAAGGGTGAAAACAGAAATCAACTAGAACTTAAGACAGCCTCGTTATACGGCATGGAAACGGATGGAAGTCCATGGAAGCTGCTCCTCGCTGCAATGCATTCCACACAAACCGAGGATATAAACATTCAATTTTCACAAAACTTGATGCAACCGAGTGTCAATCAACCTTAGCGACTATGAAAAGTGAAAACAGAATTTAAATTGAACTTAAAATAACCACACGAAGCCGTGTTGAAGTCAGCGGACCTTGTGTTGCCCAATAAGCAGGGCCAGATGATAGATGTAATGAGAAACTAGTTGGTCAAATTAAATCTTCTTAATCCCTATGAAACCCATAATGCATTATAGCCGTCCGATGCTTCCTTATAGGCCATTCGAACAGTCATTTTGCACTTGATGACCAGGTAACCTTGACCCCGAGGCGAAAAAGGGCTCAGAAGATCTATAGAGAGCAACTCGTATTATCATCGTGTCAAGTTCGATGGGTCCGACCAATCAGGAGGCGAGTGGCCAGAAGAAGAAGCCCCTCCCTTCAAAAAGGGGAAGTGTGTGGTTGTCGGGACCAGCGTGGAGAGATTGCGTCCCATGTGTCTCGAAGCGCGTCTGTCCGAGTCTGCGGCGGGCTGCATCCCGCGCATCGGAGGCGTTTCGTCTGGCGCATTGCAGCGAGCGGTCGACCATTTTCATCAAGGGAGATCACCTCGTCTCGCCTCCTCTGGCTTCGGCTCCCCTGGTCCGTGCTTTTGGCGACTGGAGCTCCGGGAAGGTGTGGACGACCAGCCGCGTGCTCGCGGCCAGGTAGCCAGCCGATCTGACTCCCAGCCGAACTATCCTCCTCGGCTGGAGAGCCGAATAAAGACCTCGAGGTCCATCTCCTTCTGGGTATGTGCGTGTGTGTGTCCGTGGGCCCCGTCTAAAAGTAGAATTAAGTGTTTTTGTTGTACATTATTTACATTTCTTATTCGGATAACTCTGCTCTTTGTGTGTTCCCTTCCCCCCATTGTAAATAAATCCCCTCTTGTTGAATGTACCAGCTCATCCTTGTCCTTTCTATCATTGGTTTGCCGCGCTGCGAACGGGAATTAGGAGGCCTCATTGCTGCTGTAATCGTGCAATCGGCCCGGCAGGATTCTGGTACTCTCCGCTCGGGGTACGACTTGGTACGCTCGGGGTACAGTACGGCTCGGTAACGGCCCGGATCGCGCAGACCCTGCCGAGGGTGAATTTCCCCGGGAGTTTGGACGACGTGGGTATTTAGGTATATTGAAATTGGCAATTAACCCTATCCAACGGGTCGACCTATTGGCGATCTTCGGTCCGATAAGGGACCCGTGACCATTCGGATTTATCTGAAGGGTACGACCTAAATTCCGGTGAGCCGACTCTACTGCTCCATCTACGGTCGTGCTCACCACCGAGACCCAGCAACACAACAATGAGGTCAGCGAGCTGACCTAATAAAACAAAAAAAAAAAAACATAAGAAGTCATTGCTAATTGATGTGTTAATATCAGTGATTTTGGACGAAACAATGCAGAAATCAAGAAAATGACCAAACACCAAGAATGAAGTGAAAAGATCCTGGAAGCTGAAGAATGCCAAAGTTGTACCAATGATAGCTGGAGCTACGGGAATGACGACAAAGAACCCCATAGAGATATTAAACATAGGTGCAATGCAATAATACCCCTGGGCACTCACCCCGTAGCGGCTGGATAAGATAACCAGGGAACCACTGGTAGGCATGGATGACCCACAAAATAAATACCTATGGATATTTTTTTAATGCCGTGAACAAACTTTGGTACATCATAGGTGACAAAGGTTGTGGTCAAGTTTCATCAAAATTGTGTGTGTAGTTTCTAAGAAAGCAAATGCATATTTTGGGGATCAAACCCCCTCAGGCCAAATTAGATCTGTGACTTGCTACAGGTACCATGTAAACCTGCACTAACCCATTTCATGGTCGAATTGTTGGTGACTCAACCATCTCCCTCACCAGGTTTTCTGGTGAGGAGGGTGTACAGATATGGACACCCAAGCAGGATTAAAAACAAAACCTGTCAAAGGGCAGAGGAGCTCCTTGTGACCCAACGGCCATCCATTCCTCGTGCCCAACTGTGTGCAGACATCTTCCTACAGTTGGGTTACTTCTAATTTTTTTTTAGGAGGCGCGTGGTGGGATTTCCACTCCAGCCACCATAAAACACTTCATTCCGCAAAACCCACAAATGTAAGGAAATATGGAAACCCACTCTGTGGGAGCACTTCCTGTGATGCTGCTCTCTGCAAGGTAACTCACCGGACGAAGGGATTGGGGTAAAGCCACCGGGACCCCCATTCCTTGATGATAGGAGGAAAACGACAGGGTAAACCTCCAGGGTCAGATTGCAGTGGTGTGCGGCAGAGTGGGGCTGAGGTGTCGTCCACCAGATTGCGCCTCCTTGGGTTAACCTGAGGCGGTCCCTTTGGGTGGGTGCCCGGAATGTCCTATCCCAAAGAGAGACCACCTTTCTCTGTTATCATCTGAGTTCAAGCATTATCACAGGTATTGCAGCACTCTCTGAGGATCGGAGACCGGATCGTGTCGAGATCATGGCGGATGGCTACACCCACTATTGGTTTGGTCACCGATGGTTACCATGCCAAAGGAGTTGCTGTAGCTGTGTCCAGCAAGCTGACTCCAGTGATAAAGGTAACAGTGGTCAATGAGCTTATTTATTATGAGACGAAGGATTCCTCACTCCTTGGGTGTCGCTTCCCTGGTCTCTGTATATGCTCCGACTAAGGTGAGTGATTCTCACCATGAAGGATGCATTCTATGCAACACTTTAGTCTTTGGCTGATCAGTGCACCAGGCGAGATACTCTTCTCGTCTTGAGGGATTTCAATGCATTGAATGGAACTGATAGGGATGGTTATGAGACATGTGATGGTCCCCATGGGTCTGGAACTGTGAACCAGAATAGCACCAAGTTCCTTGACTTTGCAAAAAGTCATGGACTTAGGGTGGCTGGTTCATGGTTTCAGTGACCATAGGGTCATTGCTGGACTTGGCATTGCACCGCCGGTGGTGTGGCAAAGGAGATTGAACATGTGCTCGTTGGTCACTGGAGGATGATCCAGAACTGCAAGGTCTACTAGAGTGCTCAGTTCCGACCGCAGATTTGTTGTAGCAACAATGAAGTTGCAGCTTAAATCCGGGAGAATGGTACCATCCCAGCATATGCTAGAGGTTGGCAAGCTCAAGGATGGGAGGGTAGCTGATGAGTTTGCAAACAGGCCAAGTGTGGATTTGGGAGGTCTGCGTGCTTTGGGGAATCCTGAAGGGTTGTGGAGTGCCTCCAAGACCACCGTCCTTGATGTTGTGGAGTTCCTCCAAGACCACCGTCCTTGATGTTGTGGAGTTCCTCCAAGACCACCGTCCGGTGGATGTCTTGGAACTCACCGTAGGGCGAAGAAGAATTTTGTCTCTCAAGGGACACTGGATACAATTGACAAGTCGCAGGGCCAGGCTTAATGGAAGAGTTGAGCTGTTCAGGGAGCTGAGGCATAAAACTGTACATGTGCTGAGGGTGGACAAGGAGGCCACTGTGTGAGGAATCTGTGAGGGGGTGGAGCATTACCTGTGGTCAAGTGATTCTAATCCTGCTTACAGGGGAATTTTACGCATTTAATTCCTCCAAGCCCATCCCTCGGTGTACTGCAGTTAGAGCGGATGGTGGTGAGCTCTTGACAAAGGAGTTCGAAGTGAAGGCCCGCTAGGCCGGTTACTTTGAGCGACTGTACCAGGCTGATCCACCAGCTGTCGAAGTGGTACTATCCCTATTGCTGACCCTCCAATCAACTGTGACCCACCTTCGTTTGTGGAAACAGGCTGTGGTGAACTGGTTGAAAAGGGGTAAAACTGGGATCTATGCCATCCACGATGAACTTCTCAAGGCTGGTGGAAATGCTGTACTCATGTCGTTGCATGCAGTTCTGTGTTCTGCCTGGAACACAGGCATCATCACAACTGACTGGAAGAGGGGCCTTGTTACCCCTCTCTGGAAAGGGAAGGGTGATCACCAGGACTACAACAACAACCGAAGGGTGATGCTGCTCTCAGTGCCGGGCAAGGTCTTTGCTCAGATAATTATTGCCCCACTGTTTTGTCCATCCCTCTCCCGTTCCCCTTGTTGTGCATTCTGTGTGTTTGCTCTCATACGAGCCTCGACAATATATAGAGAAAAAAAAATAAAAAAAATGATAGGGTTCGCCACCATCGGTTTGAGCATCAGCATCCAGAGCAGTCAGGCTTTACACCAAAGAGG
>CM068956.1:108256300-108275749 GCA_035128595.1 Eptatretus atami | reverse complement strand
GAGCCGCTGGGATTACGGGTTTCCTGGGTTAAAACCAAGATCCAGGCTTTCAATGGCATCTTGGATGCTGCTATCTTGTCTGTACCTGTTTGTGGTGAGGATGTTGCGGTCACAGACAGATTAACTTACGTTGGCAGTGAAATTCACGTCTCTGCTGGCTGTAAGCCAGAGATCAATAGACATCTCGTCTATTCGGGCCTGGGGAGTCATGGATTCACCGCATCATGGGGTGTGGCGCTGCCAGTACCTGTGCAGGATGACGAAGGCATATACGAGCATATACGAGCTGGAGAGGCATATACGAGCTCGATTAAACATTACTCAAAATTTTTATTCGACATAAGATTACATTTTTCAGATTCCCTCCATGAACACTCGAGCCAAACAAAGCCAATGGAAATCTGGACCAATGTCTTCAGTCTCTTTAATCTCATTCTTCTCTCCAGGGTTTCAAGACAGTTGTTCACCTTCATCACGTCATCTCCCATCTACAAACATGATTTATTTCTTCACCCATTAACCCCACCCAAGCCCATCACTTTCCAGGTTTCAATTTTTTTCTTTCATTAGTGTGATTGAGAGGTTGCAGTTACATCCATTTTGTTCAACCCTTTGTTCTCATTCTCTCCCCCCTCCCCAAGTCCTTTATTCCTTCAAGTAGCCCTCCATATTCCTTCAACCCTCCTGTTGACAAGTTTCCCTTCCCACCCCACCTCTTTCTAATGTTACGTCCTGATCTGTTCTGTGCTCTACCTCCTGCATGAATCTTGACACTGTATAAAAAAATGAAAGAATTAGCCTAATCCCATGACAAACTAGAAGGGAACTCGGTAGAGTGCATACCTCCGCCACGTAACGCCTGATCCATAACATATCGGGCACAATACATTTTTGAAACATCATGCTATACAGCACTGTATCGATTTTGGCCCTCTCTCAATGGTGAACAATCACTTTAAAAAATAAATTATTATTGCATCCAGATCCGGATCTGGATCTTCACCAAAATTGAATCAATTTGTCTTTGCGACACACCCAACCTGTCCACCAAGTTTCGTCCGAATCCATACACAACTTTTTTAAATATCATGATACATATCATTTTAGCACCATCTCTCAATGGTGAAGAATCACTTAAAAATTCTAGTAGTCGGATCCAGATCCAGATCTTCACCAAAATCTAATAAATTCTTCCTCGTCACACACCCAACCTGTCTACCAAGTTTCATCCGAATCCGTCCACAACTTTTTGAGATATCTTGTACACAAACAGACAGACAAACAGACAGAAAGGAGTGAAAACATAACCTCCTTCACCTTCAGTGGTGGAGGTAACAAGAGTAATCAAAGATTGCAGACCCTTGCCAGGATTTGTTTTGTGTGGCAAATAGTGTGGCCATAAAGTCTGGAAACATAGGCGAATATATATTATAAATGGTTTCTTGACATTACATTACAATACATGATATGTTCAATGACATTACATTATATGACATGTTCAATGTGTTGTCCCTCATGAGACCTTCGCCGCTCCTTGTTGTTTGGTAGGGGAGATCCAGTGTGAATTGTCTTGCGACCAGAACCATACGTTTTGCTTGTTCACCTCCACGTTCCCCTACCAAACAACAAGGAGCGGCGAAGGTCTCATGAGGGACAACACATTGAACATGTCATGTCCTGTCATGTAATGTCAATGAACATATGTATTGTAATGTAATATCAATAAACCATTTATGATGCATATTCACCCATGTTTCCAGACTTTTTGGCCACCCTGTAAATGGAAGGATGTACGAAATGAAAGGTCGAAAGGTCTATAAAGTTTTACAAATCCACATGTAAAGTTGCAATGTCGAAGGGCCTTGTGGGTCTTAAAAGGTCGAAGGGATGTAAAGGATGAAATTTAAGGTCTAAAGGGTCCTAAAACGTATAACAAGGGTCTAAAGGTCAAAGGGGTCCACAGCGTACTAAAAGGTCTGAAAAGCGTGAACTTCTAAAATATAGAAAGGAGTCTAAGAGTCTTCGGGGTTCTAAAGGGTCGAAGAAGATCTAAGCGAATCTAAGAGTTCAAAAGGGTAAAAGGATTAAGGCTCTAAAAGGTTTTCTGAGTCTTCATGGTAGTAAAGGGTCTAAATGGGGTCTTATACATCTTCACGTTCTGTGTGGACAAACAAAGACAGACAGACAGACAGAAACAGACAGATGCAATCTCTCTCCTCTGGCGAGCGTAGGAAACAGACACTTCTCAAGTTATATTGTGACGGCTGCACAGAAAGGTGACGGATGCCTGATAAGATGAGAAGAAAAGCCCAAGTCAAACCTGAAGAGCCATCATTTACATTCATAAACAAACACTTTTCTTTCACTTGTTAGCAATAACTTTTTTCATCTTTAATCATCGAAAGTGATTTCATACAATGTAAATCTCAGCATCAGGATGAGCAATGACCACCTGATCCCCAATCCAACCCCCCCTCCCCCATTCTTAAAGTAAATGTTAAATACAAAACCACATCCCACTGAGAGGAAGCCAGCAGCTGCTTCCCTCTGCTGACCTGAAAAGCATCAGATGTTGGTCGTGGAACAAGTCCATCAATTGCACTCTCCCACGATGATGCTGAAGCACAGGGCCTGTTGCTCTCATACCACAGATATATCGGTGGTTGTCAATTATTTTTTTTATTTGAAAAACAAATCTCCCCACGGTGTAGCTATAGCCCCATCAACCCTCCGACTATCCCAAGTAGCTCTAGGACACACTTATTCTTCCATCCCTTCTGGTTAAACTCCCAAAATCTAAATTATATCACCCTCAACTCTGTTCCTAAGGCGCTGTCACACCTTGACGATTTAGCCAGCAATGGCAACGTATAAAAATGTATGTAAAACGTTGGCGTACGCTGAAATTGATGTTTTTTTTATAAGTTTTGGTCGTATTCATAACGTTTTGGACGTATCCATAACATATTAGTAACGGGCAAGAACGTTTCGTTGTCTTATAGATAACTTATACCAACGAATGCTTACCCTGTTGTCGGCGTTCACAACCTATGCCAACGATAGTTTAACTTAGGCATAGCGCGCTGCCGTATCGCCGACGAACTCGTGGCGGAGCCTGTTAAAACCTGCCGCACGCCGATTTAAATCATAACCGCCTGAGAATTGAAGTGTCAACCACGCAGTCACACCTTGACGATTTAGCCAGCGTATGCCGACCTATGAAAAATGTGTCTAAAACGCTGGCACACGTCGAATACGGTATGGGTAAGTTGTGTATACGTTAAGAGCACGCTGAAAAACGATGAAGTACGCTGTCATATTTCGTGGTACGTCTAGTACGTCGTGAAATTTCAAGCATGCTGAAAATTTTACGACGTACTCGCCGTATGGCTCACACGTTCCGCTACGCTGGGAATAAGTTGTAGGCACGATATGCGACCGTTGACACAAGTTCCTTGTAAGTTACTCATAAGTCGAAACACGTCGAGGTAATGTTTAGCATAACCGAAATTTATTTTCTCCGTCAAGGCACATTTCTTTTTTTTCTCCTTGGCTCCGTGAAGGCACGTGACGAAATATCTGAAGTTGTTGTTGTTGTTTTTTTTTTTTTTAGTCTATCACGAATTTTAAAAATATATTCGGACATTTGCTTTTAGTTTCGACGTCGACGTGACAATTCCTCAACCAGAAAATATTCACAGGAGGAACTAAGAATAAGACATGAGCAAAACTGAAGAGGCAATCGACGTGACGTAACGGCAGTGACGAAATATCGGAAGTTATTGTTTTTTTTGTTTTTTTTTAAACGCTGCCAATACGCCATTATACGGTAGCTGTAAATTAGAAACACGTTCAGTAAGTTCTGTGGTCGTCCGGAAGACGTCATACAATACGTCTACATACGTCAATATGCGTTGGAGGTACGTTACATAGGTTCAAAGCACGTTACCATAGGTTAGAAATAAGTTTTGGGTACGCTAAGCATTACCTCGACGTGTTTTGACTTAATGAGTAACTTACAAGTAACGTGCCTCGACGTGGTCAACGATCGTGTAACGTGCCTACAACACGTTACTTCATAGGTTAAAATAAGTTTCAGGTAGCTATCATTACCTCGACGTGTTTCGACTTATGAGTAACTTACAAGTAACGTGTGTCGACGTGCGTCAACGATCGCATAACGTCCCCTACAACTTATGGCCAGCGTAGCGGAACGTGTGAGTCATACGCTGGCATACGTCGTAAATTTCAAGCATGCTAAAATTTGAGGACAACCGCAAGTATACAACGATGAAAGCCAGCGTACTACGACGTATGGCAGTGTTTTTCAGCGTGCTCTTAATGTTATCAAAACTTACCCATAACGTATTCGACGTGTGCCAGCGTTTAGACAAATTTTTCATAAGTCGGCATAGCTGGCTAAATCGTCAAGGTGTGCACAGGGCCTTTACATCCCTCTCCTCTCTGCCCCCCCCCCCCCCCAGCCTCCCCCCCCCTCTGTTTGTGGAACTTCCTACCTGAAGCTATACAATCCTTTTCCACTCCAGGACTTCAAGCAAGCAGTACACCACTGTTCTATGTTACCCCCCAATTAACACTAGATAACCCAAATCCTCTTACTTGTAAGGTTACTGAGTTTCCTCCCTCTCTTTTCCTGTTCATTCATTTGCTTGCTTATTGTATCTGGCTGTTGTTCCACTGTCTGTCTGTTGCCTTTTTATCTCAATCACATTTCGTTTTTCTTGATGTTGTATTAAAAAAAAATTTGAAAAAAAAATCAACAGAATGGTAAACAAGGAGCCTTTCGACCATGGACACAAACACCAGATTTCTTGCGAGTCTATGGAGTTTTCATAAACTCCAGGAGGAATTTGCTTTGTGCAGCAAAGCTCACGAGACATTCCGAGCTTGCAAAAGCTACACCTAATATTCTTCGGTGCTTGCAGTTCATACCACAAGTCATTTAGTGCAAAATAAACTTTTTGACACTTCAACAATTTTGAAAGTTTGAACTGCATCATGAATGCCTGAACAGGGTGGATACATGGCGGGCACCCCATGTTGGTCAAGACCAATGCAGGAAGTGCTGATGTGGCACAAGGCTTCATGGCTTTGGAATCAGTCGAGAGTCAGACACCCGAAGACACAATATGAACTTCAAAAGCTTGCGTTTTTGTAGATAGTCATAGAATGCTATGAAGTACACAATTAATCAACGAGCTGAAAGTTTGATAAAATAGTGCAATGCCTGCAGGGTTTAAAATAGCACCTTGAACACAACAGCACACTCAGCAGGATCATGGAGTTGCAAAACTACTGAGAAAATCTATATTGTATTCCTCCGTAATTAATAAGGCAATTCTTTTCACAGTACGTATATCTGAAAAGCATTAGAAAAAAAAAAAAAAACAAGCAAAAAAAAACATGTGGCGTGCCGATCTCATACAAAGTTTTGCAGTACGTGGAGGGAAGGGGGGGGGCATTGCCAAAGCTCTTCAAAGGCAGCGTGTGTTGGATTGCGTGAATTGTTTCTTTTTATTATTGGTGCAACAGATATGGAATTCAAGTGTCGTGATGGGGGGCCCCCCAAAAAAAAAAAAAAATGCCTTCGACCTTAATGCCACTGGGACCGAGCATCCTTGCAACTTACATCCAGCAACGAACAATCCCCTCCCCCAAAAAGATGAGCCAAAGTAATTAATTGAAAAAAAAAAGTAATGGCACACTCAAACCTGACCACAACTTGTCAAACAATACATATCAATCACCAGGATGTTTATGTTCATGCGAGACATTTGTCAGAGCAAAATGGGAGTTAATGCTCAAAACACAGGGCATACATCTCATGTCACAATTTCATTTCAATTATTTCCTTGCAAGTACATCAAGACTGACATTGCATCCTTACAGGATTTCTCCCACATGCAGGATTGCTAAAAGGTGAACCAAATTATTATAGAGAAGCTCTCCTGGCCCTTCATAAAAAATAAAATAATAATTAATATAATTAGTCTTAACTAGAAACTACGTTGTCGATGGCACCCATCGCTATTCCCACGCGCACTGCTTTGCCCATTAACGCTAGTGTGATAATTTACTTGCAAAATGGATTGCCTATCTTTCTATTTGATGTTCTTATAGACCAAAGACTTACTATGTTACTAAATCAGAATCATTGCAAAGATTTCAACATTTTCATGAAAAATTCATTTTAACCTGTCCAGACAATATGAACTGTGCATCATTTAATCATAGGAATGAACTGTGTAAATTAATTATAATATCATAATCAATTGATAAATACGTAACTGTGACGTATGTCACTCATGGGGGCCACATAATAAGTTCTTTATTAAAGAAATTTACCATGTACAGGTAAATACATAAAAAAACAAATCCCCACCTGACCCACACCTACTCTGGGCCCGGCCCCTAGGTTCATAAATCAATCCGACAGTGATTGTGCACTTCCCCATACATATATTTACTATGTCCACAAAGTTCAGTTCTATCTCAAACGGTGTAGGAAGGAGCTATTTTGACCCTATCCGCTAAGCACCCCCTACGCACCCAAGCACCTCTGATCCATCATGTGTTTAAAAAAATATGTTGTTACAATGTATAATCAATTGAAGATTTTGATTTAACAAGAGTTATGACATTTTTATTTTTTTTAATCACCCCTGACCCAACCCCTCTGGCTGGCCCCTAGGTCTATCAAAATACCAAAAGTGTTGTGCACTTCCCATACATCATATCACATGTTCCCAAAGTTTTCAAAGTTCCTATTTCAAACGGTGATAGGGGAGTTACAGGGGTAAGACAGACGACGTACGACGGACGGAGACATATGGACGTACGGACGGACGGACGCGGAAGACAAATCACAATATCAACACTTTCTTGAAGCGCGTTGGAATAATAAAAAATAACCCACATTTGAAAAATAATATCATGGAGCAGTCGTTTAGTTTTGTCGCATAATCCCAGTCTGGGCTGAGTACATCCAGACTTCTACAATAGATCAGCAGAGCCCAATCATGTCGTTACAGGGGTTGCTTTTATCTCTGCCCGGTGAGACTTTTAGGGTTTTTCCGGCAGATTGTGAAATTCATTCTGTAGTTTCATGTGCTTTGAATGAACAACAGAATTTTGGTACACAGTTATGCATACCCTAGAAACATTTTGGAGTATATTAGGGACAATCAATTACCCCTAGGAGTCAAATATGGTGGCCATTTACAAAAGGCTGCCACAGAACAAATTTCGCTACAAGGTCAGCAAAGTCATATGTGCTTGGTGCAAACACAATGATAGTGAGTATAATATGATATACTAACTAGTATCACATGCTTCATAACTACTTCATATAATTGACTAAAAAATGCATCTACGGTGGTCTATGAGAGGACACCGATAACATATACCAATCGCAAAATGCATGCCTGGAACAGAGCTCTGCAATATGATCATCATGTGAATTGTACCTGAATATGTTTCTGGAAATATAATAGATCAAAAATCAATATTTGTTGAAAGAAGACTTCCTATAGAATATTCCAATCCATTAATTCATCACTGGTAGCGGCAATGTCCAAGATAAATGCCATACAATGCGAATCGATATTTGATTACTCCACGTTATATTTTTATGATGCATATAGAAAATGTTCAGAACTACAATTGGGCTTTATATTGATATGGATTAATAACATGGTCCTGTCTCCAGCCGCAAAGAAATAATGATGGTGGCCTATTGGGGACATCGATGTTGACAATCACCCACGATCGCCATTGATAATACCTAAATGCCATCCTCTCTGGGCTGGGTTCGTAGTTGACAACATTTTAACTGCCTATTCTGTTTTCAGGTGATAAATCCACTGTAGTGTCCAAAGACTAATCCCCTGCTGGTGGTTGTTCTTGCCCAATTTTTACAGTGACTTGATTGGTGGTGGTTCAGAACAATGGCCAAGCATATCAAACTATTAGACCCCAGCAGGACGGCCAAATTGTACATCTGTTACATCAACTAACCAGACACAAACTGGACCTATTGGCTGTGTCGAATGGACACCACTGAGGCCTCTTCATTGGTCAGCTGACTCCAAGCATAGCACAGGAAGGTCTGGATACCAGACTCCTGCAGACAACTATCCTCAAGGTTCAGTGAGATCTGACTGCTTGCCA
Organism: Eptatretus atami; assembly: GCA_035128595.1. Taxonomy (NCBI): domain Eukaryota; kingdom Metazoa; phylum Chordata; class Myxini; order Myxiniformes; family Myxinidae; genus Eptatretus; species Eptatretus atami. The sequence goes on along the minus strand of CM068956.1, from coordinate 108,267,559 downwards.
AAATCTCTCGACATTCCCGCTTGGACGAGGTGGAGGTATTTGACTCCACTCTCGCCCACAGGGCTAAGTGGCATGATTGTGCAACTTACAATACAAAAACTTCAATTGATATCGGGCAGAGAAAGCAGGAAACAACAGTGGGATACCGAAGGCGGACACGAAATATACCCGTCGGAGTTGGGACGCCAAAAGAGTCACGCTCGAAACGTGTTTCTTTGTGACAACACAAGGTAATAGTCTTTGCGCAAAGCTTCTACCTTGACCTGGAACAGACGAGTCAGGAAATGTGCTCGAAACTAGAAGACAAGCCAACTTATTGCTAAACTGAGTGCTGAGATATATTGAGCAAGATGCCCTGTACATGTGAAGTTTGGGTTCCTAAATAACAAGCAAGGGACACAAGAAGAACTTGGATACAAGATGATATATCATGCAATAGCTCTCTGAGAATTGGTGTCCTACATCGATCTGATGCCCGCATATGGACGCATTGGTGCACCAGTGTCAACGCTGGCAGACCTAACAAGATATTACAACAACCGCTAAACAGCTGGACAGTCTGACTGGAAAGTGTTCACTCGACCAACTCAAGCACCGGATCATACATATTTTCCGGACATGAGGAGCACAAGCTGGCCGAGATGTCTGCTAGCTCATCAATCGGGAGACCCCCGTCCTGTGGGTACCTGGGAATGTGAGCACACAAGAGACTCACAAAACGAGACCTGGATTGACAACTCTTTCCCATTGGGTCTCTCAGTCTCCTATGCTAGAAGTGCTGAGCGATCTTCCACGCGGACTTTGGGGAAGCATATCTTGCCACTTCTTACCAGGCCAGGAGGTGCAGTTTGCCACCTGAAATGAAAGAGTGGTCTGTTCACGATTGGCGCAGTGGATAAACATCGACCACAATCCCCCTCAACTAGTGCCAGACTCGTTCGCAACGGCACTGGCATCTCGCTGTTCCAGCACCGAATAGTGAAGTGCGTGGATTCAAACGGCTGCGGGTAGTAGTCTCAGATGATGTTACTACAACAGCAACCACTGCACACTGCCCAAGCCTACACACTGTACTAGTAGACTCGTTTACCATGGACCAGAGGTTCCACTGTATAATTTGACTCTGTAAGTTGATGTAGATAAACAGAAGCACTTCCTCTGAGTTCAAGAGTGTTAAATGACACAGTCATTCCATGTGCTTGATAAAGTTTTTTTGAAGAGTTTGTTGTAGAAAACCGTCCAAAAGTGCAAAAATGACCAAAAAATGACCAAATAATGTTTATCACGATTTGTCACTTTATTTGCTATTCTTATTTGCTAGAATCTATATTAGTTAATAAACCACTGGTATGCTTCTTAATATAGTTGTATCCACATGTATCCTCCTTGTACAACACAAAACGGCTATTTTAAAATGCCGCCATTTTGGCTCTGGGAAGAATCGAATGTCCTATATCACAAATCTTTGTAAGATACTGCCCTAGCAGTGTGCCAAATCATGCTGTATCACTAAGGCACATTTTTTTCACATATCGGACTATTTGAGAAAAGGGTGGGGGGGGGTGTGAGGAGGGTATGCAAATTCTCCATGTAAATGTATATCGTGTAGTGCGCCTCCAGGTGGGGAGGATTGCAAGTCTCCATCATTTAACAGAAATATTCCTGTCCCCAGTTTTCCAATGCAGTGAGGGGTTTGAATTATAAGCAGGAGGTGGGTTTTTGCTCATGCACGCAACCCAGGTTATTGCTTTGATTTTTGAGAGTGATTGAGACAGCTGCCAGTTGCCTGTGCACCGCCAAAATGAGGTTGTGCAAAAGAATGTTGCATGCTTGAACGAATCGCTTGTAGGGCGGGCACTCAGCAAGTAAATAATAATAATAATAATAATAAAAAAAACAAAAACAAGGACATGTGTCCAAGACGCGTCATAAAGGTTTGTCTTCAGCAGAAGAAGAAGAAACAAGAAGAACAACGAAGAGCTCTCTTAGAGCCAGCGTTCGCAACGCGACGTGGCTAAAAAGATTACAAACAAGCACAGGGAACCAAAACCTGTTTTGACAGAAATGAGTTGTTGCCGGAACTCCCGGGTATGGAGCATGCACCAGAGCAGCGTTCACTGTCCACTTTCCACCTGCACTCCAGGGCCTCCGTTTGGCTATCCCCCAGACAGATCCTGACCGATCCCCATCTCCTTGAGATGCTGATCAACCTGCTGCAACCAAGATGAACGTGGTCAGACCCAATCCCTTCCACTCACGAAAAACCTCACTGAAGAACCTGGTGAGCAGTGTCAGAGCAGGAAACGACCACATGTCCGTACAGCCTACAGCTGAACCTCACAGACTATGCAGGTAACAAATCTCATTTGAGTCTTTTAAAGCAACACTCGTTGGATACAGTCAGACCAGCGATAGCTAAAGGAGTCTCAGAAGAAACTGTACCAAAGGAATTAAGTCTCGTCTCAGTTCCTGGTCAGAGTCCAATCTTCACATCCGTAGAGCAAGACGGAAGCACCAACGACCCTGAAGACTCGGACTTTCGTCCTCCTGCACAGGTACCGACCACCGCCACACTCCATGATCCAGTGAATCATGACTCCCAAGGCCCGACCCAGACGTCGATTGACCTCTGGCTCACAGCCAGCAGAGACATGAATATCATCGCAAAGTAAGTGAATCGCTCCGTCAGCTACAACCCTCACACAAACAGGCACAAACAAGATAGCAGCATCCAAGATGTCATTGAAAGCCTGGATCTTGGTTTTGACCAGTAAACCCGTAATCACAGCGTCTCAGACTCCTCATTCACACCTCGAGGGTCCCAAAAGATATCGTTCTCCACAAAGATGACTGCATCACCTGCGAAATAAAGTCAGAGATCTTGACATTCCAAATGACACACCGCAGTTTCATCTTCTGACATTCTCCAAGATCCAGTCCACACAAGCATTGAAAAGTGAGGGCGAGCACACCACCCTGACAACACTCCATAACAACTAAAAATAAGTCGGGATGGTATCAACACACTCTCACAGCACTCTCAGTACCAAAGACAGTCAGACATCAAATTGATCAGTTTTGGTGGCACCAAAGACCAAGAATATCCAGAGGGCATCCTGATTCACTGAATCAAACTTCGTCGAGATGAACATCGGCTGCAAGCAGCCCTGCCGAAATGCTCGTCTGCGTTAGTGAGGACCCTAAGGGCAAGGATACGGTCATTCATTGACCTTTCGTGTAAAGCGTGACTGCTCTGGGCGCTGATGCTCAAGCAATGATTGCGAACGCGCTCAAGAAATCGAACAAAGACTTGCCGGCACTGAGAGCAGTGTCACCCTCAGTAATTGTTGCAGTCCTGGCAATCACCATCCCTTTCCAGAGAGGGACAACGAGGCCCCACTTCCAGTCAGTTGGGATGATGCCTGTGTTCAGCAGAGCACAGAACTGCATGCAACGACACAAGTACAGCATTTCCACCACCTGAGAAGTTCCGCATGGATGCCACAGATCCCAAGAGCTTTACCCATTTCACGCGACCTGTGTTCCACAAACGAACGTGGATCACAGTTGATTGAAGGGTCAGCAATAGGGATAGTTAAACCCCTCCATCCAACTCAACAGCTGGTGTCAGCCTGGTACAGCGCTCAAAATAACCGGCCCAGCGGGCCTACTTCGAACTCCTCTGTCAAGAGCCCTCCGCTCTAACTGCAGTAACACGGGATGGGCTTGGAGGAACGCAATGTGTTAATTCCCTGTAAGCAGGACGAGAATCATTGACCACAGGTGATGCTCACCCCTCAGATTCCTCACACATCGGCTCTTCTGTCACCCTCAGCGCACGCACAGTTTTAAGCCTCAACTCCTGAACAGCTCAGCTTTGCCATCAAGTCTGGCCTGCGAATCTGGTCAATGGTATCCAGTGTCCTTTGAGACAAAATTCTTCTTGCCCTACGTGATTCCAAGACATCCACGGCAACATCAAGGATGGTGGTCTGAAGGTACTACACAATACTCAGAATTCCTCAAGCATTCAGACCCCCAATCCCACTCAGCTTTGTTGCAATCTCTCGCTGCCCTCTCATCCTTGAGCTTGCCTACATCCAGCTAGGCTGGATGCTACCATTCTCCTGGATTTAAGGTGCAACTTAAGAGTTGCTACAACAAGCGGTAATCAGTATAGGAGAACTGAGCACTCCGGTAGACTTGCAGTTCTGAATCATCCTCCAGCGACCATCAATGAACACGTGGTCAATCTCCTTTGCCACACCACCAGCATTGGAATCCCAAGTCCAGCGATGACACTGAAACCATGAACCAGCCACCTAAGTCCATGACTCTTGCAGTCAAGAGAATTAGTGCTATTCTGGTTCACAATCCAGACCCATGGGACCAACTCACGTCATAACTTTCCCTAACAGTTCCAGTCGATACATTGAAATCCCAAAGTCTAGAAGATATTCGCTTGGGCATCTGATCAACCACGATTGAGCTGGCATAGAATGAGTCCTTCACGGTGAAGATTACTCGCCCGATCAGAGCATATCCAGAGACCAAGGAAACAACACCCAAGGAGTGACGAATCTCCTTTGTCTCATCATTGGAATCAGCATATTGGTCACAGCAACCACAACTCCTTGGGCATGGTAACCATCAGTGACCAGACCAATAGTGGGTGTAACTACACCACAATCTCACCACTATCGGTCCCCGAACGTCAGAAAGTGCTGCAACACCGATGATCAAACACGAGCTCAGATGAGACACGGTTTCATCCTCTCTTAAGGACAGGACATTCCAGGCACCCACCGAAGGAACCGCGTCAGGTTACCCCAAGAGAACCGCCATCTGGTGGACGACACTACAGCCAACCGAATACACTACTGCAATATGACCGGAAAGGTCACACCGTGTTGTCCTCCGTTCGGGAGACCCAGACAGGATGAAAGAGTGGGGTCCCGAGGACTTTGCCCCAATCCTGTCAACCGGTGAACTGCCCTGCAGAGAGCAGCTGTATCGGAGTACCAGAGTGGGTTTCAATTATCTTACAGTTTTTTGTGTTTGCAGAGCGAAGGTTTTCGGTGGCCAGAGTGCAAAATCCTGCCACCAACTCCTCAAAAAAAGTAACCAAACTGCAGCAGGACGTCCGCAGACCACGTTGGCACTAGATATGGATGGCCGTTGGTTCAAGAATCTCCGCCTTTGACAGGTTTTGTTTTTAATCCTGCTGGGTGTCCATATCATACACCTCAACCAGAAAACCTGTAGGGGAAGACAGTTTAGTCGCCGCAACCTGACCATGAAACAGATTAGTGCAGGTTTACATGAACTGTACCAAGTCACAGATCTGATTTTTCTCTCCTAAAAGAGAACATAAGTGAAACAAATTTACACATTAAACAAGAATACAAAAAATTGCACAAGTGTATTGAAAAGGAGAAAGCTTATAATTGCAGTCAGACATATAATAAACCCATATGGGTAAGTTATATGATAGGATGTCACACTTGGCACAGCAATGCTTTTTAACGTTTTTAAAAAAAGTCTAGACAAAATAAAACTGTCTACATCATTGGGAAGAGTATCGCACAGACGAGGGAATTTGATAGAAATGGAAAGACAAGCATTTTTTGTTCGAGAGCAGTGATCAATAAATTTAACATTATGGGCATGTCTTGGATAACATAAACAAATTATATTTATGAATAGCAATTCAAATCTGTCTACAAACATTTTTGCAACATAAACAACAGATAAATATTTAAACCTGTTCATAAAGAATGACAGAACTACGAGAGCAACGAAGGTAATAATCAATATTGTAATCAATGTGACTCGTAAAATACATCTCCTTGGAAGACCTAGACAGGATTGGGTAAATCTCCTCGGACTCTCCTTGAGAGGATGCTGGGAGAGTATTCGGGCACCAAACAGGGCACATACTGAAGGATTGGTCTAACAAGAGCACAAGTAAGCTAAAAAGAGTGTGAGCTTCTTTAAATGAAGAAGTCTTTTGATAATCCAGTCATCTGGTTGCTTTTGAGATAACGTGTTAACATGGAGCTTCCAGGTAAGATCCCTGGAAATGGACAAGCCCAGATATTTGTAATGGTCAGTAATTTCAAGAGTGGTGAACTACCGTGTAAGGGTTTGGATGTTCTATAAGAGAGGTCATCAGCTTATATTTATAAACATTGGTTTCATTTCGTTAAAAGAACACCAAATGTCATCCGACGTAATCATTCTGCAGAGCAAGCTCATATCTACGACAGAGATAAGTCTGTAAATTACAGTCTCATCAAAACGCCAAGATTTAGACCAGACACAGAATGGCAATCAAAAAGAAAAACATTATAAAAAGCAGGGGCCCCGAGAACTGACCCTGGGAACCGACCAGACACTGAATGTGCCCTCGAATTGCACCGTTGTTGACGGCCTGGCAAGTCGAATTAAAACACTGCAGGACTGAACAAAGATTTCTATATACGTTTGTCAAGGAGATACATAGGTCACACGATCAACAGCTTGGACCAATCCAAGAATATATTCAAACGGTTAACTGCTGTGATAAAATTCATTGTTTACTTGCCTTCATGGAGAACGAGTATCTTACCAGCGAGATGGAGGAAAGTGACATCATGAACTGCAAACTCTTTTGTGTAAATCTTCCAAAAAGGAGGAGAATCTCTTTTTCGAAAGATGTCTATGATTGCTCAAATCAAAGAATTGCACAAACTAACTGGTAACACCAACAAGCCTTTAAAGTGCAGTAATTCTTTCGCATGAAAAGTAGTTCGCACAGTCACAGGAGATGTGCTTTAAACATGCGAATGACGAGGCTCAACAGGATAAGCAAACTCAGTGAAACCAATGGGACAAGACAGATTGTGTTATAACAGCATTACAAAACCATCCTGTCATAGGGGGGGGGGGTGGAAGGGTATTTTGTCAACTGAATGCCGATGACTGAGAAGCATCATGGTAGAGGTGGCTGATGGTTCGAGTGTTAGTCATTCGACCAGCAGGAGAGCCAACATTCAAAATGTCAACCACACCTCACTTTCCACAGCAGTTAACATATGGATCTTACCGGCTTCAGTTAATCAAATCCATTGTTTAACTCGTCACAGATGCAGACAAACACACCTTCTCACAAAGACCAGTATTCTATGTTATATACAAATACATGCACCGGTAGGTGCCAGGCATTAATCGTGCAATCATGTTCAAATTGATGGATGACAGTAAAACTTTTGCCAATCACAATTGTCTTAATGGGCACCAATTAACCAGACCTTAAACCTAAATCCATGGCTTGCATTTTGACGGGGCCGATCGGCCTCACCCCGTGCGATGACCCCGGTGGTCGATTTTCAGGGGTCTTTTTATCGGCCCCGTAAAATTAAGCTGTGGAAAAAAAAGAAAAAAAAAGCTAAGATTACTGTATGGCAAACACAAACACCTTTTTAACACATTGGTCCTTTTGGATGCGAGAAACGGACAATGACATGGTTGAAGCCATCTCCACAGATGATGAGAATACTGTTGTGTTGGACTTATCTTCAGGTAGCTCAAGGGGATGAATCTCTTTCACATTATTACATGATCATGATGATATAGTGACTTTTGGGGGTTTCTGCCTGAAGATTTACATCAACTACTAAACTAAAGTTATTTAAGTATTTGGGCAGAATGTACTGAACACATGTATCTGTATGTTGTTGGACTGGAGAAGAGATACTTGCAGATAAATTAGTTTTTGTTGAGACAGAAATGCAATCAAAATCATTAAATTTGCGACTGTTCAGATTTTTTTGGTCATTCAGCTTTGCAGCGAATAAAGTTTTAATTTGTTACGAGAATAATCTTTTAATTATTACTATGTTACTGGTGGATCCAAGTGTGACAATTCAAGTACCACTACATGACAAGTAATGGCAGTGAAAAGTCAAGATTTATCCCCATGTATATGTTGAAACAGTGCAGGTCTCCAGGGGAGAAATGGGTGGACTTGTTACATAATACTTGAATGGCAGTTAATGATACATGTAATGTAATTGTACTGGCACATATCCTGCAAATCGTCAGAACATTTGTCATTACAGGTAATAATCCGACAAAAAAGACAATTAGTTCTAATACTTTTTAGCAGCGTCTGCGTAGCGAACGCTGCTCTAAGAGAGTCGGCGTTGTTAGTTGTCTCTTCTTTGTTGTTGTTGTTTCTTCTTCTTTGTGAAGACAAAACCTTATATTAGGACTCGTCTTTATATACACGATCCGATTCCATAAAACTAAACTTGTACCATCGCATGAGGGTGCTTTGAAAGCGTCTATCATGAACTTAAATATATCGGACATTGCTAAAAGTTTCGAAAAGTTCACGTTTAACTATTAAGATTATTCCATTTAATATATTGTAATTTCGTAAATACATAATCGTAATACGAAACACTATGACAGGTTCGCTATTGGCTTCATCAAGGCACGTGAACAAATATCGAAGTTGTTGTTTTTTTTAATTTTTTTTTAAGCCGACAAAACCTTAGGACGCTGCTCTTGGACACATTTGTCCTTGTAATGAAAGGATATGTGGGAAGATAACTGTGCTTGAGCAGAAAGTATGTTTCTCAAAGACTTTGTGTTTGGCCCCAAGAGAGGCCGTTTAAGACATTTTGAAATTACATAGTTAGGATGACTCAGTTTATTCAGATTCTTTGGCAGTTCAGTTTGTAACGGACATTGGTCAATTTGGACCACATGTTAAAACAATTTAACAAAACGAATTCACAAGATTTTGAAGCAATTTTAAAATCAGCCCGTGGCAAAAATCAGCCCTCACCCAACATGAAGGCCGATTTATCAGCCCCGTCCGATTTTGAAAATGCAAGAACTGAAATCTGTTGCCAACACCACAAATTTGCTAACGTGCTACTTCCTTTGCTTGCTATCAAACAAATGTCTGAATATTGAACATAGGATTCGTCAAGCCAAAATATCGCAGAAAAGGAGTCAACAGAAGCATCTAGATACAAAAATGAACAATCATTTTCCAAGAAAGCATTAACAAAGCTCTTCATGAGCCCTGACTCTGCATTAATAAAATATAAAGTCGGTGCAAGTCATTCAAGTTGATGTCGAAAGGAAACTTCTGCATAGCTTGTTGTCAACAAAATGAAATGAATAATTGCATATTTTCAAGTGTGTGCAGTGAAATTGGCATTAGTGTGTGACCGCACTTTTTCTCTACGTGAGTTTCAAAGCAAAATGTTACTTGCAATCGGCACTGTAACTGTCATTGTGTCCTAGCTGTGTTAGTCATGGGACAGGTCTCATGGACGTCAACTCCCATGGATCTTGTTCTTTTTCTTTTCTGGGCAATCCAAGAATATAGACTCAACAGGATATTGTTGTTTGCTATCCATTAACCAGTGCTGAAGAAAACATTAGCGTGTTGCTGGTGTTTGTGTGCAACCATCAGCGTACTTTTATATAGTGCTCCAGAAATACAACTACACATAATTTTGTTTGCGCCTCCCATGCCCTTATATAGAGTGCATGATTTGGAAGTTAATAAATGTTCCATTCGAACGCACGTGAAGAAACTATTAACATCTCATCTTCTTTAAAACCCGAAAGAGGTTTTTAAAACGCAAGTTTGTCATTCAAAGAATGTCTTTTGTTCCAAGTAAATAGATTATCACTTTAACAAGTGAAATCGATTACGGAAAACTCTCGCATTGACGAAAACTGACACTGAGATCACAGCGAATACCAACTAATGCTTTATCGACCCAACAGAAAAGATTGCTCAGATCGTTTTACTCTTCTTAAGGGACAATGCAGCAGGTGATTCGTCATGCCCCGATGATCAGCATCGCAAGTTCTACTCCACATCCAGATTTTGTAACCTCCACCCTCTTCTCCAACAGCATATCCGAGCTAAGTTTTGTGTTTTCTATTTTAGCAGAGTACAGTATGAACAGGACGTAATACGTTACCCTCACCTCACTGTTTTGGAATAAATTTAAAAGGTAAGTCTTGCGTTTTTTTAATTTACACACATTTATTGTATTTACATGTTTATTAATTGCTAACATGCTTTACATATATTATACATGTTTATAACTCCCCCTGAATGTGAAGGTGGTTATGTTTCACCCTTGTCTGTTTGTTTGTTGTGTACAAGATATTTCAAAAATTTGTGGACGGATTTTGGATAAACTTGTGGACAGATTGGGTGTGGGCAGAGAAGAATCGATTCAATTTTGGTGAAGATCTCGATCGAGTATATTTTAATTTACAAAGTGATTCTTCACCATTGAGAGATAGGGCCACAAAAGATATAGGTACTGTGTAGCATGATATTTCAAAAATGTATTCGGCCGATATGTTTCTGTGGATCAGGCATTATGTGAGGGAGGTATGCGCTCCACTGAGTGCTTCTAGTTTCATTGTGATGTGTTATTTCGCTGCCATCGAGTATCTCTCTATATTTCCTCTAGTCAGGAACCGAGCCCCGCTTTCCCATTGGCCTTGGTTTCCAAGATCATGTTTTAACTATCGCAAGCATTTCCAGGAACTAATCCCCATGATATGAGGTATACTGTAATGACAACAATTAAAAGACAAAAAACACAAAAAAATTACTCTTTGTAGTGGAAGGTGAACAACGAGAGGAACATTACACGTTCTCACTGGAGAGCGCTTGCCTCGTGGGGTCTAGCACGGGCGTCACGTCGCTTTCCCTCGATCTAACGTCATGGGATGCTTTTATCACTGCGATGTTGAACCCGGAAGGAAGATGCCTGACTACATATGATGGGAAACAAGTGCAGGACGCAGGATTTCATTGAAAAATGAAGAATTTTCAAACGCACCCGATAAACAAAAACTTGTGTCGCTACAGTTGTCATAAAGCAATGTGGCAGAATGCAAACAACTACTTTAGCTTCAATGAGAAAAAAGAGAACAAGCGTAGAGCAAGGTTACAATTTTAAAGAGCAGAATAGGTGAGCATTTACAAAACATGCGTCATTAAACTTGAGGCCCTGCATATAAACTTGTCTTCTATGCCCTCTGGTTCAATAAAAGTCGGCAATGTCAAGACTCTCGAAACTTCCAGAGTTATGTCGCTTTGACTGTGCCATGAGGCATAAGCAACTTCTCCCAAAAATCATTGTTGCCAAAAAACATACAAATGGCTTTGGTGTTTCGGTAGCTGAAACTGTTCTTCACTATACTCATGTGGATTCAATTTGAATG
>CM068956.1:108242339-108256275 GCA_035128595.1 Eptatretus atami | reverse complement strand
TGTCAATTATTTATTTTGAACTAAAAACAAATCTCCCACACGGTTGTTTAGCCTATAGCCCCAATCAACCCTGCCGACTATACCACAGCTACAGCTCTGGGAACACACTTATTTCTTCATCCCTTCTGGTAAATCCAGAACATCTAAATTATATCACCCTCAACTCGTCTGGCCACGCTGTACACCACCTTGGCGAATTACGCCAGCAATGTCAACGTTTAAAAATGAATGTAAAACTGTGGCCGTACGCAAATTGAGTGTTTTTTTTAAAAGTTGTTGGTCGTATTCAACGTGTTGGACGTGATGCATAACATATTAGTAACCGGGCACAGAAACGTTTCGCTTTGTCTTAGAGTAACTATTACCAACCGAATGCTTAGCCTGTTTGTCCTTCACCAACCTATGCCACGATAGTTTAACTTCAGGCATAAGCCGCGACTGCACGTATCGCCGACGACTACGTGCGGAGCCTGGTTAAAACCCTGCCGCCGCCGATTCTAAATCATAACCGCCCTGAGAGATGTGAAAGTCGTCAACCACCAGCCACACTTGACATTTGAGCCAGCGATATGCCACCTGAGGCAAATACAATTTGGATCATAAAAACTAGTGCACACCGTCGAGAATTTCACCGGTATGGGTAAAAAAAAAAAGTATGTGTATACGTACGAGCCACGCTGAAAAACGAACATTCTGATGAATACGCTGTCATAGTTTCGTGGTACGTCTAAGCTACGCGTGAAATTTCAAGCCATGCTGAAATTTTACGAGATAACTCGCCGTATGGCTCACACGCTTCCGCTACACTGGGAAATAGTTGTAGGCACGAATGCCGACGGTTATGACACAAGTTTCCTTGTAAGTTATCATAAGTCGAAACACGTCCGACGGCGTCAATGTTTAGCACATAACCGAAACTTACTTCTCCGTCAAGGCACATTTCTTTTTTTTCTCACTTGCGGCTCCGTGAAGGCAACGTGACGACAATATCTGAAGTTTTGTTTGTTTTTTCTTTTAGTCTATCCACGAATTTAAATATATTCGACATCTTGCTTTTATTTCGAGCGCGACTGACAATATCCTGCAAACAGAAAATATTCACAGTGCAGGACACTAAGAATAAGACTGAGCAAACTGAAGAGGCAATCGGACGTGACGTAACGCACGCTGACGAAATATCGGCAAGTTAGTTTTTTTTTGTTTTTTTAAACGCTGCCAAATACGCCATTATACGGTAGCTGTTAAATTAGAAACACGCTTCCAGTAAGTTCTGTGGTCGTCCGAAGACGTCAATCAAATACGTCTACATACGTCAATATGCGTTGGAGGTACGTTACACATAGGTTCAAGCAGCAGTTCACTCATAGGGTAGAAATAAGTTTTGGTAGCGACTAAGCATTACCTCGACGGTGTGATGTCGTAACTTAAATTAACGGCCTCGACGTGGGCGACTACGATCGAGACGTGCCTACAAACAGTACTCATAGGTTAGAAATAAGTTTCAGGGTAGCTAATCATTACCTCGACGTGTTTCGACTTATGAGTAACTTACACAAGTAACGTGTGTCGACGTGCGTCAACGATCGCATAACGTGCCTACAACTTATGGCCAGCGTAGCGGAACGTGTGAGTCATACGCTGGCATACGTCGTAAAATTTCAAGCATGCCTAAAATTTTGAGGACAACCGCAAAGTACAACGATGAAAGCCAGCGTATACGACGTATGGCAGTGTTTTTCAGCGTGCTCTTAATGTTATCAAAACTTACCCATAACCGTATTCGACGTGTGCCAGCGTTTTAGAAAATTTTTCATAAGTCGGCATATGCTGGCTAAATCGTTCAAGGTGTGACAGGGCCTTTACATCCCCTCTCCTCTCTGCCCCCCCCCCAGCTCCCCCACCCCCTCTGTTTGTGGAACTTCCTACCTGAAGCTATACAATCCTTTCTCACTCCAGGACTTCAAGCAAGCAGTACACCACTGTTCTATGTTACCCCCCCCCCCAATTAACACTAGATAACCCAAATCCTCTTACTTGTAAGGTTACTGAGTTTCCTCCCTTCTCTTTTCCTGTTCATTCATTTGCTTGCTTATTGTATCTGGCTGTTGTTCGCACTGTCTGTCTTTGCCTTTTTATCCTCAATCACATTTCGTTATTCTTGATGTTGTATTAAAAAAAAATTTGAAAAAAAAAATCAACAGAATGGTAACAAGAGCTCGACCTGACACAAACCACAGATTTCTTGCGAGTCTATGGAGTTTTCATTAAACTCCAGGAGGAATTTGCTTTGTGCAGCAAAGCTCACGAGACATTCCGAGCTTGCAAAAGCACACCTAATATTCTTCGGTGCTTGCGTTCATACCACAAGTCATTTAGTGCCAAAATAACTTTTGACACTTCAACAAATTTTGAAAGTTTGAAACTGCATCATGAATGCCTGAACAGGGTTGGATACATGGCGGCACCCCATGTGGTCAAGACCAATGCAGGAAAGTGCTGATGTGCACAAGGCTTCATGGCTTGGAATCAGTCGAGAGTCAGACACCCGAAGACACAATATGAACTTCAAAAGCTTGCGTTTTTGTAGATAGTCATAGAATGCTATGAAGTACACAATTAATCAACGAGCTGAAAGTTTGAAATAGTGCAATGCCTGCAGGGTTTAAAATAGCACCTTGAAACACAACAGCACACTCAGCAGGATCATGGAGTTGCAAAACTACTGAGAAAATCTACGATTGTATCCTCCGATATAAATAAGGCATTCTTTGTAAGTACGTATATCTGAAAATCAGAGAAAAAAAAAACAAAACAAGCAAACAAAAAAACATGGGTGGCCCGATCTCTACAAAAGTTTTGCATTACGTGGGAGGAGAGGGGGGGACCATTGCCAAAGCTCTCAAAGGCAGCGGGTGTTTGGAGCGCGAATTTTTTTTTTTTAATTGTGCAACAGGATATGGAATTTCAACAGTGTCGTGATGGGGCAAACACATGCCCTTCGACCTTAATGCTCAATGGTCCGAGCATTCCTTGCACAATTACATCCAGCAATGAACAATCCCCCCCTCCCCCCCCAAAAAATTGACCCAAAGTAATTAATTGAAAAAAAAAAAGTAATGGCACACTCAAACCTGACCACAACTTGTTCAAAACAATACATATCAATCACCAGGATGTTTATGTTCATGCGGAACATTTGTCAGAGCAAAATGGGAGTTAATGCTCAAAACACAGGGCATACATCTCATTCACAATTTCATTCAATATTTCCTTGCAAGTACATCAAGACTGACATTCATCCTTACAGGATTCTCCCACATGCAGGATTGCTAAAAGGTGAACCAAATTATTATAGAGAAGCTCTCCTGGCCTTCATAAAAAATAAAATAATAATAATAATACTAACGAGAACTACGTTGTCGATGGCACACCATCGCATATTCCCACCGCACTCTTTGTCCCATTAAACGCTAGGTGAAATTTATCTTGCAAAAAGGATTGACTATCTCTTTCTATTTGATGTGCTTATGACCAAAGACTTACTATGTTTACTAAATCAGAAGTCATTGCAAAGCATTGTCAACATTTCATAAACATTCATTTAACACTGTCCAGCAATATAGAACTGTGCATCAATTTAATCATAGGAATGAACTGTGTATAATATTAATTATAATTATTCACAATCAATTAGATAAATACAGTAAAACCTGTGCTGGTTGTCACTCATGGGGGCCACATAAGTAAGTTCTTTATAAAAGAATTTACCATGTACAATGGTAAATACACTTTAAAAACAAAAATCAGCCCCATGACCCACCCCGTCTGGCCCGGCCCTAGGGTCATATCAAAAATCCGACAGTGTTGTGCACTTCCCCATACATATTTATATCTACTATGTCCCAAAGTTTCAAGTTCCTATCTCAAAATGGTGTAGGAGAGCTATTTTGACCCTATCGCTAAGCACCCCCATACCCCCAAGCACCCTCTGATCATCATGTGTTTAAAAAAAAATATAACTCATGAAGATGTTTGTTTAAAAAGGTATAAGACAATTTTTTATTTTTTTTAATAACCCCCATGACCAACCCTCTGGCTGGCCCTAGGGGTCATATCAAAAATCCGAATTCCCATACATATATCTACTATGTCCCAAAGTTTCAAGTTCCTATCTCAAACGGTGTAGGAGCTATTTTGACCCCTATCCGCTAAGACCCTACCCCAAGCACCTCTGATCATCATGTGTTTAAAAAATATATAACTCATGAAGATGTTTGATTTAAAAAGGTATGACAATTTTTATTTTTTTTTTAATCAACCCCCATGACCCAACCCTCTGCGGGCCCCTAGGGGTCATATCAAAAATCCGAAAGTGTTGTGCACTTCCCCATACATATATCTACTATATCCAAAGTTTCAAGTTCCTATTTCAACGGTGTAGGAGAGTTACAGGGTAAGACAGACGAACGTACGGACGGACGGACATATGGACGTACGGACGGAGGACGGCGGAGACAATCACAATATTCCACTTTCTTCGAAAGGCGCGGCGAATAATAAAAAAAGATAACCCACATGAAAAATAAATATCATGGAGCAGTGTTTGTTTGTCGCATAAATCCTACAGTTCTGGGCTGAGTAACATCCAGACTGCTACATAGGATCAGCATGAGCCCAATTCATGTACGTACAGGGTGCTTTTATCTCTGCCGGTGGACTTTGAGAAAAGGGGTGGGGGGGGTGTGAGGGTGGGTATGCAAATTCTCCATGTAAATGTATATCGTGTAGTGCCGCCTCCAGGTGGAGAGGGTATTGCAAGTCTCCATCATTTTACAGTACAGTATTCCTGTCCCACGTTTTCCAATGCAGTGAGGGGTTTGAATTATAAGCAGGAGGTGGTTTTTGCTTCATGCACGCAACCCAGGTTATTGCTTTGATTTGAGAGTGATTGAGACAGCTGCCAGTGCCTGTGCACCGCCAAATGAAGGTTGTGTCAAAAGAATGTTGCATGCTTGGAACGAGATCGCTTGTAGGGCGGGCACTCAGCAAGTAATAATAATAATAATAATTAAAAAACAACAAACAAACAAAAACAAGGACAAATGTGTCAAGAGCCGCATCATAAAGTTTTGTCTTCAGCAGAAGAAGAAGACAACAAGAACAAGAAGAACAACGCGGAGCTCTCTTAGAGCCAGCGTTCGCAACGCGACGTGGCTAAAAAGATTACAAACAAGCACACAGGGAACCAAAACCTGTTTTGACACGAAATGATTGTTGCCGGAACTCCCGGGTATGGGAGCATGCACCAGAGCAGCGAGTCACTGTCCACTTTCCACCTGCACTCCAGGGCCTCCGTTTGGCATCCCCAGACAAGATGCCTGACCGATCCCCATCTCTTGAGATGCTGATCAACCTGCTGCAACCAAGATGAACGTGTCAGCCCAATGCCTCCTCCACTCACGAAAAACCTCACTGAGAAGAACCTGGTGAGCAGATCAAGCGTCAGAAAACGAGCCACATGTCCGTACAGCCACAGCTGACACTCACAGACTATGCAGTAAAAATCTCATTTGAGTCTTTTAAAGAAACCACTCGTTGGATACAGTCAGACCAGCGATAGCTAAGGAGTCTCCGAAGAAACCTGCTACAAAGGAATTAAGTCTCCGTCTCAGATTCCTGGTCAGAGTCCAAGTCTCACATTCCGAACATCCGTAGAGCAAGACTGGAAGCACCAACGACCTGAAGACTCGGACTTTCGTCCTCCTGCACAGGTACCGACACCGCCACACTCCATGATCCAGTGAATCATGACTCCCAAGGCCCGACCCAGACGTCGATTGACCTCTGGCTCACAGCCAGCAGAGACATGAATATCACTGCCAAAAGTAAGTGAATCGCTCCGTCAGCTCAACATCCTCACCACAAACAGGCACAAACAAGATAGCAGCATCCAAGATGTCATTGAAAGCCTGGATCTTGGTTTTGACCCAGTAAACCCGTAATCACAGCGTCTCAGACTCCTCATTCAGCACCTCGAGGGTCCCAAAAAGATATCCGGTCTCCACAAAGATGACTGCATCATCTGCGAAATAAAGGTCAGAGATCTTGACATTCCCAAATGACACACCGCAGTTTCATCTCTCTGACATTCTCCCAAGAATCCAGTCCACACAAGCATTGAAAAGTGAGGGGGCGAGCACACACCCCTGACAAACTCCAGTAACAACTAAAAATAAGTCGGAGATGGTATCAACACATCTCACAGCACTCTCAGTACCAAAGAACAGTTCAGACATCAAATTGATCAGTTTTGGTGGCACCCCACAAAGACCAAGATACCCCAGAGGGCATCCTGATTCACTGAATCAAACGCTTCGTCGAGATGAACATCGGCTGCAAGCAGCCCCTGCCGAAATGCTCGTCTGCGTTGAGTGAGGACCCTAAGGGCAAGGATACGGTCATTCATTGACCTTTCGTGTAAAGCCTGACTGCTCTGGGCGCTGATGCTCAAGCAGATGATGGCGAACGCGCTCAAGAATTATCCGAACAAAGACCTTGCCCGGCACTGAGAGCAGTGTCACCCCTCAGTAATTGTTGCAGTCCTGGCAATCACCCATCCCTTTCCAGAGAGGGACAACGAGGCCCCACTTCCAGTCAGTTGGGATGATGCCTGTGTTCCAGGCAGAGCACAGAACTGCATGCAACGACACAAGTAGCGCATTTTCCCACCAACCTTGAGAAGTTCCGCATGGATGCCACAGATCCCAAGAGCTTTACCCATTTCACGCAGCCTGTGTTTCCACAAAACGAACGTGATCACAGTTGATTGAAGGGTCAGCAATAGGGATAGTTAAACTCCTGACATCCAACTCAACAGCTGGTGGATCAGCCTGGTACAGCCGCTCAAAATAACCGGCCCAGCGGGCCTTCACTTCGGACTCCTCTGTCAAGAGCCCTCCGCTCTAACTGTAGTACACCAAGGGATGGGCTTGGAGGAACGCAATGTGTTAATTCCCTGAAGCAGGACGAGAATCACTTGACCACAGGTGATGCTCTACCCCCTCAGATTCCTCACACATCGGCCTTCTGTCCACCTTCAGCGCACGCACAGTTTTAAGCCTCAACTCCCTGAACAGCTCAGCTTTGCCATTAAGTCTGGCCCTGTGAATCTGGTCAATGGTATCCAGTGTCCTTGAGACAAAATTCTTCTCGCCCTACGGTGAGTTCCAAGACATCCACCGGCAACATCAAGGATGGTGGTCTTAAAGGTACTACACAACTCTACAGAATTCCCTCAAAGCATTCAGACCCCCAAATCCCCACTCACTTGTTGTGCAATCTCCTCGCTGCCTCTCATCCTTGAGCTTGCCTACATCCAGCTAGGCTGGGATGCTACCATTCTCCTGGATTTAAGGTGCAACTTAAGAGTTGCTACAACAAGCCAGTCATCAGTATTGAGGAACTGAGCACTCCGGTAGACCCTGCAGTTCTGAATCATCCTCCAGCGACCATCAATGAACACGTGGTCAATCTCCTTTGCCACACCACCAGCATTGGAATCCCAAGTCCAGCGATGAACACTGAAACCATGAACCAGCCACCCTAAGTCCATGACTTCTTGCAGTCAAGGAACTTAGTGCTATTCTGGTTCACAATTCCAGAGCCATGGGGACCAACTCACGTCTCATAACTATCCCTAACAGTTCCAGTCGATACATTGAAATCCCCAAAGTCTAGAAGAGTATCTCGCTTGGGGCACTGATCAACCACAGATTTGAGCGTGGCATAGAATGAGTCCTTCACGGTGAGATTACTCGCCTCGATCAGAGCATATCCAGAGACCAAGGAAACAACACCCAAGGAGTGACGAATCTCCTTTGTCTCATCATTGGAATCAGCATATTGGTCACAGCAACCACAACTCCTTGGGCATGGTAACCATCAGTGACCAGACCAATAGTGGGTGTAACTACCCACCACAATCTCACCACTATCCGGTCCCCGAACGTCAGAAAGTGCTGCAACACCGATGATCAAACACGAGCTCAGATGATAAGAGACAGGTTATCATCCTCTCTTAAGGACAGGACATTCCAGGCACCCACCCGAAGGAACCGCGTCAGGTTAACCCAAGGAGACCGCCATCTGGTGGACGACACCTCAGCACCACCCCGAAATACACTACTGCAATATGACCCGGAAAGGTCACACCGTGGTTGTCTCCCTGTCTCGGGAGACCCAGACAGGATGAAAGAGTGGGGGTCCCGAGGACTTTGCCCCAATCCTGTCAACCGGTGAACTGCCCTGCAGAGAGCAGCTGTATCGGAGGTACTCCAGAGTGGGTTTTCAATTATCTTTACAGTTTTTTTGTGTTTTGCAGAGCGAAGGGTATTCGGTGGCCAGAGTGCAAATCCTGCCACCAACCTCCTCAAAAAAAGTAACCCAAACTGCAGCAGGACGTCCGCAGACACCGTTGGGCACTAGATATGGATGGCCGTTGGTTCAAGGAGCTCCTCCGCCCTTTGACAGGTTTTGTTTTTAATCCTGCTGGGTGTCCATATCATACACCCTCATCACCAGAAAACCTGGTAGGGGGAGACAGTTTAGTCGCCGCCAACCTGACCATGAAACAGATTAGTGCAGGTTTACATGATACCTGTCACAAGTCACAGATCTGATCTTTTTCTCTCCTAAAAGGACAAATAAGTGAAACAAATTTACACATTAAATACAAGATAAACAAAAGTTAAAATTGCACAAGTGTATTGAAAAAGGAGAAAGCTTATAATTGCAGTCAGACATATAATAAACCCATATGGGTAAGTTATGATGAGGGATGGTTCACACTTGGCACCAGCCAATGCTTTTTAACGTTCTTTAAAAAAAAGGTCTAGACCAAAGATAAAACTGTCTACATCATTGGGAAGAGTATCGCACAGACGAGGGAATTTGATAGAAATGGAAAGACAAAGCATTTATTTGTTCGAGAGCAGTGATCAATAAATTTAACATTATGGGCATGTCTTGGATTAACATAAACAAAATTATATTTATGAATAAGCAATGTCAAATCTGTTCTACAAACATTTTGCAACATAAACAACAGATAAATATTTAAACCTGTTCATAAAGAATGACAGACCTAGCTGAGAGCAACGAAGGTAATAATCAATATTGTAATCAATGTGACTCGGTAATCAATACATCTCCTTGGAAGACCTAGACAGGATTGGGTAAATCTCCTCCGGACTCTCCCTCGAGAGGATTTCTGGGAGAGAGTATTCGGGCACCAAACAGGGGCAGCATACTGAAGGATTGGTCTAACAAGAGCACAGTAAAGCTTAAAAAGAGTGTGAGCTTCTTTAAAATGAAGAAGTCTTTTGATAAATCCAGTCATTCTGGTTGCTTTTGAGATAACTGTGTTAACATGGAGCTTCCAGGTAAGATCCCTGGAAATGGACAAGCCCAGATATTTGTAATGGTCAGTAATTTCAAGAGTTTGTGAACCTACCGTGTAAGTTAGTTTGGATGGGTTTCTATAAAGAGTGAGGGTCATCAGCTTATATTTATCAACATTGAGTTTCATCTCGTTAAAAGAACACCAAATGTCGATCCGACGTAAATCATTCTGCAGAGCAAGCTCATCATCTCGACTAGAGATAAGTCTGTAAATTACAGTCTCATCAGCATACTGCCACAGGTTAGACCAGACACAGAATGGCAAGTCAAAAAGAAAAACATTATAAAAAGCAGGGGCCCCGAGAACTGACCCCTGGGGAACCGACCCAGACACTGAATGTGCCCCTCGGAATTGCACCCGTTGTTGACGGCCTGGCAAGTCGAATTAAAACCACTGCAGGACTGAACCAAAGATTTCATATATGCGCAGTTTGTCAAGGAGAATACCATGGCTCACACGATCAACAGCCTTGGACCAATCCAAGAATATAGTTTCAAACGGTTAACATGCTGTGATAAAATTCATTGTTTACTTGCCTTCATGGAAGACGAGTATCTTACCAGCGAGATGGAGGAAAGTGACATCATGAACTTGCAAACTCTTTTGTGTAAATCTTCCCAAAAAAGGAGGAGAATCTCTTTTTCGAAAGATGTCTATGATTGCTCAAATCAAAGAATTGCACAAACTAACTGGTAACACCAACAGAGCCTTTAAAGTGCAGTAATTCTTTCGCATGAAGTTAAGTTCGCACAGTCACAGGAGATTGTGCTTTAAACATCGTCGAACTGACGAGGCTCAACAGGATAAGCAAACTCATGTGAAACCAATGGGACAAGACAGATTGTGTTATAACAGCATTACAAAACCATCCTGTCATATTGGGGGGGGGGGGTTGGGAAGGGGTATTTTGTCAACTGAATGCCGATGACTGAGAAGCATCATGGTAACTGAGGTGGCTGATGGTTCGAGTGTTAGTCATTCGACCTAGCAGGAGAGCCAACATTCAAAATGTCAACCACACCTCACTTTCCACAGCAGTTAACATATGGATCTTACCGGCTTTCAGTTAATCAAATCCATTGTTTAACTCGTCACAGATGCAGACAAACACCACCCTTCACAAAGACCAGTATTCTATTGTATATACAAATACATGCACCGGTAGGTGCCAGGCATTAATCGTGCAATCATGTTTCAAATTGATGGATGGACAGTTAAAACCTTTTGGCCAATCACAATTGTCTTAATGTGGCAACCAATTAACCAGACCCTTAAACCTAAATCCATGGCTTGCATTTTGACGGGGCCGATCGGCTCAGCCCCCCGTGATCGACCACCCGGTGTCGATTTTCAGGGGGCTTTTTATCGGCCCCGTAAAATTAAGCTGTGGAAAAAAAAGAAAAAAAAAAGCTAAGATTACTGTATGGCAAAACAAAACACCTTTGTTCAACACCATTGGTCTCCTTTTGGATGCGAGAAACGGACAATGACATGGTTGAAGCCATCTCCACAGATGATAGAATACTGTTGTGTTGGACTTATCTTCAGGTAGCTCAGGGGATGAATCTCTTTCACAATTATCTGATGAGTCTGATGATAGTGACTTTTGGGGGTTTCTGCCTGAAGATTTACATCAATACTAAACCTACTAAAGTTGATTAGTATTTGGCAGAATGTACTGAACACATGTATCTGTTATGTTGTTGGACTGGAGAGAGAGATACTTGCAGATAAATTAGTTTTGTTGAGACAGAAATGCATCAATAACCTCATTAAATTTGCGACTGTTCAGATTTTTTTTGGTCATTCAGCTTTGCAGCGAATAAAGTTTTAAATTTGTTACGAGAATAAATCTTTTGACATTATTACTATGTTACTGGTGGATCCAAGTGTGGACATTCAAGTACAACCTACATGACAAGGTAATGGCAGTGAAAAGTCAGATTTTCCCATGTATATGTTGAACACAGGGGCTAGTCCAGGGGAGAAATGGGTGGACTTGTGTACATAATACTTGAATGGTCCCAGTTCAATGGCATACATGTAATGTATTGTACGCACATCATTCCTGCAAATCGTCAGAACATTTGTCATTACAGGTAATAATCCACAACAACAAAGACAACTTAGTTCTAATACTTTTTAGCAGCGTCTCGCGTAGCGAACGCTGCTCTAAGAGAGCTCGGCGTTGTTGTTGTTCTTCTTCTTGTTGTTGTTTTGTCTTCTTCTTCTTGTGAAGACAAAACCTTTATATTAGGACTCGGCTCTTTTATATACACGATCCGGATCTCTTAAATACTAAACACTTGTACACATCCTCGCATTGAGGGTGCCTTTTGAGAGCGTCTATCATGAACGTTTAAATATATTCGGACATTTGCTTTAAAGTTCGAAAAGTTCACGTTACTATTTAAAGATTATTCCATTTAATATATTGTAATTTCGTAAATACACTATATTCGTAAATATAAATACACTATGACAGGTCTCGCTATTGGCTTCATCAAGGCACGTGACGAAATATCGAAGTTGTTGTTTTTTTTTTAATTTTTTTTTTAGCCGACAAAACCTTTAGGACGCTGCTCTTGGACACATTTGTCCTTGTTAATGAAAAGGATTGTGGGAAAGACTGTGCTTGAGCAGAAAGTTCTGTTTCTCAGAACTTTGTGTTTGGCCCCAAGAAGGGCCGTTTAAGGTAATTTTGAAATTACATAGTTAGGATTAGCTCAGTTTATTCAGATTCTTTGGCAGTTCAGTTTGTACGGACATTGGTCAATTTGGACCACATGTTAAAACAATTTACAAAAACGAATTCACAAGATTTTGAAGCAATTTTAAAATTCATCAGCACAGAGGGCCCTAGCCGAGTGGGAAAAATGCAGCCGCCCTCAACCCCACATGACGAGGCCGATTTATCAGCCCCGTCCGATTTTGAAAATGCAAGAACTGAAATCTGTTTGCCAACACCACCAATTTGCTAACTGGCTACTTCCTTTGCTTGCTATCAGACAAATGTCTGAAATTTGAACATAGGTTCGTCAAGCCAAAGATATCGCAGGAAAAGGAAGTCACAGAAATGCATCCTAGATCACAAAATGAACAATCATTTTCCAGAAAAGCACATTCAACAAAGCTCTTCCATGAGCCCTGACCTCTGCATTAAATAAATATAAAGTCGGTGCAAGTCATTCAAGTTGATGTCGAAAAGGAAACTTCTGCATAGCTTTGTCACATGAAATGAAATAATTGCAGTATTTTTCAAGTGTGTGCAGTAGAAATGTGCATTAGTGTGTGACCGCACTTTTTCTCTACGTGAGTTTCAAAGCAAAATGTTACTGCAATCGGGCACTGTAACTGTCATTTGTCTAGCTGTGTTAGTCATGGGCACAGGTCTCATGGCACGTCAACTCCCATGGATCTTGTTCTTTTTCTTCTTCTGGGCAATCCAAGAATATAGACTCAAACAGGATATTGTTGTTGTTGCTTCCATTTCAACCAGTGCGTGAAGAAAACATTAGCGTTGTTGCTGTTGTTGTTTTGTGTGCACCATCAGCGTACTTTTATATAGTGCTCCGAGAAATAAAACTACACATAATTGTGTTTGCGCCTCCCATGCCCTTATATAGAGTGCATGATTTGGAAGATTAATAAATGTTTCCATTCGAACCGCCACGTGAAGAAACTATTAACACTTCATCTTCTTTAAAACTCCGAAAGAGGCTTTTAAAAACGGCAAGTTTGTCATTCAAAGAATGTCTTTTTGTTCCAAGTAAATAGATTATCAACTTTCAACCAAGTGAATCGATTACGGAAAACTCTCGCCATTGCGAAAACTGAACACTGAGATCACAGCGAATACCAACTAATGGCTTATCGACCCCCAAACAGAAAAGATCTGCTCCAGATCGTTTTACTCTTCTTATAGGTGACAATGCAGCAGGTGATTTCGTCATGCTCCCGATGATCCAGCCATCGCAAGTTCTACATCCACATCCAGATCTTTGTAACCTCCACCCTCTTTTCTCCAACAGCATCATCCTGAGCTAAGTTTTGTGTTTTCTATTTTCAGCAGAGTACAGTATGAACAGGACGTAATACGTTTACCCTCACCCACCTCACTGTTTTGGAATAAATTTAAAAGGTAAGTCTTGCGTTTTTGTTTAATTTACACCACATTTATTGTATTTACATGTTTATTTAATTGCTAACATGCTTTACATATATTTTACATGTTTATTAACTCCGCCACCGAATGTGAAGGTGGTTATGTTTTCACCCCTTTCTGTCTGTTTGTTTGTTTGTGTACAAGATATTTCAAAAAGTTGTGGACGGATTTGGATGAAACTTGGTGGACAGATTGGGTGTGTGGCAAGGAAGAATCGATTCAATTTTGGTGAAGATCTCGATACGAGTATTATTTAATTTACAAAGTGATTCTTCACCATTGAGAGATAGGGCCAAAAACGATATAGTACT
>CM068956.1:108220782-108234367 GCA_035128595.1 Eptatretus atami | reverse complement strand
GAACCCGGCGCGGTTACCAAATCAACCTTACACGGCGCAGAAGGCTCGCCACACCCGTCTGAATCCGTCCGCGTTTCAACTCCCCGCACGCACTCACGCACGCCATTTCACTCACGCTATACGCACGTTTCAACACACCCTCACCACTCATACTCTTTACCACACACACTGGGACAATCACGCTGGGGATTCGCGCTACCACAAGCACTCCCGGGGTCTCTTTACCCCCCAAGCTGCACGTGTATCCGTTCACAGCACTCATCCGCTCCACCTTGTTCGGCTCGACCGGACCCACCTCGTCACGATCTGCTTCAAGGGGGCATATTTCCTCCCTCCGTTCCTGAAGGAGGCTATCCTGTTGCTCGCACCGGGTCACGATACATTCCCCAAGCTCAACCCCATTGTCCCCTCTTAGCTCTACCTGTGTGTGCTCGTCCTTAGTTCCATAATCCCACGTCTCTCTTTGTGTCTCTGTGACTTTTTCCGTCATACCCTCGCATTCATTAATTTCTCCCCTTGTCTCCTTTATTATCAGCGTCTCCGTCACCGTTAATTTCTCCGTCACCTCCTTAAATTTTTCCGTCGTCCCCTCGTGTCTCAGTTTACACGTCTCCCCAATTATCGTCGTGGGGTCTCTCGTCCCGACCTTACCAGTCTCCATTGCGGGCCGGACACATGGCACACTCAGTGTTGGTTCGGTCCCTCTGCCACGTGGTGCCACCATGATGCCTTTTACCTCCTCCAATTCCATCCTCATTGCCTCTTGCCCTGCCTGGAGACTTAACCCCATGCACTGCATCTCACCCCACAGTGTTTGCATATTTGCATCCATATCGACCCTCATCTCATCCATTTTGCCATTCGTGGCTTGTAAATCGCCCTTTAGCGTTTGCATATTCGCATCCATTTTATTTTCCAAATCCCCCTCCATTCCTTGCATCAATTACTTCATTCCTTCCATCATCCGGTCGAAGTCCGATGGTCCTGACGAGGCCGATTCGCCACGGACGGGTTTCCCCACACACTTTGACGATACCTGTCCATGACGTTGCCACAATTTTTTTGGAGAGCCTTCCCACTCTAGCTTGAATTCTGACCTAGCAGAACAGACCGTTTGTGCACGCAGAGGCGTTAGCCGAAGTTCGTCCGCGCTTTCCTTCTAGAACCTCAGTCATTACATTCAACGATGAGATGAGTTCAAGCAACTAATAGCGGAAAACAACGTTGTCGCACTGTACTTCACCGGTTCTTGCTTCTCCCTATCCTTCTCCAGCGTTCAAACAGTATTCTTGTGATGGAACCTTACCTACTAGTCCTCAACAACCACCAAAAGGTGAAGGAGGTAATTGTGTTTCTCAACCCGTCTCTCTCTCCTCTCTCTCTGTCCTCATCGTCTAGTTTTCTCAATCAGCATACATCGCCTGCATCAGACTCGATTCTTGTATGTGCTGTCCGTTGTTCTGTCTGCCACTCCAATGGTGACAATTATTAACAACCGATCTCTACAGAACTTATCAACCAACTGGTTAAGTAGTTGTCACAAGGAAGAATGAGGCTTTATTCTTTTGAGACTCAACCAACTTCGACACCCAAGTCCAACAATACGGTGATACTTCTGAGAATTCCTCCATTTTCATCGGATGACTTGAAATTTTGAAAGAGGATTTAACATATTTTCAGGTCACTGAATTAAACACACAGCATTGTTTTTGGACGTCAAACATCGCAGCACATAACGTCAAACTCATCCACAGCCATCAACACAACTTAGAAGGGTGGATACTTTATAACACCATCCTAATTCTTAAACCCATCTGACTCTGCAAATATTGAAGAGGAGCTGCATTTATTTTGAGTCACTGAATTCAACACAAAATTATTTTTCGGTCAAATTGTTCACTGGATTTTTGCACAGTATCGTGTCTGGCGTGAAACGTCTTCTTGTGACACCACTTGCCGGCAATCCCTTCGGATTTCGGCAAATACTGACTGGTCACGTTCGCTGTGTCATTCTGTGTTGTCACTGATCTCGTCCTGTCTGAACCTTTGTTTCGATCCCCGCGCCAGTCTACTCCCACACACAACAGACACTCTATGTGATTCTGTTAACGCCATGCATCTGCACCCCAGCCCAGCACCCACCGCTTTCATGCGAATCATCAGACCACACTGCCCGATACCAGCCGTCACAGCCACATGGTCACCACTAACGAACTTCGTCGCTCTTTCATGCGCTGACCACATCCTACGGTCCAACACCGTCCAACACGGTCCAAGAGTCATGCCCCGAGCAAAAAAACCGACAATTCTTTCCGTACTTTTCTCAAAGAATACGTCCCCCGCTAAAATGATCGTACTCCGACTTCCAAACCACAATCCCAACACCATGTTATCTTCCACCACAACACACACTGCAACAATGACAAAACAACGCCGGACTATCCCACCAACCCACCCTTCCCTTAGCGCAGTCGTTAAGGTTCCACAACAGAAATCAGTCTCAGAGAGATACGGTCAGTGGTCTTCACAAAACATTTCATATATTGCGAATAAAAACGCCACCATCTTCACAGTCCGACTTGAATTTCCAAGTTCAATGATCAAACTGACGCCCCCAAACTACAATGTGCTCATTACCCCTACACCTAAACAACAAGCCACACTAATCGAACTACTGTAAAAAACACACAACATTGCTATTCTACCCCAAGGCACTTTTCTCTTATTCTCAGAAGACTACTCAATCATACAGGAGATCCACACCTCATGCACCAAGTTAATATCGGAGACAAATCACATAACACTTGATGCCGTTTCTAAGTTTCTCTCACACCACCGTGCCTCGACCACCACCAATCCAGCTCCTCCTATATTCAATTGATCTGATCACCACCGCAACACCACACTCCCGGCGTACAACCCTCACTCCACACCGACAACCCAGAGAAAACCTACAACAAAGACTCAGACCATAGGAATCTACGCAAACAGCCATCATACTATTATAGACCGGTAATGCACATCGCTCAACCCGAGATACGGACAAAGATGTAACTCCCACATTTCATCACGAGGTCCCACCGAGATACGAGATTACTTGATACTTTCACTGCACAGAGCACTCCATCACTCTTCATTTCAGGCAAGACAAATTACAACAATCCTCCAACACCGACCTGCAACAGGTATGCCACCCTGCTAGTAATTGTACCTTTTACACTTACAACATCATCACGCTCCGTATAATTTTAAGAAACACGACTCGCATGATAAGACATCTTCTAACATATTCAAGGAGAACCCAAGACAAGACAGAAACAACCAACCCACAGCTACACCAACGACACCAGGACTCAAGACATGCACATCAGTCCTCTGTCCTCATCTTCATAGAATACGTTTTGGTCCGTTCCCTCGTTTCTACACCATATGCTACGTCCCATCCTCTACTAGGCTTATACTTTACTCCACCTTACTGTCATTCTACCATTCCTTACCCACACCTACGCCAGGTCGGACACGATAATCCCCAAAACATATCAGATAACGTTCCTAGTCATCTCAGAAACACTCATACCTATGTGCTAAATCTGAAATTTCGCCAAGTGCTCTTACTTGCTCCCACTTCACACCACCTCCACCTCTTTTCTTCCTTTCCTAATCTAATTTGGTTGACACCTCCTTCCACAAGTCTGATATAACAATCACCTTCTTCTCACCTCAAGAGACTCACTCCCAGTCATTGAGCCGTCCTACACACCACCAAACACACTCAATCTCCATCTCATCCCCACCATGATACAATATTTCGTACAATTCACTCAACCATCCCCCTCATATCCTACTCTCACACCATTCTACCTCACTGCCACGATCACAAACCACTTATTCCCATATTCTCCTTCTGTCTCCGACTCTTATAACCCTTCGACTTCTACCGTCAACGATCCTCTTCTCTCCCATACTCTCGACCCATACACGTCTAGTACGAAAGCTTCACTGTTCCTGTGCTTCCATGCGACCTTCGAACCATATCACAGTACACCCAAAAACCCAAGAGAGAAACCCACGACTTTCAACAAAATGTCATCAGTACTCCACCCCTGAGGTCTTTAAGAGATAAAATCATTGCCCTGTTCGCAGTCATCCAACCAGGCCATGTACCCTCGCCATATTATACCACACACAATCCTTATCGTGGTCAGCACCACACACTGGCGACAATATGAGAAAGCTGCGTACCACCTGTGACATGCGGATCATTGCCGGAACGATCTCGCGCTTTACTCTCCAAACGTCATGAGATCTTAACTGACTGTGAGAAGTCACCATCCTATATTCGATGTCAACGATCAATTCGCTCACTCTAGATAAGTAATGAATGTTTTCGATTGAGGAATCACCAAACTTTACCACCTCCAAACAGAGGATTCCATGATCTCACACGATCCTTTCAGTGGCACCCGAATACCCCTGTATCATGAGATTACAACAAACAAATCCACACGAAAAATAATTAACATTTCACAACTTTATACAATATACTAACATTTACTTAAACAGCTAATCTCTACACACTCATTAACTCGCGCACCAAATCTACGACATATATAAATCATTCCTACTTGAACCTAAATGCGTCCCATGAAATCAGTATTTTATCCCCGCCGCGTGCCGGCCAAGGCCGAGAGACACATTTGTCATCACCGACGGTCGTCCCGATCCCGGCCTGTCCGTCTGTCCGTCCCCGTACAGGCTGAGCACCTGGACGCACAGTCGAAACATATTATAGCTAGTGAGAGAATGCCATCGAATAACTCATCAACCTGTTCGCCATATTCGATATAGACAATTCCTGGGATCACACAATTAGAAACACCAAACACCTGCGAAAAGAAGACTACCCTCCTTTGATTTTTGGGCCTGGCCGGGCTCCAAAACCAATGGCCGAAACTGGGCGTCGTCCGGTGGCTGGATCGCGGCCATCAACATCTTATAGCGATCAAACATTTCATAAGACTTTGACGACTGCAGATAACTCGAATACAAACATGTTCGCCCATAACATCGAATTTGAAAAATTTTGGCGTTCACAAACTGTACCACCTGAAAAGCCACATAACACATTATATGACATTTTGGGAGTGGCCGTCCAAGATGGCCGACTGGGGTGGCATCTTTGAAAAAAAATGTTTTTTCGCCATATCAGACTTGTAATTTGGGGTCACACATGTACCACACTGAAGAAGAACCCTATTGATTTTGGGCGTGGCCGAATCCAAAGATGGCCGACTGGGCGGCGTCCGGCACCAATGGACTGCTACAACGGCGTCTCAACATCTCCTAATATCGCGCGTCACATTCCTATAGCTAGGGCAGTGTGACACTCAACTCATAAACTGCTTCCGCACATAATCGACTCTTGAACATTCATGCACACGGATCAACCCAAGCCCCCTCCTGTAACACACGCTGCAAAGGAAGAACTCCCTAATTGACATTATCTGGGCGTAGGCCGGATCCACAGATGCCGACTGGCGCTCGTAACCCGACTGCTTTGGATGACAGGCCGTCAAACACTTATTATCGTTCGACTACCGAAATCAAACTCAACACCTATAAGCTGTGAGTAGTGATAACTCGTAAAAACATGATTCGCCATCATCGACTCTGTAATCTTGTCGGTCACACAATGTCACCACCTGAAACAGCGAAGAACCCTATTGATTTTAGGCCCGTCGGCCAGATCCAAGCATGGCCCGACTGGCTTGCCATCTTCGAAAAAAAAGGTCTTTTTTTCGGTATTAAATGCGCACACAACCGCTTTATTTCTCATTGGAGTACTCTTAATTATTTTTCAATGCGCGGGGCCGAATATCCCCACACTCTCTGAATGTCATATTTCTTGTAAAACTGTAGCCGAATCATGGTTCGGGGTGAAATTCGAACAAGATTAATCAAGTTTTTGATCTTAATTTTCACTGAAAGTGCTCATAGGCAGGGACTGAAAAAAATATTGAACAATATCGACATAAGGGCATCTCTCGAAGATCACATGAGATTCAGACGAACGTAGCCCTTCATCAATACCGCGCCGTTGTTATCTTACAACCTAGACAACGCAGCCGCCACCCCCACACATCATCCCGACTCTTTGATCAAATTGCAAAATAACAGTGAGGGCACGTGTAAATGCCATCGAGTGCATCCTTGCTGTTTGATCGCCAAGTTCTTGAATCAAACATCGGACCATGGCATAGACCGAGAAACTGTGGTGGGGACACGTGACTGAAAGTAACAAAATGGCCTCCCAGGGCCCGGATTTAGGCCAGGGCAAGCTGGGCAAGTTCGCCAGGGTCCTCCACACCAGGAGGCCCTCCACATATTTCATGAATAAGAAAATTGTAAGGAAACATGTATTTGTGACGTGCCTGAATGGTAGTGGTAGTTAATGGAAACAGATATTAGATATCATATCTATAAAGAATCAAGACTATCATCTATATCTTCAATTCTTATTCTCATACTCAATAGAAGTTCAACTTCTTTGTTCTTGACAAATAATACTTTCAGTGGATGACCTAAAATCATGTCTTGTCACCTTTTTAGGATATTCTTAGGTAGGGTGGGCCTCCACGACTGAAGGCTGCCCTCAAGGGCCACCACCATGTCTAAATCCGGCCCACTGCGTATCCCCCCAGTACGGCCAAATCATGCATTCTGATTGTCAAAAAACTAAATCGACGCCTGCCATGTGTACAGACCACATCATTCGTTAGGCCCTTGTCACACCTTGACGATTTATTCCAGGTATGCCGACGTATGAAAAGTTTGCTAAACAGCTGGCACACGTGTCGATACGTCATGGCGTAAGTTTTGTATCCCGTTAAGAGCACGCTGGATTACGTCCGTAGTACGACTGAGATAACAACGTCGTAAGTACGCTGCCACTAACGTCGTAGCTCGACTGGCAATACCGCGAATAGTACGCCGAAGCTGTTCTAGAACGAAAATCTTATCCAATGCTTGAAAATATTCTTCGACGCAATATCGCCAGCCGCTGACTCCACGCGTTTCGCATACGTGGCACATTCAGTTGTAGGCCACGTTAACCAGCGCACTCTTGACACACGTCGATCAAAACGGCTTACTTGTAAAAGATTTACTCATCAGTCCAAACACGTCGAAAGGTATCATGTTACGAGTCAGCTCGATTCCAAAGACTCCCGTCGGTTTCTTATCTTTTCCTTCCGGTATTGCGGTGATGTTAACACTTCGCAACAATTCATTCAGTGCGGATTCACTAATATAATAAAGTTAATAGTGACTCGCAACTCAACGACTCAATAAATCACTAACGCACGCCGAAATCTCCGACACGTAGTCAACAATCGACCGTATAACGAGACCAACTGAAACCAACACACAAAAAAACAACAAAAAACACCAAGGGCAAGTCTCGAACACTGCCGCTAACATACTCGACTTCGTTACTCGAGCTTCTTGAGTAACGTCCACAAGAATAATGCGTACCGTGGCGTACGCACACATCCCACTAACAGACTGTGACTCAAGACTCGACTCGACGTTAACGTGCCTACCAACTTAATGGACCAGCCTACACAATGCGGAACGTATCGTCATCCTTCGACAGAGTACGTCGACAATTCTTCCACACCATGCTGAACAAAATTCTGTCGACACTACCTCGGCGACTACTCCCGACCGCACTATGCCAGCCAGTGCCTCCTCAACTGTCTACAAAAATCATTAGCATAACGCTATTCGACGTGTAGACCACGCGTGACTCACTTACGCTATCCACAAAACCTGCTCACCCATAAGTATCTCGCACGACGCTATGCCCGCCGCTGCCTACTACAACGCCTGATACAAAACTTACCCAACTACACGTATACATCGATCAGCAGTAGCAACACCTCAGACCCTATGGTCCCGGACCCATTTTCTGTCTACGTCCCGCGAGCATACCAGAACCTGAGCCGAACAAACAGTCCACATTCGCGAACCCCAATCGTGACTAGCCGACTTATAACCACTCTCATGATTCGTCGAAGTCATGCACTGGCGTTTCCTAATTCTGAACTCGTTCAGCCCGGCAAGCCCATTAAACTATAGTCCTACACCGCCTACCGTGATCCGTCACCCGGCTCTGATACGCACTTCCAGCCGCGCTCTATTGCAACGCTCACAAGCTCTCAACCCACATACTCGTCTGAACGAGACTAGACTTCAGTGAACCGCCTCAACTGCACAAACCACGCTCAACGCATCTCCGTATATGCCTATTACAGTCTATCATATACCTCATCTATGTAGCACATCTGAAACCCCGTTCCCTGTGCTAACAGCCGTTAAACATAAACTACAAGTTATAGACTATCACCGTCCCAAACAACACACTTTTCATAGCCCTAACACTTTAAACCAAAATACCAACCTAAATAAGTCTCCAGCCGATACGCCACGCTGTTACATCTTACACTCACATTCGCGAATAACCCATTTTGCCATACGCTGGCAATCAACAAAGCTTCAAAGCGCATCTGGCTCGTGCCCACCAAGCCCCCACTTACACCTTGAATGCACAACTGTGGACCAGCAGCTCTTGCAAGCCGCCAAAGACATCCGGAACAGGCTAGCCATGTCTGACCGATCTACCATGGTTCAAGAGACACGCTGGCCCTTAAATCCAGGTTTTCCACACAAGATAAACATGGCCGCACAGCGTTGCGGCGATCATCATATTAGATCTGTAGACTCAACGAACACAATAACTCAATGGCAGCATGACACTCCATAGCTCACTCATACTACCCAATCATGTCCTTCATCTACGTATACCACTTGATTGCCACCGCAGTACCATAACCAAAATCACGAGCTTCCAACTACCGTTCCGTCTCCATTACCAGTACCAGTGCACTCGGGTAGGCACCAACCACACACCAGATGCCACAGACCGCGAACCGATGAACCTCAACCTCACTCAAGTCCCCATGATTCGGAACACAAGCGAAGATCTCACGAGCCGCGCACACGCGACACCTCCAAATAGACACTATGTACACTTGCCATGGAGCCAACTGTGACACTCTAAGACTGTGTACATGTTTACCACGAACGCAACCTATCCATCCTGCCATTGCTACTTGCGCGGCCGTTGTGATCGTCGTCAGAGGATATCTCGTCCATCGCGTGATGCGGCCACAAACTTGAAGGTCTAACGCTCGAAAAGACTCGTCCAAAAGCTCGATAATTAAAAAATCACCGCACTCGCTGTCCATGACGCTCACCCTTAGGAACTCAGCGAGGCGAAGAGATCACAACTAACCCCCCCCCCCCAACACAACCACCAACACCACACCACACACAAACAACCTTCCCAACCGTAGCCCTCGACAAGACCACACCCGACCATAAGGTCCTCAGACCGCGAGATTTTTCTGTTACAACTGAACTTGAGAACACATTATCTTTAGAACTACCCAACTCACATCCTGACAGGCGCCTCTAAAAAGAAAGCACGTATGATGCGTCACACTGTTAACTTCCATTCCGATTCGTGACTGTAGTTTTGGAACGACAAGAGAGCAAATACATTTAATTATTGGGCGGCATCACGCCAGCCCCAACACCACATCAGTCAGCCGTCTTCACGTCCACTGATTTCTCATAATGCGTCAGAAGAAACTAAATTCTGCGCACTCCATCACGGGTGAGGAAGGTTCGTGTCAAGTCTCTTCATCGATACATCGTGTAGTAGTAGTTTCGGAAAAAGATAAGCAAATACCCAACCAATTATTTCTTGATGGACGGTTAACCCCCCACCCCCCGCCCCATGTTCACCCCCACTGATATAGCAGCCGCAAGCTTATCTGATCGCGCAGCTCAATACACTTCGTTCGGACACTTCTCATGAAGTCGTCCTTAGTCTATCATCCACAAAATCGTAAAACGAACATTCATTCTTGGCTATATGTCATTCCTTACCTACATGGGGGCCGCAGCTGGCCAACGCGTGGTGCACTGCTACACACAACACTGAGCTTTGTTTGTCATATATAAAAACACATGGGGTCTTCCCTGCACAGAGTTCGAAATCCTGATCCAATGCACGTTACACTGCTTTCTTCTGACCCACATCCAACTTTGATTCTGCGACACAACAAGCAGGAAACAGCCGTATATTAGCAGCCTGCAGAACTCACCCCGACACCTGATCAAACACACACGATCACGATACCGAAGTCTCACCTCCGCTGCTTTCCTACTTCCTTGCTAAGTCTCAGCATTAAAATCAACGAATGGAGCTGCCACGTTTCACCCAGTAAACCTATATCAGTCTGAAACACAAGTTGCTTAGCCTCACGAGTCTATTACGCGGCTCATCATGTTCCTCTTCTCCAGCGCAAACGTTATCTTGTAGATCGGAACTTACTGATTGCCCTCCACCACCGAAGGTGAACAATTGGGCCGAGTTACGTATACTAGTCCGCACACTCTCTACCCTCTCATCCTCCTCTCCACTCCTTCCATACCCTTCTCGCTTCCTCTCATACCCTCTGTCTTACTGCGCTCTCCGTCTCTTCATGCTGCGTGCGGTCTGCTCTCTGGTGTCTGTCTTATCGTTAGGCGAACGTGTCCGCTCTCAGAGGACTCTCTTTGTCGTACCTGATCATCTCGATGCGTGTTTGAGATCTCGTGTGAACGCGCCTCAAAGTGACAAAGAGGTTCCGAATACGCACCATCTTCACGAAACTTCACCCACAATGCCGGGCAGAATATCTGTTGATCTCCGCAGTCAGACAAGGAGGTGTATTTCTTGAGTCTCAACCGAGTCCGAAATCCCAGCCCAAGGGTCTTAACAACATCCGAGCGTGATAGTTGCATGAAATATCCCCCTCCCTCCATATTCATTCACCGTCGACCATCTCAACTGGGTCGCAAAATCATATAGCTGACGTGCACCTTGTTTGTAGTCAATTTCGAGATGTTGTGCAAATGTATGAACCAGCCAATATACCTGCTTTATGGATGAGATCACGCATGCCGAAGCAAAAGGAGGTCACACCCGTAGTGCGAGGCACCGCTCCCACCACTCTACATGGAAGGTGTAGTGTCTGAATATCAACCTCCTCTAATTTATGAAAGCAGACGTCATATCGAAATGTGAGCAAAATCGTTAGCAATAAGAAGATGCTGGACATTCATCTGCTGGCTGCGTCAAGTGTCTGAAGTTCAACCCTGCCAGAAAGTTGAAAAGTTTGTTTCCCCGGTCCAAAATTGCTTGCCCAGTGGCACGGTATTTTGCAAGTATCGTTTGCTCGTGCATGTGACCGATCTCTCCAGCTGTTTTCATCTGCCAGCGGAATCCGCCGTTTGCGTATCTCCATGCCAGCCTTCCCCTGCCCGATTCTTCGCTGCGAGCTCTCAAGATCACATCTTATGTGAGGGCTGCCTCCAGTTGTGATCGGCTGGTTGGTTGTCATGTGCTGTCCATTCGTGGTGTCCCTCCGTAACTCACTCTGTCTTGGTGTTCGCTTGTGAGACTTTGAGTGAATAGAGGATTTGCTCGTCACAATGTTGCAGGGACAGGGCCCTCCAGACACACGCGTTTCTCGCCTGGATCCGTATTTTGATCCCAGACATGTTCTTTGAGGTGCTCGGTACAGACGGTCGGCCAAGGTCCCCTTCAACACTTGTTCGTTTTGGTGAATTCTACGGGTCCAAAGTCAAAGGTCACCGAAAAACCCGAAATTGTTGTGTTATTGCCTGCTGTCCTTGGCTCGAGCCAGTCTGTTCACGTGCGCATATATGATAAAGGCCTGGTGGTCATGTAATCTCATAGACTTCCAAGACCCAAATGCCAACGATATGCGGTTTATTCTTGATCTCAATGGCTGTCTAATCCCTCCTGCCTCACTCTGCCTATGGTCTCTTCCCCTTGTATCCCCAATTGGAATTCATGTTCGTTAACTTAAAACTAACCTTCTTAGCCCGGCTCGGATGGGTTAAATTGATGTTCATACAGGCTCGGTCTTCTGTGTCCTTTCGATTCAATTGGGCGGAGATCCTAATATGTACAAAATATGCCCCCGGTATGCAATGAAACGCCATGTTCAATGTCCGCAGTTGGACTTCCAAGTTTAACGGATCATGACCAAACCTTAAGTGCCTGTAACTCCATTACAACAGTACAACTATCGACTTGTAAGAAGCAAATTTGATTTCCAGTTTTTCTTTTTCACGAGTCATGGAGATTATGACAAAGTCTATTCCGGCAATTCTTTGCTCAACGTGCCAATTTCATTCGTTTGTCTCTGAACAGAAATATCTCCAAAAAAACCCGTTTGAAGAGGTGATCTGTGTAAGCCGGAAATTATCTATGGTGCGCCTAACGTGTCTTCCCGGTGTGTAACGTGTGTGACCCCAGATATTTGCGGACGACGGAATCTCGGCGATCAAGAATGAAACTACTGTCATGCGAGAATATATTGGTGCGACACAGACTCTGCCAGAGCCGATACTAGAATTTTTTGAGAACTGTGACTACCATGCGGTGCATCGTCTCTGTTAGACGATGCCCTGCGTCAAAAACGATATATTGTCCGACGGAGTGTAAATTCAACACAGAGTTTAGGGTGGTCTGAGTTACATGACATCGTAGTCGTTATTTAGGTAAGATTGAGAGTGGCAGGCGAGCCATATCCGCCGACTATAGGTCGTCGTGTGACTCTAAGATATAAGCAAGTGCGGATACCTCCTCGATTATTACTCATATATGTTAGGTACCCGGTGACTCTCTACGACTTCTCCGTGTCCTCTGACAGGAAGTATGCGTAACTACTAAACCATCATATCGCTGAGCGCTCAGGCAGAGCATATGCCGCCTCAACGTGAAATGCCGGTGTAGCCTCGAAATTCCCTCACAAGTGCTGCGCATTGCTAAGCCGTCGTCCCATTGCACTCTCTGTCTCCCGACGCGGCTAAGCGTGCTCCACACGCGAGGACAAGCGAAGATATGTCGAGGAAGATTTGTAGGATGTGTCTGGAAGTTTCTGGACTCCTCCGGTGTAATGCGCTCACAGATATAAAGTGTGGTACCGTGTAAATACTATTGAAGCGGTGCTAGCTCAGAGGCTCGAGATTAATGATATATTCATTCCGCGAGGGCCTAGTTTTAAGTCGATAGAACTCGCAGAATCCTCCCACTGCCGCCGCACTGCCGGCCCTCGGAACCTCGCTCCGGCATCCCTAATAACTCTAATAAATAAGAGCAGTTCTCAATTTCTTATTGCCCTGCATATATCGTAGACTGAAAAGCAAGAAGAAATGAGATGTGATACATTCTTATCCGTCAAAAGGAACGCATAGGGAATAAAATAAAAGAATAAGTCAGAAATTAACCCCATATGTAACCAGAAGCAACCACAGTGCACTGATGCTGCGCGTCTTTGACCATCCCCCACAACCGACCCAGAGGTCGATAGTGGGACAGCAGCCGCGTCATAAGGCATCCCCCTCCGTCAAAACTCCCCCCCCCCCACCGGTCCGCTGGCGA
>CM068956.1:108168421-108208677 GCA_035128595.1 Eptatretus atami | reverse complement strand
GCAGTTTTGGAGAAGATATTTTTATGTTTAAAACAATATAAAATAGACAAGTCTGAAGACGACGGTGGTTCACGAGCGGTATTTGACGTGTTAGATTGTTTCAGAAGTCAAGGATGAGACAATGTGATAATGTTTGACCAAGTTATAAAAATGATCAACATGATGTGGTACGAGTGACAGGTTATTAGCTGCAAAATGTCAAAAACCCGGTTTCGTTCAACAACTTTCAAAATTTGATCTTTACATAACTTTAAAGGTCACAAAACAATGTGTGGACATTAAAATAAGGAAACAGGATACGTGCTATAGCTTATTGGAGTTAGTTCGTCGAAGGTCGAAAACCCGGTTCGATTCCACAACTTTGAAAATTTGACCTTTGTGCCTTTAAAGGTCAAAGGTCAAGGATTACAACCTTTGGTGCAAAACTTCCTGGAACATTCAGGAACAATATAATGTCATATAGGCTATATGGCATTTCGCACTCCTCGATTATCCATACTTTGATGAAATCGGCGTAAAAACAACTTGAAGGGGGCGCCACGGGCAAGGTGTTCGAGATAGAGCAAAATGGTTTCAAGACATTGGTGGGGAATGACCTCAAGATTATGTTTAAAAAATATTGTCATCCTAGCTCTCAAAGTTTGGGTGGTCGTATGATTTTTATGTCAAAATTCGCATTTTCTAAGTTGTGACCTTGTGGACGAAAATGAAAAATCGAGCTCCGTGGGCTGCACGTGCCATTGGGCTAACCAAATACCGAAAACCCCTGCAGATTCAACAAAGCGCTCGAGAAGATGGATTTTTATGTCAAATTCCCAATTTTCTAAGTTCGTGACCTTGTGACAAAAATGAAAAATCGAGCTCCGTGGGGCTATGCAGGTGCCATTGGGGCAACCAAATACCGAAACCCCTGCCAGAATTCGACAAAGCCCTCGGAAAAAGATGGATTTTTATGTCAAAATCCCAATTTTCTAATTTTCGTGACCTTGTGACCTTGACCTTGGGCGAAAAGAAAATCGAGCTCCGTGGGGCTATGCAGGTGCCTTGGCTAACCAAATACCGAAACCCTGCCAGATTCGACAAACCCCTAAAGAGATGCAAATTGAAATTGGCTACTCCCTAAAAACACAATTCGCAATTTTCTAAGTTTGTGACTTGTGACCTTGACCTTGGGACGAAAATGAAAAATCGAGCTCCGTGGGGTTATGCAGGTGCCATTGGGCTAACCAAATACCAAACCCCTGCAGATTCGCAAACCCCTCAGAGAAGATAATTTTTTTATGTCAAATTCGCAATTTTCTAAGTTCGTGACCTTGTGACCTTGACACGAAAATGAAAATTCGAGCTCCGTGGGGCTATGCAGGTGCCATTGGGCTAACCAAATGCGAAACCCCGTCAGATTCGACAAACCCCCTCGGAGAAGATGCAAATTTGAATAGGCTAACCCTAAAAACACGTTTTATGGGTGTGGCTCCGCCCATAATGGGCCGAGCCACGCCCATTCTCAGGAAAAACACAATGAGATCATGATAATATAAACCTCCCACCAAAATTTTATCAGGATCGGATCAAACCCACGGAGCTATGCTCGGGACAGACAGACAGACAGACAACAATAACGATATAGTGGTCACTTATCTTTTTCGTGAAATTTTTTTTTCGGAACAAACAAGTCTGAAGACGACAATGGTTCACGAGCGGTATTTGACGATGTAGATTGTTTCAGAAGTCATGGATGAGACAATGTGATAATTTTTGACCAAGTTATAAAAATGATCAACATGATGTGGTACGAGTGACAGGTTTAGCTGCAAATGTCGAAACCCGGTTTCGTAACAAACTTTCAAAATTTGACCTTTGCATAACCTTTAAAGTAACAAACAAGTTGTGGACATTAATTAGCAGCAAATGTCGAAAACCCGGTTCGTTCAACAACTTTCAAAACTTGACCTTTGCATAATCTTTAATGGTCACAAAACAATGTTGTGGACATTAAAATAAGGAACAGGATACGTGCTATCGCTTATTGGAGTTAGTTCGTCGAAGGTCGAAAACCCGGTTTGATTCCCACAACTTTGAAATTTGACCTTTGTGAACGTAAAAGGTCAAGGTCAAGGATTATGACCTTTGTGCAAAACTTCCTCTGGAACATTCCAGGAACAATATAACGTCATATAGGCTATATGGCATTTCGCACTCCTCGGATTATCCATACTTTGATGAAATCAGCGTAAAAACAAACTTGAAGGGGGCGCCACGGGCAAGGTGTTCGAGATAGAGCAAAATGGTTTCAAGACTTTAGGTTGGGAATGACCTCAAATTATGCATAAAAAATATTGTCATCCTAGCTCTCAAAGTTTGGGTGGTCGTACGATTTTTTTATGTCAAAATTGCGCAATTTTCTAAGTTCGTGACCTTGTGACTTGACACGAAAATGAAAAATCGAGCTCCGGGGGCTATGCAGGTGCCATTGGGCTAACCAAATGCCGAAACTCCTCCCAGATTGAACAAACCCCTCGAGAAGATGGATTTTTATGTCAAAATTCGCATTTTTCTAAGTTCGTGCATTGTGGCCTTGACGTTGGGACGAAAATGAAAAATCGAGCTCCGTAGGGCTATGCAGGTGCCATTGGGCTAACCAAATACCGAAACCCCTGCCAGATTCGACAAACTCTCGGAGAAGATGTAAATTGAAATTGGCTACCCCCAAAAACACATGTTTTTTGGGGTGGCTCCGCCTTAATGGGCGCCCACGCCATTTTCAGGAAAACACAACTAGATCATGATATAAACCTCCACCAACATTTTATCAGGATCGGATCAAAACCCACGGAGCTATGCTCGGGACAGACAGACAGACAAGCCGGTAGGCGGACATGGGTAGTCGACTACCCAATAGAACATGACGCGATGGGCCCGTTCGATGGGGAATGACCTGAGGATTAAGCACAAGAAAATTCATGATTCTAGCTTCAAGGGTTAATGCTGCAGATTGTTTTTTCGTTAAAATACCCCTACATTTAGAGGTTTTTCGGCGTTGCTAGGCAACGGAGGGGTCCATAGCAACGGTTCTTTATCACACATAACTAGGACATACCATGAACCTACCATACCAGTTTCATGTATATCTGTCTCATAGTCTCTGAGAATATACGAACTTCGTTTTGTTATTGTTTTCGACCAGGGTTCATTCAAAGTCTATCTTCTCTTACAGTTTTCATAGGATCCGCTGGAAATTTTTGACAATATGGCTGAATGTACTGCCCACAGTCGTCGTGGCCCGATTTTTTTAAATAAATTTTTTTAGATTTTAAAAAAATTAAAAGTCCGTTGCTGGCAACGGATGGGTCATAGCAACGGTTCTCATTTGCACACAACTGGTCATGGTATGAACCTACCAACAAAGTTTCATTGAAATCGCCATTGTATTAACGGAGCACTGGACCGAACCAGACATACATACAGACAGACAAGCCGGTAGGTGGACATGGGTAGTCGATAAAGTCGATTTAGTCGTTTTCAGCCGTTACTAGCCAACAAAGCGTCCATAGCAACTATTCTTTCTCCACACATAACTAGACATACCATGACCATTGAACCTACCATACCAGTTTTATGTATATCTGACTCATAGTCTCTGAGATTTAACGAACTTCGTTTTTTATGTTTTCGACCAGGGTTCATTCAAAGTCTATCTCTCCGACAGTTTTCATATGATCCGCCTGGAAATTTTTGACAATATGGCTGAATGTACTGCCCACAGTCGCTCGTGGCCCGATTTTTGAAAAAATAAATTTTTTATGATTTTCAAAATTTCAAAGTCCCGTTGCTAGGCAACGGTGGTGTCCATAGCAACGGTTCTCATTGCACACAACTAGGTCATGGTATGAACCTACCAACCAAGTGTCATCAAAATCGCCATTGTATTAACGGAGCACTGGACCGAACAGAGGGCAGACAGACAAACATAGACGGAAATACTGATAACAAGCCGTAGGCGACATGGCTGCTCGCTCTAGATGGAAAGCTGGCCGACGCGAATAGCCGATATTCATGTACATGCTATCAATTAATTTAGCACAAAAATATGATTATCACAGCCTCTTAGTTTGCGCTCAGAAACCCACCTTGTGAAATTTCAGGCATGTTCCAAAGAGACTCTAACAAATGGCAGCCCTGGTAATTCCATTTATCTATTCGCCAAAGATTTTATTTTTTTATATATGCTGTAAGACATTCTCCTTGGGCACAAAAAAACAGGTCCCTCGGAGGTCCATTTTCGGAGGTATTGATATTTTTTGTACAGTCCACAATAAGTGTATGATGTACGATAAAGTATTTTAGCTGTTGCTAAGCAACAGAGGTGTGCATAGCAACCATTCATTATTGTGTACATGCTAGCCACATTGTACACATTACACCCAAGTTTCATCAAAATCAGACTCTTTCTCTTAGAGATATTCGCAATTAACCGTTTCTGAAATGCTCGACATGTACTCGCCCAAAACCTATCTCCACTGTTTCGTCCAGTGCTCCGTTAATACAATGGCTGCAAATTGGCATGAAGGGAGCTAGATAGATTGCGCACAGAACTCTAAGCTTCGATTTTATTTATTTTTGAATTTTTGACCACTTTAAAGGGCCGTTGCTATGCCGTTGCTAGGGCCCGGGGTCCCATATTCGAAAGCACACGATTCCCAGAAATATTGGTCCTACCTACCAAATTTCATTGGAATCCGTTGAGTGGTTTAGCCCCTAGGCTTGACCAAAGTTTTGCGGACAGATGGAAATGTTCAGAATAAGGGTGCTCTAAGAGCAGCCAATAAAGGTAGAAGAAAAAAAAATCTCAAAAACTAGATCGACTACCCAACAGACAGACAAACATATCGACGGTAATACTGATAATAAGGGTAGATAGACTAGATTGACTAGACACACACCAATAACGAATATAGTGGTCACTTACTGACTCGTGAACCCATATATATGTATATATATATATA
The DNA here is from genome assembly GCA_035128595.1 of Eptatretus atami. NCBI lineage: Eukaryota > Metazoa > Chordata > Myxini > Myxiniformes > Myxinidae > Eptatretus > Eptatretus atami. Next base: position 108,203,674 of record CM068956.1, on the reverse strand, counting down.
TATGCTGCTGAACCACATGAAAATGACATCAATTCCCTCCCCCACTCCCCCCTTCCCCCCCCCACATCCAATTTAGCCATAGATGACCCTCAAAAATGTTCATACTCATCGGGTAAAGCAGTCCACGGATGCAATTATGACGTCATCACGAAGCCACCGATGACTTCGTCAAATAAATAGGGGCACTTACTTTGTAGAATAATGATACTGAGGAGGAAGTAAATGTGGGACGGAATCAGCAAATGACATATTAACCAATGTTACAGCAAACACCTATTTTGGGTTGAAACCCTCACCTGTAAATCCCCCAAGACTCCGATCTCTTTTAGTGTTGTGAAAAAGCTTTACTACACATCCGGGTGAAGAAGTTGGTGAAAGTTTCTTGGAATTGTGCATGTAGTTTGAGAAGAAAGCAAATACATGTTTTTGGGGAAACCCCCCACCTCATATACCCCAATTTTTTTTAACGTTGTGAACAATCTTGGAGCATCACAGGTGATGAAGGTAGCAGTCAAGTTTCATTGGAAACGTGTGTGAAGTTTTCTAAGAAGAAAGCAAATGCCTCTTTTTTGGGGGGGGGGGGCAAACCCCCATAAACTCCCTTTGTAACCCCCTTGGACCCCAAATTATTTTTTAATGCCATGAACAAACTTTAGTACATCACAGGTGATGAAAGTTGTGTCAAGTTTCATCAGAATTGCCATGTGTAGTTTCTGAGAAGTAAATACGTATTTTTGAGGGCAACCCACGTCGACCCCTTTGGCCACATTTGTTTATGCCATGAACAAACATCGTTACATACAGGATGATGAAGCTTACGGTAAAGTTTCATAAAAATCCTACTTGTAGTTTCAGAAAAGTTGCAAGTATTTGGGGATGGATGATGGATGGATGGATGGATGACGCGCCATCCCTTAAGCTCACTGAACTACGTTTTGGGTAAGCTTGAATAAATAAACAAACAAACAAATAAACAATAAACCAATGTCACCCGTAGGGTGATCCGTATCTTGCCAAAAGGTGACCACGTGTGACTTCTTTAAGGTCACACTGAGGTGAACAGAGCTGCTATCCACCAGGAGCACTCTTGAGGAAATCTGCCTATGAGAGATTCCGATGAGAATCGTTCTAACAGAGTAACCATGAAAAAAATATGCGTTGCCTCATAACGTCACCAAATCACGTCATAATGTCTCAAGCTTGATATAATCTAGAAAGCACTCATCGAGGTGTTCAATTTGAGGTACTACACGATAATGGTTCCTAAAACTGAAATTTGACATGGGGTCAAATATGTTTGACCTTAGGCGTTAACAGAAGGTCAAGCCAATCGCCACCAAAATTAATCAGCTGAATGCCGAACCATGAACTATATTCCCATGAAGTTTGAAGACATCCGATCAAAATTAACTCAAAAAATAAGGTTTCGTCGACTCCCTGATTTGCGACAAAGTGACCTTGACCTTTTTTTTGGAACCTTCGGACCCCTTCAAAATTTATGCGCTGAAAGGGACTCCAATAGCCTTCTGAATGCGAAATACAAAAATTTCCAATGATAACATGGTGCTCTGCAGAGTGATTTTATACGGATTACAATATAAAAAAAAAAACACAAAAAAAAAACAACCTGAAGGTCAAGGCCAATCGCCACAAATATTCAGCTGGCGCACAACATGATATTCTCAATGAAGTTTAAAGACGATCACGATCAAATTACTCAAGAAAAATAAGGGTTTTGTCGATTCCTGATTTGCGACAGTGAACTTGACTTCAAATTTATGGCCCTGAAAGGGACGCCATAGGCTGCTGATATGCGAAGTTTAAAAAATTTTGCCAATGAAAACCGTGGTCTGAGAATTTTTTTTGTGATTACAGACAAAAAACAAAAAATAAATAAAATAAAATAAAATAAATAAAGACTGATACAGACTTTGGACTACACATATCTTGCAAAACACTTGTATTTGGCAAGATAATAAAAAATTACCCCGCGGTTGGGGGTACGGTCATCTCTGAAGCTCTGTAGATGGGATCTCTGATCAGCTTAGAATGGCTTCGATGTAGTCTTTCTTTTGGTTCAACGTACAGACGAAAGCCGGGAGTAAAAAGATAGAAAAACCTCAGAAATCAACTACATTTCTGAGTTATCCAGAGATAGATTTTGAAAATGGTTGATTGGAACATTTTATGACAATGTGTCTCAAAAGATAGAAACCGGACTCAGAAATCAAACCGCATTTCTGAGTCATAAATGGTGGATGATATTTTGACAATGATGATTTTCACAAGTTTACAGCATCGGTGACCTTGACATCAGTGACCTTACAGCCAGGCTCCAGAACAGCCAGACCGATTGCTGACTCCCTTTTTATGCGCTCCAGCACGGCTCGACCCTCCCCCACTCGGCGCGCTGCACGCGTCGGTGGGTGGGGGGGCATACCCTCCCCACTGATAATCCGGGAGCAAGAGGTTGTGTTGTTCTCTGCAGAGCCGTAGTAATTCGTTGCTGTCGTTGTTCTGTCAAGGCTGGTGGTGTTACAAATAAAAGGAAATCCTAACTACAAAAGTAACTCACAAGCGCATGAACATTTATTTACCCATTAGACAAGGGAAAGGAAACTATCTATAAAACACATACTTACGATATAACTGCTCTAATAGGACCTGCATGTTGTGTGCTCATGGTTCCAGATTCGCAACAGTATGACGTCATAATTATCATTAAACATTCTACATGAGTATTCACACCTATGGTGAAAATTGTGTCAATTGAGAAGCGGTTGCAGAGAAAATTAGCATGGACAGATGTACGTATGCACGGTTGAAGAACCCGAAAACATAATGCTGTGGCAACTGTCAGCAGAGGAATTAAACAACAAAAAAATAATAACAATAAAAAAATAAATAAGGGGAGGGGAAACAAAGAGGAGGTGAGCAGCGATCTGATTTTGGAGTTTCACGAGGAGGTGTTGCTGGTGACCACATGCATCTGCAAAAACCTGGGGGGGGGGAGGGTGTATGGGAAAAGCTACCAATATCTCAGTCTGCAAGAGAAAATATCTGCTGCATGCCCATATTTGAAGGATGTTACGGCTGAGGGTGGAGTCATCAGAATTTCCGTGGCGTGGGAGCTGTGGAGGAGGTTATGCAGCCATCTGGCGAACCATGTGTTTCTGCCACGAGGAGCAAGATGTGCTGCAGTGCCGAAAGCCAACGGAACGAACGTGCGCAGCATCGAAGCCACTGTGCAGTGCGGTGTGTGGGAAATTCGTCCATGTGTGCGAGTGAAAGGATGAGTATATCACCAGTGCTTGTGCACGGTTAGCATGGAACGTGAGGATGTTGGGAGACACGTGTGTGTGTGTTGGGGGGGGGGGTGGCGGCATTTATGCAGGCGGACTTTGCCAGGTAGATAGCATGGTTTTAATTGTTAAATCCTCCCGTCCGGTTTTATGTAGAGCATAGCAGTTAAAATGAAACGCGTTGCTATTTGGTGCGTTTATTTAATACTACTACTAATAATTATTTCTTTAAAAATAAATAAATAAATAATAATCGCCCTGGTATGCTGTGCCTTCCCTCGACCTCCCCACACACTGTCCTCCTCCAAACCCATCCACACAGCATACAACTCTTCGGAGGTGGAGGAGAGGAATGGCCTCAAAGAATGTGTGAATTGGACAAATTAAAGCTTTAAAATTTTTTTTTTTTTTTAAAGCAGTGGAATGCTTCTGAGATCAATTCTGCAATTTGTCTCAGGTTAAGAGAGTCTAGAGCTTATCATATATGTGGAAATTAAAACGCAATAACACTGCACGTCTGACGATTGATGGAAAAGCCCCCCCTTCACATCCTCTTCCCCCTGCTCACCTCCTCCCAGATCTCCAGTCTGTGCGGTGTCCAGGCATTGTTCAGTACGACTATTTGAACAGCCATTTTAGCCTCTCCAATTTCGTTCAATCCTGTATTGATGCTGGTATAAGAGGACAAATCGCACCCCCCCCCGACAAACTTTGTCTCCAGTCCCCTATCAAACAATGTCCAGAAACACCCCACACCCCCTTCCCCTTCCACTATTCCCCCTCCCTCCACCATCCTCCTCGTCAGTCAGTGCAAAGTGACATGTGGTGAAGCCTGCTTCCGTTCTCCACACCCTTCCTCGCTCAACCACATCCACCGCCCCCCCCCCAACAATATCCCCTCAAGCAAAGCAGGAGGTGGGCAAGGTGCAAACTATCCTGGGGGAGTGACACTTGTATACCAATGCAAGTGAGCCCTATGGTGGAAGGGGTACCAGTATATGAAGCAAACGCTACGGTGGTGGATGGGGTGGGATGTCGTTGGGGAGGGGTTTATAGTGAACAAAAATCACCACGCTGAGGAAGTGAACAGTCTCATGGTAAATTTGAGTCCCATGGTCAAAACATGTGGCCAGCACATCAGAACACCACACACACACACTGCAGAGGTAAGGTTCTGCAAAATGCCATGATAGTGGAAACAAATGCCAATGGAAAAGTGGTGGGGAAAAAACGTGTTTATTTCTTGAAGCCCAGGAACCAACACAATTGAAACTAGAAGGCACTCGATAGAGCGCATCTATTATTTTTATTTTTTTCCTGTCATTGGTATTATGCATTATACCTCTGCCACAGGTTTAAAGAAGGTCATGTTGTTCACCCTTGTGTCTGTTTGTTGCAGGATGTATCAAAAAGTTGTGGACAGATTCGGATGAAACTGGTGGACAGGTTTGGTGTATGGCAGGAACGAATAGATTCGATTTTGGTGAAGATCCGAATCCGGATGATCTGATACGGGAATTATTAATCTCAAAGTGATTCTTCACCATTGAGAGATCGAGCCAAAACGATATAGTACTGTATAACATGATATTTCAAAAATGTAATGGCCCGATATGTTCCGTGGATCAGGCATTATGTGCGGAGGTATGCGCTCTATCGAGTGCCCTTCTCGTTAATCATCGATTCATTCAGAGAATCTGAAGACTTCCTGGCCACATTCTACAGATAATTTGCTCTCAACATTGTTACACCACCAGGTGAGCTGTGAACGTTCCTAAAGCTAATAAACATCTGGCAAGCAAGGCTGTGCTCACTAACCATACAAAAAGGAAAGGTTGATGAGACTCACTGCCAATGACATTTGCGTATGCCATTAGTGGTGGCCAGGGAAATGCCGAAACATCTCTCTTGGTTATGATTCTTCGGCACATCACAGAAGTGAGTGCTGAAGTAGAGTATTCTCTCAACTGATTGGGTCATTGTGTATTATATGTCGACGCTGCTGGAGCTGTAAACGCAATGTGGTAACATGTCGAAAAAAATGAAGTCCTTTTACTAGTCACTTTCGATAAAACAAGAAAGCATTAATCATTTCTGGCTGGGATAACTTTGACTGATGAAATCTTAACAATGAAGATGCACATGAAGATGAAGAACAGAGAATGTTCTGATGAAAATTATTGTGCTCGTCCGATCTTCCAACTGAAACAAAATGTTTGAAGTAAGTATTCATTTGTTCTAAATTCTGCACGCATGTCTGGTCGTAGTCCTTAATGGTATCATGTCCTATAATTGGTAATTAGAGTGTGAGCAGGTACATATCATGCTAAGGAATGTTTTGCTTAAGTTTTATTTGAGTACATGCTTCGGTCCTAATTTTAAGAACATATCCAATTATGGTTTGGAGGTTTATTTGTTCCCGATATTAATGTTATCGAAAGTTTTTGTGCAGTATGCCCACTGACAAGGAATCATTTATTGGGTCCCCATCTTAAGTAACAGATTGTTGTTGATATTGAATGTTTAACTTTGATATTCATGATATTCATTCCAGATAAAGAATATTGAAATATGCATTCGGTTGCCTGCACGATAGGGAAAAAATGGGACACAGATGATCATTCAAATGTTATGGAAAAACATTTTTGGCTATCGTACTCCATCATCGCGATGGGACAAGGGTTACGTTTTCAACCCTGTTGTGTATGTGCAGGAGTATCTCGAAAGTATGTGGATGGATTCGAATGAATTTGGTGGGCAGGTGGGGGGGGGGGGGGGGGGGTATGGTGACAAAGCCCAAAAGTCGATTCGTTTTGGTGAAGATCTCGATACGAAGGATTTTTTAAAGCGTTCTTCACCAGAAAGATAGGGGCCAGAAAATGAATTCAAAAAGTTATGGACAGATTGATGGAAACTTGGTGGACGAGTTGGTTAATATGACAAGACAAGGCGCGATTAATATTGGTTCTGATCGAATCCAGATCCGGCGCATCAAGTGGGATACAGAACGTAAACATATTCCAGAGTCCAGGACAGATAAAGGGTGTGTGAATAGTAGAAAGCAAGCAAACAACAAACAAAAAAGCAAACATCATCAGCAATGAACTGGAATCCATTACAAAAATTACCCCCGTGGGAGGTGACAGGTCATCTTATATATGTTTCTTTTACTATCGAAAATCGATAGCCGGTTGCCATAGAGATTCTCCTAATATGACAGACTCGATAGGTTTTTGAAAAATGGCACTTTAACACTTTTCGGTGAACCTCGTGACTTGACCTGACCCTGACCTCGAATCCGGGAAAGAAATTTGTCGTTGGTATCTATCGATCTACCCACATCCAAATTTCATAAGATCGGAAGTAAGAAGTTTTTCTTTGTCGGGAGGTGTTTTGACGCGTCCTCTCCAGGTTAGTGGCGGCCAAACGGGACGGAAATTTCCCAAATCTGTCCGGTTAAGATACAAGATATATAATTTTTACTTATCATAATCAATAAACAGTATCCGAATATCTGTTAAGCAATTGGCAGACCTAGATAGGTTTTGAAATGGCATTTTTTATAACTTACGTGACCCTCGTGAATTGACCCCGACAAAAGTTATATCGTTGTGGCAACACTATCGACCTCTCCACATACATTTATCAAGATCGGAAAGAAACATTGACGGAACGACGGACGTCGGACATTTGGTCCGGCTTTTATTAGGTCATCTGGTAGAGATGACCTAAAAAGGAACTGTGCAAGAAAAGGTGTTTTAGCTCACACACAAATCAAATGACAAAATATGTTTATCCTGATTGTGGACATCCATTTGGAACAAACTGATCACAGGCATTTTTGAATGTTATGAGTATTTGCTTCTTCCACACAAGCTCAGCAACTGAAGTTAATCCTAATGATACTGTAGTGAAGTTCTATAAAATATAATCGATCCCAATGATACTTAGAATGGGGGAAAACATAACGGCACCAAGAAGAGCGCATACCTCCGCCAGGCTGAACAGTTTTTTTTTATGTTTTGTATCCCACTGATTAAGCCAGATCTGGATCCGGACCTGAACCAAAATGTATCGGCTTGTTGTCACACTGAAACCAATTCATCCACTAGTTTTGTCACAACTCATCCACAACTTTTTAGCCCTGTTGGACTTGGTCGACACGGAGGCTTATGGATTGGTCCTGATTTTCAATGTCTGTGCGTGCGTACCGCAACCATATCTCAGACATGTTGGACCAATTTTATCGTACTTGCACAATAAGACACACAAGATGGTATACATATGCCGTGTCATTATTTTTGTTTTTTTCGACACAGATCCAAAATTGGCCCACTGTTCATTGTTGGTTAAAATAAAAAAATAAAAACCCGAGTTTACTTTTGAAATATGGCACCATCTCAATCCCAGGTGAAGAATCACTTGTATAAATAATAAATTAAAAAACGTATCTGGACTGGATCTAAACCAAAATCGAAGAGATTCGTTCCCTCGTCACAACACCCAACCTGTCCACTAAGTTTGTACAAATCATCCATAACTTTTTGAGATATCCTGTTCACAGACACAGACAAAAAACAAAGACAGACAGGGGTGAAAACATAACCCTCTGTCACCTTTAGGGTGAAGTAACAATCTATATAAAATATGCAATTTCGATGTCTGATCATTAAAGAATTTAAACAGATGGGCAATCTCCTCCAAATTTTACATACATACCAGGGTACCCACGGTCAGGTCATGGCATCAAATACCTCCTCCCACCAGCGAGTGTGGTGAGACGACTTGTGGTTTGCGCCTAACACATTGAGTGGTGAAGAGCTTTAACTCAATCGACCCCTGCCAGGAGGAGGGGGGTATGAGACAGGGAAACTATGCAAAACAAATCCTCTCCACTCCATAGGTAATAAGTATTGGTTCAACCAATTTAATAAAACATATAAAATTAATGGAATGTGGAGAACATCATTCAAGTAGGTAAATACACATATCCCAACCAACAAAGTTTTGCTAAAATTACTTTTATTAGACTTTATATAAGGGTCAGTTTCCAACAACAAGTCGTACTAAAATTCAGCGATCATCTTTGGGTCCATATTGTCTGAAACTTGTGAATCAAAAAAAATTAAAAAATTAAAAAAGGCTTGCCAATCTCCGTTACATGCTAGGGTACTAGTCAGGTCAGGGGTAGAAAATACCCCACCCCAACCCCCACAAGGGTGGGAAGATTTGCAATTTCACGTGTATACCTGCTAATAAGTGGTTTTAACTACTGAGTTCCCAGATGAGGGGTATTGAAACTTTCTTTTCACTCCCTGTAAGGAACGATATTACAAGTCGGATAAAAACTCCAAAGACAACATTTCATATCATACTAAATGCACAATTTGGTTGTCTAATAATTTGGAACGTTACTAGTGAAATCTCAAAACAAGATTGACAAGAGGACGAAGGGTCACACAATGGAGGTTGTAGCAACTTAAATTCCACCACCCCCTCCCCCCTCCAAGGAATTCTCCAACCTTGGTAATATCCAGCTTACAGTAATTGAGATAACTTTTGTGGCGCATTTTCCAAGGTCACTTCTAGAAACAAAAGTAACAATGATAATAGCATAATATTAATGCTAATAATACTTCCCCCTCCCAAGGGGTTTTTCCTAACTTGGACAAGCGCCATGTAAATGTGTACAATATAACTGTTGTGGAGTTCTGTGGGGTGCCCCTGCCAGAAGGAAAATATTATAAACCAAAACTACGTATGATTACCTATTTAAATTCACTACAGCTGTTTCAAACTAACTGAAGGGAGGAAACAAGAACATTCTTGAGGGCATTACATGCTTTATTGCTCCCCCACAGACAATGGACCTGAGGCCTAGATGTTACGTAAATTTCTATACAGGTCATTCATGGAAAAGTTACCTGGTAGCTATTTTTTGCAAGTACATTTTTCAATTAACCTTATATACCAATATGACAGATTGATTGAAAAAAGTGTTTAACTGGTTTTTAATTCAAGTTGAAAATGTTCTACACCCTGTTTTGGCCAGTCATTCATCAATCAGTGTCTGTTATACATTGTGGTAGCATCTGTCGGACATTTTATTAATAAACGTACAGAGAATGTTAGGTCCGTTAAAGCCTCATTGTTACGTCCGTACATACATTTGCCCATAAAAAGTACTTGCCTACCTCGGTATCATTATTCTCAAATACATACTGGCGACATACAATGACGTACCTATACAACTGCTATAACAGAATTTAGTCTTCTTCGTAGAACACGCACATAAATTGTGAGAAAAACGATCATCATGCTAAAGGGGGTATTTTTGGTTGGTTACGACGTATACGAAGATTCATCATACTGTGCAATCAGGCAAAAATTTTTAATCTCATACAATTACCATTTCCTGCACTTGTGTTCACTGCACAAAATAAAGTAATACATTTGGATACGATAACCTTGTTCTTCATGAAATATTTTTGAAGAACTGCCAATAAGTTCTGTCTGAATGTTACGTCCGTTCGGGGAATTACCACTCAACGCAGAGAGAATAACAACAGTTTCCCCTCCCCCCCACTCCACCCCCCCACCCCCCCCAGTAGGGAGAGGGGTACTAGTTTGGTAAACCTCAAAGACAACATTTCATATCCATAAAAAACACAAGAACGCCACACGTAGAGCGCATACCCCACAGGCTGAACAGTTTATGTTTTGTATCCCACGTAGGCCCAGATCTGATAGCTGACTGAACAAAAATATATCGGAATAAGATTTCATTAAACACCTCCCTTTGAAGATAATTAACGACCTTATTTAATTATATCCTTCATCAGGGCGAATCCTCGCCACTTCGCTGTATGGGGTCTTAGGCGTTCCCTAGGCAACCTCGCGGGTGCTGAGCCCACCATGTTTTTTGGCCGCTCAACCTTACGTTGATCATGGGAAGCAGGCCGCAACTTGGAACAAGCTGTTTAATCATAGCTACGACGTCGCTGGGATAACATTGCAATGCTTATAAACACCCGGAGACATCAGCGTTCCTTTGTTTTAATTTAATCCGCACATGCGAGTTGCCCACGAGTAATCTGTTAACCAAAGAAGGATTCCAAAATTTAAGCTCCGAATCAAACTACAAAGCAGTTCCGACTTCCGAGAAAAGTGTCTATGTGTCCAATTCTGACAATGCGACAATATTGGGCGTCTCCGGGAGGTGTAATTGTTTAAATGATGTTCGTGATTACCAATTGATGCAAGGGAGCAGTTTCATAAGAGTGCTTTCTTAAACACTTAATCCACTTTGTTGAGCGCTCCTCCAAGCTGTTTGGTTGTTCGTTTCAGAATAAAAAAGTACACGTGCTTTCACATCTCAATCGATTTTGACACACGTTCCACCTTTGTTGGGTCCGCCGTATCTTGCGGTGGGTGCCAGGAGGTGTGTCATGCTCACTGAAATGTGCAAGTATAATTTTACAGGACATAGAAATGTTTTTAACCTTTTTGTGCGATCATCCATTTGTAATGCCATCTCTCACTTAGACACATCGCATAAATAACTAAAACAAAAAGGGCACTCTGTAAGAGCGCATACCTCCGCCACGTAACTTCCTGATCCACGGAGAACATGTCAGGACCATTAATACCGGAGTCCAGGGGCATCGAAATCTCATGTGAAACGAGGTACCATGTTGCACGACCCATGGGATGTTGGGACCCACAGCACTAACTCTCAACCTGACCGTTCTGCCCGGGATCTGGTAAGGTGGGTGTGGCCCCCAGGGCCTTACAGTGAGCCTGAAAAAGGGTCTAGATAATGTATTCTAGGTACGCGGCTGAACCAATTCAGACGTGCGTTATGATCCACGAATATGAAGTGACGACGTGACAGAGTTTTGAGTGGTTGAAACCCCCCCGGCAGACGCCCTTAAAAGAACCACTTTTTGTGACCCCTGAAAAGGGTCCTAGATCATGTATTCTAGGTACCGGCATTTGAAACCAATTCAGAATTAATGTCGGTTTCCCGAGTACGAAATGACCCAGGAACAGGACGTTTTGAGTGGTTGGAAAAAACCCCCGGCAGACGCCCTTAAAGGAACCACTTAGTGTGGACCCGACGTCATGGGGGAGTTGAGGTGCCCTTTTTTGCCAGCACCCCCCGTCACGTAAACATGGAGTCTCGCTCCTGTGAAACAATCTATATTGCTAAAATGTTTCCTACACCTAAAAGTGCGACAGATGTTTGTTTAAACAAGCAAAGTCCAGTTGGTGTGTCTGATTAAGAAGCGGTTTCGGAGACTGGCAGTTCGGCCCTGATTGTGACACCTCGCCGTGCTCGTTGCTGTCGTTGCTTGGCAACTGAAAGGTGGCGACGCTTCTAAAAATAACGACGGTGACCTTGGCCTCCACCGGCCTTTACGGTATGCCCACACGCCTTGAAAATGAAGGTCAGAGCGCGGTATTTACTCAGTTTTGCGGCCACAGCGGCCCTACGTGCGCATTGATATTCGTATGAGTAGTAGCATTGAATCTTGTTTCGGACGAAATTCTTCCAACAATACGGAACTTGCCATATAAATTTATCATTTCAAGCATCAATCGGATACAGTTAAGTATTACCTATTTGTCATATTTTATTTCATTATTGCGTATAAAATGACGATTTAATGAATTTACGATACCATGTACTGTTTACGGACTGGCATCCACAATAAGACACACGTTGAGTGTTTTCTGGATACATAGCGTGTATACAGTGTTACTGAAAAACCGTTCATTATGACGTGTTTTATTTATTTCATATTTGATATAATGATTACGTATCTCGATGATGTACACGCCGGTTGCAATTTTGTGTCGTGCGGGATAAATTTTAATCATATGGGAGTACGACAGCAGAATTATGACGTCATCGCCCGAGACGCTCTAAGAAAGCACGCACCAGGCGATTAACGCTTCGTAATGATTTATTTGTAAACTATTGTATTGCCTATTCAGAACATATAAGTATTATGATATATACTTTGTTAAGAAATGACACCTTTGCGAAATCCTCCGCGCCGTCTTGACTTTGATATAAATTAACTATGTTTTTGAGAATTCACCAATACATTGAAAAATTGTGATGATTTTCCAGAGTATCGATATGGAGGAACGGATCAAGCCGAAATGGTGATAAGCGTCCCAGTGGTGTGTATCATATGTAAGACCAGCAAGAACGGTTCCGTTAAACCATTTCGATTCAAGTTATGGGGTTCCATAAAAAAAGGCAGCTGAAATTCGAAGGCAGATGTCATCCGATCCGCCTACGCGATGCTAACATCTGAAATTTTGACCAGTTGACGAAAGCGAAGCGGTGTACCATACACAGTGTTTACAGAACATTCACTGCTTGTCAAGCGTCGGTCATCTTCTGGTCCCATCAGTTCATGAGCACACGGCGAAATTACCCACGACGCGACAAACCGAACTTTCCTACCTGCTACTGAGAAAAAGGATTACTGAAAGGGGGAAATGTTTATTCTGTGGGAAAGTGGAAATAAATGGAACGGTGGTAGACGAGAAACTGTCCGAATGTTTAACAGCAATGGTCGTGACGCAATCCTTTGCTGCAGTCCAACGAAGCAACAACGAACGATGAAATCATGGTTCGTGCGAGGTAGATATTATAGCAAAGGAAGCGCAATACCACACAGTCGTAGTCGTCGATTGTCTTCAAGGAAGCGGACAATCTGTTGAGCAATCTGCCACCTCCACTACTGGTCGAAGCTTTCATGTGGAAACGTTCAAACTATGAGAAGGTTGATTGAGACGGAATGATCGGAAAATAAAATTGTTTTCGAGCAATGTTGGCCAGTACGTTAATCGAGCTATATAGTGCGAATACATTGGCTGTGGCGTGATGTAGGCTTGAAGAATTACTCAGTTCAGACGTTAATGAGAAACTCAAAGACCGATTCGGTGCGAGATTAAATCTATCTCTCTGCTACGACAAGCCGTCAGGGTAATTTTATGTACAACTCGGCAACAGTCTGACAATGAAATGTGCGAGTCAGCTTCCACGAAAGATCGTGAGAAATTTGGAACATCACGACAAGAGGAGGAAAAAAAAAGAAAGGGGAAAAAGGAAAGGGAGAGCAGGAAAGAAGAAGAAAAGGGAAAAGAAAGAAAAAAAGAAGAAAAGAAAAGAAGAGGGAAAAAGAAAAGAAGAAAGTACAGAAAGAAAAAAGAAAAGAAAAGAGGAAAAAAAGAAGAAGAATACGAAGAGGAGGGGGAAAAAAGAGAGAGAGAGAAGAAGAAAGGAAAGAGGACAAAAGGAAAGGGGAAGGAAGAGAAAAAGAAAAAGAAAGAAAACCAAAAAAAAAAGAAAAAGAGAAAAGAGGAAAGAATGAGAAAGAGAAAAGGAGATGAAAAGAGAATTGAGAGAAAGAAAGAAGAAAAAAAACCACAAGAGGAAAATGAGGCACCAGAAGAAAAAGAATAAAAGAAAGAAAAAAAGAAAAAAGCGAAAAGGGAGAAGAAAAGAAAACAGAAAAAGAAAGAAGAGGGAAGAAAAGGAAAGAGGAGAAAAAAAAAAAGAAAAAGAAAAAAAGGGAAAGAAAAAAGAGAAAAAGGAAAAAGGAAAGAGGGAAGAAAAAAAGAGAGAAAAGGAAAAAAAAAAGAGAGGCGGAGAACGAAGAAAAAGAAAAAGGAGAGAGGGAAAAAAAGGGGGAGGAGACAAAGAAAACAGAAGAGAGGAAGAATAAAAAGAGAAGAATGGAAAAGAAAAAGAGAAAAGAATAACAAGAAAAAGAGAAAAAAAAGAGAAAGGAAAAAAAGAAGAAAAGAAAAAAATGAGAAAAAAAGGGAGAAGAAAAAAGGGGAAAAAAAAGAGATGAGAAAGAGGGAAGAAATTCGCCACGCTCTATATCTATCGATCCTAATCTGTCGCCTGCACATGTAAAGCCTACATCCCAACCGACACTACAAACACATTGAAAACCTGTTCAGCGAGATACCGGATCCATCCCTTTGTTCTTCAAAAACCATGATCCTGCGGCTTGTGCAGAACGAGAACGAACATCGAACTGAAAAGTGTTAGCGATGTCTCTGATGCGGTGTATATATTCCAAAGGCTGCGATTCGTCCTTGGAAACAGACCGCCTCGGTCTCGGGGCTAGGAACACTAACAGGATCAAAACTGGCGCTTCAAATGCTAAATCGTTCACGGTCATTCAATAAGCTATTGAATGAGGTGAAACGACTGGAAACCAGAGATGGCGTATTTCCGCATCAGAAGAAACCGCGATCGCCTGACAGCCTGATCATTGGAAATAGCTGAACCTTGGAACAGGGCTCGCGTGGGACAACTATGACGTCAATATCGAAACGTTGGACGGGAAGAACACGCTGCATGCAAACGGTTTGGAGATACTGCCTAACCTAAAATCAAGCGCCGATTGAAGAAGAGCAATACAGAAACATCGAGCCCAATATACGTGATGAAAGAAACCGGGGCGAGTTTTGTCGAGAAGAACGGGAGATTCCACGTACCGACGCCGGCCCCCCTCTGAACAAAGCAAAGTTCAGTATTCTCTCATCGAGCCGACGTGCAGTTGACCGAGGACTTGTCATGGTTTTACGACCATTGAATGTTCTGGTTCCTATCAGTCACTGCGTTTAAGTCGATGCCTCTTCAAATGTTTCTACTCTCAGTTTTGTGACAGACAAACTTCCACTGCCAAGATTTGTAGCCTGGATCCATCCGCCAAACCACAACACAAAACGATGTCGTCCGGAGGCAATGGTCAGCCCCCCTCCCCACATCCAATTTAGCCATAGATGACCCTCAAAAATGTTCATACTCATCGGGTAAAGCAGTCCACGGATGCAATTATGACGTCATCACGAAGCCACCGATGACTTCGTCAAATAAATAGGGGCACTTACTTTGTAGAATAATGATACTGAGGAGGAAGTAAATGTGGGACGGAATCAGCAAAATGTACCAATTAACCAATGTTACAGCAAACACCTATTTTGGGTTGAAACCCTCACCTGTAAATCCCCCAAGACCCCGATCTCTTTTAATGTTGTGAAAAAGCTTTACTACACATCACGGGTGAAGAAGTTGGTGGTAAAGTTTCATTGGAATTGTGCATGTAGTTTGAGAAGAAAGCAAATACATGTTTTGGGGGGAAACCCCCCACCTCATATACCCCAATTTTTTTAACGTTGTGAACAATCTTTGGAGCATCACAGGTGATGAAGGTAGCAGTCAAGTTTCATTGGAAACGTGTGTGAAGTTTTCTAAGAAGAAAGCAAATGCCTCTTTTGGGGGGGGGGGCAAACCCCCATAAACTCCCTTTGTCAACCCCCTTGGACCCCAAATTATTTTTTAATGCCATGAACAAACTTTAGTACATCACAGGTGATGAAAGTTGTGGTCAAGTTTCATCAGAATTGCATGTGTAGTTTCTGAGAAGTAAATACGTATTTTTGAGGGCAACCCACGTCGACCCCCTTTGGGCCACATTTTGTTATGCCATGAACAAACATCGTTACATACAGGATGATGAAGCTTACGGTAAAGTTTCATAAAAATCCTACTTGTAGTTTCAGAAAAGTTGCAAGTATTTGGGGATGGATGGATGGATGGATGACGCGCCATCCCTTAAGCTCCACTGAACTACGTTTTGGGTAAGCTTGAATAAATAAACAAACAAACAAATAAACAAATAAAAAATTACCCCCGGTTGGGGGTGACGGTCATCTCTGAAGCTCTGTAGATGTGGATCTCTGATCAGCTTAGAATGGCTTCGATGTAGTCTTGTCTTTTGGTTCAACGTACAGACGAAAGCCCGGGAGTAAAAAGGATAGAAAACCTCAGAAATCAAACTACATTTCTGAGTTATCCAGAGATAGATTTTGAAAATGGTTGATTTGGAACATTTATGACCAATGTGTCTTCAAAAGGATAGAAACCGGACCTCAGAAATCAAACCGCATTTCTGAGTCATAAATGGTGGATGATATTTTGACAATGGATGATTTCACAAGTTTACAGCATCGGTGACCTTGACATCAGTGACCTTACAGCCCAGGCTCCAGAACAGCCCAGACCGATTGACTGACTCCCTTTTTATGCGCTCCAGCACGGCTCGACCCCTCCCCCACTCGGCGCGCATCGGTGGGTGGGGGGCATGACCCCTCCCCCACTGATAATCCGGGAGCAGAGGGTTGTTGTTGTTCTCTGCAGAGCCGTAGTAATCCGTTGCTGTCGTTGTTGCTGTCAAGGCTGGTGGTGTTACAAATAAAAGGAAATCCTAACTATCAAAAGTAACTCACAGCGCATGAACATTTATTTACCCTTAACAGGAAGATAACTATTCTATAAAACACATACTTACCGATATAACTGCTCTATAGGACCTGCATGTTGTGTGCTCATGGCTTCCAGATTCGCAACAGTATGACGTCATAATTATCATTAAAACATTCTACATGAGTATTCACACCTATGGTGAAAATTGTGTCAATTTGAGAAGCGGTTGCAGAGAAAATTAGCATGGACAGATGTACGTATGCACGGTTGAAGAACCCGAAAACATAATGCCTGTGGCAACTGTCAGCAGAGGCATTAAACAAACAAAAATAATAAACAATAAAAAATAAATAAGGGGAGGGGAACAAAGAGGAGGTGAGCAGCGATTCTGGATTTTGGAGTTCACGAGGAGTGGTTGCTGGTGGACCACATGCATCTTGCAAAAACCTGGGGGGGGAGGTGTGTGATGGGAAAAGCTACCAATATCTCAGTCTGCAGAGAGAAAATATCTGCTGCATCCCATATTTGAAGGATGTTACGGCTGAGGGTGGAGTCATCAGAATTTCCGTGGCGTGTGGAGCTGTGAGGAGTTATGCAGCCATCTGGCGAACCATGTGTTTCTGCACAGAGGCAGATGTGCTGCAGTGCCGAAAGCCACACGGGAAGCGAACGTGCTGCAGCATCGAAGCACTGTGCAGTGCGGTGTGGGGAAATCTCCATGTGTGCGAGTGAAAGGATGGATATCACCAGTGCTTGTGCACGGTTAGCATGGAACGTGAGGATGTTGAGGAAACGTGTGTGTGTGTGTGGGGGGGGGGTGGAGGCATGTATGCAGGCGGACTTTGCCAGGTAGATAGCATGGGTTTTAATTGTTAAATCCTCCCGTCCGGTTTATGTAGAGCATAGCAGTTAAATAAAGCGTTGCTATTTGAGTGCGTTTATTTAATACTACTACTAATAATTATTTCTTTAAAAATAAATAAATAAATAATAATTCGCCTGGTATGCTTTGCCTTCCCTCGACCTCCCCTCACACTGTCCTCCTCCCAAACCCATCCACCAGCATACAACTCTTCGGAGGGAGGAGAAGTGGCCTCAAAGAATGTGTGAATGGACAAATTAAGCTTTAAAATTTTTTTTTTTTTAAAGCATTGGAACTGCTTCTGGAATCAATTTGCAATTTGTCTCAGGTTAGAGAGTCTAGAGCTTATCATATATGTGGAAATTAAAGGCATGAACACTGCCACGGTCTGACGATTGATGGAAACGCCCCCCCTTCACATCCTCTTCCCCATGCTCACCTCCTCCAGAATCCTCCACCAGTCTGTGCGGTTCCAGGCATTGTTCAGTACGACTCATTTGAACATGCCATTTTAGCCTCTCCAATTTCGTTCAATCCTGTATTGATGCTGGTATAAGAGGACAAACGCACCCCCCCCCCCGACAACTTTGTCTCCAGTCCCCCTATCAAACAAATGTCCAGAACACCCCACCCCTCCCTTCCACTATCCCCCTCCTCCACCATCCTCCTCGCTCAGTCAGTGCAAAGTGACATGTGGTGAAGCCTCGCTCTTTCCACACCTTCCTCGCTCTACCACATCCCACCGCCCCCCCCAACAATATCCCCATCAGCAAAGCAGGAGTGGGCAAGGTGCAAAACTATCCTGGGAGTGGACACTTTATACCATGCAAGTGAGCCCTATGGGTGGAAGGTGTACCCGGTATATGAAGCAAACGCACGTGGTGGATGGGGTGATGGTCGTTGGGAGGGGTTATAGTAACAAAACACCACGCTGAGGAATGAACAGTCTTCATGGAAATTTGAGTCCCATGGGTCAAAACATGTGGCCGCACATCTAACACACACACACACACACTGCAGAGGTAAGTTTCCTGCAAAATGCCATGATAGTGGAAACCAATGGCCAATGGGAAAGTGGTGGGGGAAAAAAACGTGTTTATTTTCTTGAAGCCCAGGAACCAACACAATTGAAACTAGAAGGGCACTCGATAGAGCGCATCTATTATTTTTATTTTTTTCTGTCATTGTGTATTATGCATTATTACCTCTGCCACCAAAGGTTAAAGAAGGTCATGTTGTCACCCTTGTGTCTGTTTGTGTGCAGGATGTATCAAAAAGTTGTGGACAGATTCGGATGAAACTTGGTGGACAGGTTGGGTGTATGGCAGGAACGAATTGATTCGATTTTGGTGAAGATCCGAATCCGGATCTGGATACGGGAATTATTTAATCTCAAAGTGATTCTTCACCATTGAGAGATCGAGCCAAAAACGATATAGTACTGTATAACATGATATTTCAAAAATGTAATGGGCCCGATATGTTCTCGTGGATCAGGCATTATGTGGCGGAGGTATGCGCTCTATCGAGTGCCCTTCTCGTTACATCATCGATTCATTCAGAGAATCTGAAGAACTTCCCTGGCCACATTCTACAGATAATTTTCTCTCAAACATTGTTACACCACCAGGTGAGCTTGTGAAGTTCCTTACAAGCTTAACATCTGGCAAGCAAGGCTGTGCTCAACTAACCACTAAAAAGGAAAGGTTGATGAACTCTACTGGCCAAGACATTTGCTATGCAGTTAGTGGTGGCCAGGGAAAATGCCGAAACATCTCCTCTTGGTTATGACTCTTCGGCACATCACAGGAAGTGAGTGCTGAAGTAGAGTATTCTCAATCACTTTGGGCATTGTGTATTATATTCGACCCTGCTGGAGCTGTAAACAGCAATGTGTAACCATGTCAAAGAAAATGACAGTCTTCTACTAGTCACTGTTGATAAAACAAAGAAACATTATCATTTCTGCTGCGATAACTTTGACATGATGAAATCTTTAACAATGAAGATGAGCACTGAAGATGAAGAACAGAGAATGTTATTGATGAAAAATTATTGTGCATCGTCGTCTTCCAACTGAAACAAAATGTTTGAAGTAAAGTATTCATTTTTGTTCTAAATTTGCACGCATGTCTGTCGTGCCTTAATGGTATCATTCCTATAAATTGTAATTATGAGTGTGAGCAGGTACATACATGCTACAGGGAATGTTTTGCTTAAGTATTTTGAGTAGCTTCGTCCTATTTTAAGAACATATACAATTATGATTTGGAGGGTTTATTTGTTCCCCGATATTACATGTTACTCGAAGTTTTGTGCAATATGCCACTGACAAAGGAATTCATTTATTGTCATCTCTAAGTAACAATTGTGTTGATATTGAATGTTAACTTGATATTCATGATATTCATTCCAGATAAAAATATTGAAAAATGCATTCGGTTGCCTCAGAATAGGGAAAAAAATAGGACACATCCAAATGTTTGAAACATTGCTTCGTACCTCCATCATCTGCGATGGACAGAGGTTACGTTTTCAACCCTGTGTGTATGTGCAGGATATCTCGAAAGTTGTGGATGGATTCGGATGAAATTTGGTGGGCAGGTGGGGTATGTGACAAAGTCGAATCGATTCGATTTTGGTGAAGATCCAGATACGAGGATTTTTAAAGCGATTCTTCACCAGAAAGATAGGGCCAAAAATGATCTCAAAAAGTTATGGACAGATACTGATGAAACTTGGTGGACGAGTTGGTTAAATGACAAGAACAAGCCGATTATATTTTGGTTCTGATCCGAATCCAGATCCGGCGCATCAGTGGGATACAAACCGTAAACATATTCCAGAGTCCAGACAGATAAAGGGTGTGTGATAGTAAGAAAGCAAGCAAACAAACAAACAAAAAAGCCAAAACACTCATCAGCAATAACTGGGCTCCATTACAAAAATTACCCCCGTGTGGGGGTGACGGTCATCTCTATAATGTTTTTTTACTATCATAATCGATGAACCGTTGCCAGATATCTCCTAAAATGACAGACTAGATAGGTTTTGAAAATGGCGATTTTTATAACTTACGTGACCTCGTGACCTTGACCCCGGACAAAAGTTATATCGTTGTGCAACACTCATCGACCTCTACCCACATACCAAGTTTCATCAAGATCGGAAAGAAACATTGACGGACGGACGGACGTACGGACATTTGGTCCGGCTTTATTAGGTCATCTCGGTAGAGATGACCTAAAAAGGAAACTGTGCCAAGAAAAGGTTATTTAGCTCACCACACTCAAATCAAATGACCAAAATCATGTTTCTATCCTGATTGTGACAATCCATTTGGACAAACTGATTCACAGGCCTATTCTTGAATGTTATGAGTATTTTGCCTTCTTCCACCACAAGATCAGCCAACTGGAAGTTTCCTAATGATACTGTAGTAAGTTCTATAAAATATAATGATCGCCAATATATTAGAATGGGAAAACTATAACGGCACTCAGAAGAGCGCATACCTCTGCCAGGCTGAACAGTTTATGTTTTGTATCCCACTGATAAGCCAGATCTGGATCCGGACCTGAACCAAAATGTAATCGGCTTGTTGTCACCGAAACCACTCATCCACCTAGTTTTGTCACAACTCATCCACAACTTTTTAGCCCCCGTTGGACTTGGTCCGAAACGGAGGCTTATGGATTTGGTCTCGATTTTCATGTCTGTGCGTGCGTCCGCAACCATATCTCAGACATGTATGGACCAATTTTATTCGTACTTGGCACAAAGACAACACAAGATGGTATACATATGCATGTCATTATTTTGTTTTTTTTCGACATCAGATCCAAAATGGCCCACTGTTCATGTTGGTTAAAATAAAAATAAAAAAACCCCGATGTTACTTGTTGAAATATGCTATATGTCATTTTTGGCACCATCTCAATCCATGGTGAAGAATCACTTATATAAATAAATAAATAAAAACGTATCTGGATCTGGATCTAAACCAAAAGCGAAGAGATTCGTCCTCGTCACACACCCAACCTGTCCACTAAGTTTGGTACAAATCAATCCATAACTTTTTGAGATATCCTGTTCACAGACACAGACAAAAAAACAGACAGACAGGGGTGAAAACATAACCTCTGTCCACCTTTAGGGGCGAAGGTAACAATCTATATAAAATATGGCAATTATCGATGTCTGATCATTATAGAATTAAACAGATGGGCCAATCTCCTCCAAATTTTACATACATACTCAGGGTACCCACGGTCAGGTCATGGGCATCAAATACCTCCTCCCACCAGCGAGTGTGGTGAGACGACTTGTGGTTTGCGCCTACACATTGAGTGGTGAAAGAGCTTTAACCATCGACCCCTGCCAGGAGGAGGGGGGTAGTGAGATCAGGGAAACTATGCAAAACAAATCCTCTCACTCCCATAGGTAATAAGTATTGGTGTCAACCAATTTATAAAAAATATAAAAATTAATGGAATGGTGGAGAACATCATTCAAGTAGTGTAAATACACATATCCAACCAACAAAGTTTTGCTAAAATTACTAATATTAGACTTTATTATAAGGGTCAGTTTCCACAACAAAGTCGTACTAAAATTCAGCGATCCTCTTTGGGTCCATATGACTGAAACTTGTGGAATCAAAAAAAAAATTAAACTAAATTAAAAAATTAAAAAATGGCTTGGCCAATCTCCGTTACATGCTAGGGTACTCAGTCAGGTCAGGGGTAGAAAATACCCCACCCCAAAACCCCCACAAGGGTGGGAAGATTTGCAATTTTCACGTGTATACCTGCAATAAGTGGTTTAACTACTGAGTTCCCAGAAGAGGGGGTATTGAAACTTTCTTTCACTCCCGTAAGGAACGAGTATTACAAGTCGGATAAAACTCCAAAGACAACATTTCATATCATACTAAAATGCACAATTTGGTGTCTAATACATTTGGACGTTACTATGAAATCTCAAACAAGATTGACAAGAGGACGAAGGGTCACACAATGGAGGTTGTAGCAACTTAAATTCCACCACCCCCTCCCCCCTCCAAGGGAATTCTCCACCTTGGGTAATATCCATGTTACAGTATTGAGATAACTTTTTGTGGCATTTTTCCAAGGTCACTTCTAAAAACAAAAGTAACAATGATAATAGCATAATATTAATGCTAATAATATCTATCCCCCTCCCCAAGGGGTTTTTCCTACTTGGACAAGCGCCATGTAAATGTGTACAATAATAACTTGTTGTGGAGTTTTGTGGGGTGCCCCTGCCAGAAGGAAAATATTATAAACCACAAACACGTATGATTACCTATTTAAATTCACTACAGCTGTTTCAAACTAAACTGAAAGGGAGGAAACCAGACATTCTTGAGGCATTACATGCTTATTGCATCCCCCACAGACCAATGGACCTGAGCCTAGATGTACTGTAATTTATATACAGGTAATTCCATGGGAAAAGTTACCTGGTAGCTATTTTTTGAAAGTACATTTTTCATTAAACCTTATATACCATATGACAGATCATGAATTGAAAAAGTGGTTTAACTGGTTTTTATTCAAGTTGAAATGTGTCTACACCCCTGTTTTGGCCAGTCATTCATCAATCAGTGTCTGTATACATTGTGGTAGCATCTCCGGACATTTATTAATAAACGTCCAGAGCATATGTTACGTCCGTTAAACGCTCAGTTGTACGTCCGTACATTACATTTGCCATAAGTATCTGCCTACTCGGTATCATTAATTCCTCAATAAATAATACTGGGAATACAATGACGTACCTATACCAAGCTGCCTATACCAGATTTAGTCTTCTGTCGTGAACACTGCACATAAATTTGTGAAAACGATCATCATGCTAAGGGGGTATTTTGTGGTTACGACCGTTACGAAGATTCATCATACGTAGCACTCAGGCAAAAATTTTTAATCTCATACAATTACCATTTCCTGGCACCTTTTGGTGTTCACTGCACAAAATAAGTAATACATTTGGTACGATACCTTGTTCTTCATGAAATATTTTTGAGAACTGCCAATAAGTTCTGTCTGAATGTTACGTTCGTTACGTGGAATTACCCTCACCGCAGAGAGAATAACAACAGTCCCCCCCCAACCCACCACCCCCCCCCCCGTAGGGAAGAGGTGTACTAGTTTGGTAAACCTCAAAGACAACATTCATATCCATAAAAAACACAAGAACGCCACTCGTAAGAGCCATACCGCCCCACAGGCTGAACAGGTTAGTGTTATCCCAACCAGATGCCAGATCTGGATATCATCGACTTGAACAAAAATATAAATCGGAAAATAAATCTTAATTAAAAACACCCCTTTGTGATAGATACTAATTCAATCGGCCTATTAATAATATAAATCCTTCATCAAGACAGAGCCTCCAGGCCACTTCGGCTAAGATCTGGTCTCAAGGCTTATCCCACGCCAAGGAACAAACCATACGCGTAAGAGTCTGACACCAACCAACACTCGTTTTCTCTCGGGGCACCAACTGACTCCAACCTTACCTTGATATGGAACAAGCTGTTTATCATAGCTACGAGTCGCTGGGTACATTGCAATGCTTATAAACACCCGGAGACATCAGCGTTCTTTGTTTTATTTAATTACCGCACATGCGATCGCCACGAGTATCTGTTAAACCAAGAAGAATTACAAAATTTAAGCTCCAGAATAAAACTTACAAGCAGTTCCGACTCCGAGAAAAGTGTCTATGTGTCCAATTCTGACATATGCGACATTTTGGGCGTCTCCGGGAGGTGTATGTTTAATATGAATGTTCGGTGATTACCAATTGCATGCCAAGGGAGCAGTTTCATAAGAGTGCTTTCTTAAACACTTAATCCACTTAGTGAGCGCTCTCCAAGCTGTTTGGTTGTTCGTTTCAGGATAAAAAGTACACGTGCTTTCAATCTCACATCGATTTGACACACGTTTCCACCTTTGTTGGGTCCCGCCGTATCGTGCGGTGGGTGCCTCAGGAGGTGTGTCATCCACTGAAAATGTGCAATTATATTTTTACAGGACATAGAATTGTTTAACCTTTTTGTGCGATCTCCATTTGTAATCCACCTCTCACTTCGCATGATAAATAATTAAAACAAAAGGGCACTCTGTAGAGCGCATACCTCCGCACGTAATTCCTATCCACGAGAACATGTCGGACCAATTATACCGGGAGCCAGGGGCATCGAACTCAATGTGAACGAGGTACCAATGTTGCACCCCATGGGATGTTGGGACCCACACACTAACTCTCAACTACCCTGCCGGGATCTGGTAGGTGGTGTGCCGCCCGAGCCTTTATAGTGACCCCTTGAAAAAGGGTCTAGATCATGTATTCTAGTACCGCGCTGAACCAATTCAGAATCGGTGCGTTATGATTCCACGATATGAAGTGACACTGACAGACGTTTGGAGTGGTTGGAACCCCCCGGCAGACGCCCTTAAAGGGACCCTGAAAAGGGTCTAGATCATGTTTTTAGGTACCGGCTGAAACAATTCAGAATCATAGTCTGGGTTCCCCTGAGTCGAAATGACCCATGACAGACGTTTGAGTGATGGAACCCCCGGCAGACGCCCTTAAAGAACCACTTGTGACCCCTGAAAGGGTCTAGATCATGTATTCTAGTACCGCTGAAACCATTCGATTATAGTCTGGGTTTCCTGCGTACGAAATGACCCAGGACAGACGTTTTGAGTGGTGGAAAAACCCCGGCAGACGCCCTTAAAGGAACCACTTAGTTGTGACCTGAGTCATGGGGAGTTGAGGTGCCTTTTTTGCCAGCACCCCGTCACGTAAATCATGGATCCGCTCCTGTGAAACCAGTCTATATTGCTAAAACTGTTTCCTACACCTAAAAGTGCCGACAGATGTTTGTTTAAACAAGCAAAATCCAGTTGGTGTGTCTTTGATTAAAGAGCGGGTTTCGGAGACTGCAGTTCGGCCTTGATTGTGACACCTCGCCGTGCTCGTTGCATGTCGTTGCTTGGCAACTGAAAGTGGCACGCTTCTAAAAATACGACGGTGACCTTGGCCTCCACCCGCCTTTAACGGCATGCCACACCTTAAAATGAAGGTCAGAGCGCGGTATTTTCTCAGTTTTGCGGCCCACGGGCCAGTCGCATTGATATAGTATGAGTAGTAGCATTGAATCTTGTTTCGGACGAAATTCTTCCAACAATACGGAACTTCCCATATAATTTTATCATTTCAAGCATCATACGGATACAGTAAGTATTACCTATTTGTTCAATATTTTAATTCCATTATTTGCGTATAAATGACGATTAATGAATTTAAGATACCATGTATTGTTACGGACTGGCATCCCACATAAGACACACGTGTGAGTTGTTTTCTGATACGCGTGTATACAATGTATACTGAAAACGCGTTCATTATGAACGGTTTTTTATTTATATTCATATTTTGATAAAATGATTACGTATCCATGATGTACACGCCGGTCTGCATTTGTGTCGTGCGGATAATTTTAATCATATGGAGAGTAGACAGCAGAATTATGACGTCATCGCACGAGACGCACTAGAAAAAGCACGCACCAGGCGATTAACGCTTCGTATGATTTATTTGTAAACTATGTGTATTGCCCTATTCAAGACATCAAAGTATTATGATATATACTTTGTTAGAAATGAACACCTTTGCGAAATCCTCCGGCGCCGTCTCGACTTTGATATAAATTTACTATGTTTTTGAGAATTTACCAATACATTGAAAATTGTGATGATTTTCCAGACATCGATATGGAGGAACGGATCAAGCCGAAATGGTGATACCAGCTCCAGTGGTGTATCATATGTAGACCAGCGAAACGGTTCCGTTAAAACCATTCGATTCCAAGTTATGGGTCCATAAAAAAGGCGGCTGAATTCGAAGGCAGATGTCATCGACCGCTACAGCGATGTACATCTGAAATTTTGACACGAGTTGACGAAAGCGAAGCGGTGTCCATACACAGTGTTACAGAACATTCACTGCTGTCAATCGCGTCGGTCATCTTCTGGTCCATCAGTTCATGAGCCAACGGCGAAATTACCCACGAACGCAACAACGAACTTTCCTACCTGCTACTGACGAAAAAGATTACTGAGGGACATGTTTTATTCTGTGGAAAGTGAGAAAGAAATGGAACGGTGTAGACGAGAAACTGTCCGAATGTTTAACAGCAGATGGTCGTGACGCAATCTTTGCTGCAGCCACGAAGCAACAACGAACGAGTGAAATCAGTGGTTCGTGGCGAGTAGATATTATAGCAAAGGAAGCGCAAATACCACAAGTCGTGTAGTCGATTGTTCTTCAAGGAAGCGGACCAATCTGTGAGCAATCTGCCACCACGTACTGGTCGGAAGCTTCATGCGGAAACGTTCAAACTATGAGAAGGTTGATAGAGACGGAAGTGATCGAAATTGTCGAGCAATGTTGGCCAGTACGTTAATCGAGCTTATATCGTGGGAATACATTGGCTGTGGCGGTGATGTAGGCATTGAGAATACTCAGTTCAGACGTTAATGAGCAAATCAAAGATCAATTCGGTGCGAGATTATCTATCTCTCTCTACGACAGCGTCAGGTAATTTTATGTACAACTCGAGCAATGTCTGACAATGATGTCCGAGTCAGCTTCCACGAAGATCGCGAGAAATTTGAACATCACGACAAGATTCGCGCAACGCTCGATATCTACGGATCCCTAATCCTGTGATGCCAACATGTAAACGCCTACACCCGACACTACACAATTGAAAACCTGTTCATGGAGATACCGGAATCCATCCCTTTGTCTTCAAACCATGATCTGCGGCTATGGTGACAGAACGAGAACGAAAACATGAACGAAAGTTTTAGCGTGTCCTCTGATGCCGGTGTAATATACTTCCAAAGGCTTCGATTCGTCATTGGAAAACAAGACCGTCCATCGTCTCGGGCCTAGGAACACTAACAGGATCAAAACTGGCGCTTCAAATGCTAAAATCGCAATCTTCACTAGCTATGATGAAGGTGAAACGACTGGAAACAGATGGCGTATTCCGCATCAGAAGAAAAACCGCGATACTCCTGACGGCCTGTCATTGAAAGCTGACCTTGGAACAGGGCTGCGTGGGCAACTATGAGTCATATCGAAACGTTGGCGGGGAAGAACACGCTGCACGCAACGGTTGAATATGCTACCAAAATCAAAGCGCCGATTGAGAACGAGCCAACAGAACATCAAGCCGATATACGTGATGAAGAAACCGGCGAAGTTTGTCGGAGAAGAACGGGAGATTCCACCATAACGCCTCTCGAACAAGACAAAGTTCAGCATCTCTCATCGACCAACGTGCAGTTGACCGAAGGACTTGCTCATGGTTTACGGACCTATGACATTTCTGGTTCCTTACAAGTCAACGCGTTTAAGTACGATGCCTCTTTTCAATGGTTACTACTCTCAGTTTGTGACAGACAAACTTCCACTGCACAAGATTTGTTACATGGATCCATCGCAAACACCAAACACAAACGATGTCGTACCGGAGACAATGGTCAGGAGTTTAAATGTAGGCGTCTGACAACAAATCAGGAATACGGCATAGTAACTGTACGATCTTGCTGTAGCCCTGAAGGCGTATTCTATTCAAGCTGTTGACGCCCCACTGTTTGAATAATCTGCTAATCCTTCTCGGTAATTTCCACGTTGAATTCGCGATGTTCGGTGCTCTCGGCACGTCCATCAAGGAATCGGGAGCGGAATATTGTTGGTAGAGTCGGGTGTCTTGCCAGCCGAAGGTTCGTCTGATGGATTCATCCGCGGAAGTTTTATAATCGATGTTCACGAGTTCATGAAATCCTTGCAAACGTATTGGAAAGAAAACTGTAAAACCAATTCGTCACTACAGTGAGTCAGGAACGCATCGATGAAGTCCGAAGCATCCCTTCGACAGTAGCCCTACAGAGAGCGACGACTCGAACACTATATTAGAGAGCATCCCATCATTCAGGAATCACATGAGCATATGAACCTTTCCATGAAACGATGGATGGACGTCTTGGTCCAACGGCAACATTCGGGACCCAGTATGTCTTCATAGGTTTAACCGAGTGTGATCGGGACTGCAAGCGCGCTGTTCGAACAACGATGTCAGTGAGGTACCTCGCCGTCTTGCCTACACTCGTACGACATATTCTTCGCTTTGAACAGACAGAATTACGCCGCTGAGGGTACGCTTTTCCTCGACAAGCTGCACAATGCCGAACCACAGTTCCGTTGCAATTCTTGAACGCGAGCCTTCTCCATCCGTCGCACTAAAAAACATTTCTCACGAACGGCCATCGACATATGTCTTGAAGAGACAGTTAACAGAGGATTCTGCATCGCCAATGAGAGGTAATAATGGCCTTCAGGAATTCTGAGAAAGCAGTCCACGACGCTGGTGCATTACAACCACACAACGAGCATGGCCGTAACGGAATTGCGACGATTTGTTGGCTTGGAGACGACGAGATCACCTGCGGCTTCAACTCACTGCTGCTAGGATACGGACAGGACAACGAAAGTATGGATGCACTGACAGACGCATTGACCGAAGCATGTGACCCTTCTGCGCCCCCAGCATGTACGTCAGAAATCACTCATAAACATTGCGACAGGGAAAGCTACGGATCCGGAAACTAAAACGTATCTGCTTGAAACCATGTCACGAGGAAAGGAACTTCATGAGAAATTCGAAAAAGAATGTGAGGAAGACGACGGGCGTCTCCTAAGGCGCGTGTCGAGGAGCAAAGTCCAGAATTTTTGCTGCTGAAAACACTAAACGAAAACGAACATCGACCCCAGGCGGGAAAGCAAAACGAAGGGGGGTTAGAGATATGTTTCATCCGCATGGTCGTGATCATATCCCAGCAAACTGCATTCGACTAGAGACACGTTATGACATTTCCCATAACCAGTAACCCTTGCCACTTGCACACCTCTGACGGCACACCGCTGAAAACGTGCAAGGCCAAACTTCTGCAAAAAAATGGAAACGCTTCAAGATGGTTACACCCAATCCGATCTCCCTCCTTGTTGACGTAACACTGGTGGATGGCGTCTACTTCTGCATACATTCCTCTCAGTTACAAACAGCGCAACGTACGGCTGCGATGGCAAGGAGTCCTTAACTGATCAAAAGTATGTTCCCAACCCAGCGAAGTGTCCGAAATCACCGTCCTGTCAACGATACTATACGATTCAATGATCCGTTCTTTCTCTATTCAAGAGAATCTTGATTTGCGTGGTTACGATACGGGCGACAGAGACCTCCGTCGTCGTCTATCAGCGCGCCCCTTACAAGCCAGTATCCTCGACAAATCGTGCCAGCAATTGCTGAAGAATGTACCAACTCAAAGACCAATTGGCTGCGTTTGTCCTCGAAGAATGGAAGAAAGACTATGCTGAACTATAGCCGAATTCTTGTAGGGGAAAGATATTGATACTGATGTCGCACATGAAATACAACTTGTGACGGTCGGATGAAAAACTGCTGTCGCTAACATCTACAATGCCACAGAACGAGTGTTATGCGCTAGTCGAATCGATCCCAAGCCACCTTCAAGGGAAACACGGAAGAAGCGGATACGTCTGATTCGCATATCATGCCAGTAATGTGTGATGGATTATTGTGATCAGAGGCAATCAGATAAGATGTGAATGGCCAATCCTATATTCATATGCTGGGAAGACATGTAAATGGAGCGGTACCAGGACCAGTGATTCATGGACTGTTGCTTTGGCCAACAATCGCCGATACATCGTATCTGAATTCAAATGCGTAAAGGCTTTGGAAGCCATGCAACCTGGACGTCATTGGCAATCAATGCCATCCACGTCTTCACTGAACAAGACTCACGACGGCATTCTTACTCGTAATGGGAAAATGGTTGAGGCTGTTGGAGATCCTACAAATGAAGGACAGTTCCGGTGCCCGGTCATCACAGCGCATTCCGAAAACATCTATACCAGACAACAGATGAGTCCTACTTTCTTACATAGGGTTAATATCTTTCCACACCTCCGTAGTGTAACGGACGAGCCGGTCAGGTCCGACATCTAATGAGGCGAGGGACATCCAAATTCTGGCAAATATGACGGCAAATCAATCAGGTGCAGGTAAAGCTTAGCACTGTTCTACTGGGTTTTACTTTATTGCCCGCTCAAGAAGTATTTTGTAACTGACGCCTGTTATCTGACTTCTTCGGAACGTGGACACTTTTCATGCATGTTCTTTTTCTTCCAGGATACGCCCTGAATTCTGCGTGAACGTGCAGAGGACAGACGCATTAGCGGGCCCACTCCTACCACCCCATGCCCAAAAAAAAAAGATCCAAAGAAGTGCACGCACAAAACTACACGTCCAGGCAATGCTGTGGACGGGTTGTGCACGACGGCAAACCGCACAGGGCTGGATCCTCTGGACTTACGGATGGCGACGAGAGGGTGAAAATGTCTCGTATTCCCAGAATGGTTTATCGGGACCCGAATGGCCAGTCCGATCTTTTTCGAGTACAACCACCAACGTCAGCGAACTCCATCACCTACTGCCCGACACTGGAAGGATAACATGTTTCGGAAGACGACGAACGACACTGAGCCAGTGGAGCGAGGGAAGATGCGAGACAGATTGATTCTGACAAGTAGTTTGCAATAACCGAGAATTTACAGAAGATCTAGACCGTGCGGGAGTTAACAGAGTACAGCAGATTGTCTCATATTATAAGTCTATAAGTTAAACAGAGAGATAGCAGAAATGGCTATGTTATTATAAGTGAAGGTTGTACAGAAATAACAGCAGCACGATTTATGTTATCCTATGTGAAAGTAGAGACACATGTGCTGATTACAAGTTGATAGATTCAGCAGTGAAGCTATAGTAACATATTGATGCCCGAAGTGAGTATCGATTGTATAAAGGGTAGGTAAGCTAGCAGTTGAGCTATGTATTAGGAGTGAGAGTTCA
Organism: Eptatretus atami; assembly: GCA_035128595.1. Taxonomy (NCBI): domain Eukaryota; kingdom Metazoa; phylum Chordata; class Myxini; order Myxiniformes; family Myxinidae; genus Eptatretus; species Eptatretus atami. Next base: position 108,172,163 of record CM068956.1, on the reverse strand, counting down.
TAAGACAGTAAGTGGATGATGATGTGTAGATAGGGAGAAGCCGTGTATATGACTAGAGACCAGTAGTGGACTTGTGTCTTCGCGCTTGCTTTTAATTTTAGAGACCATAATCAGGTAGTAAGAAACGCGGTTTAAACAAAGCTGACTGTATTTGCTATGCACTTGAGAGTTGTCATAAACAGTTTTATACAGCAAGAATATAAATATAAGCCCATACACCCATAGAAGTTAACACAATCTCAAGTAATCGTAATTGTTTACAAAAAAGACTAATATGGGATCATTCAATCCTATTCCAAAGATTCATCTATGTACCGACTACCGTGGTACTAACCGTTGACTGTTATCATGTGGTTTTTATTTCGCGTGTTCTTTACTGTCAGATAGAGGTACAGAATGAGTATTGCTGCAATATTGCATTATATCCTTGTTATGATAGTGTTGCACCTATGAGTTGTTTTTATTCACTGGGGACTTGTGCTAAGACTTGACCCGTTCGGTGTCCCACAAATCTTCCAGACCTTCGTTGCACCCAAGTTCCACAATGGCACAGGTTATGTCTAGAGAAGCTTGCAGGAGTGGCGCTGGTTGATTTGCATATGTTTTTAATCTCTATTATATTTATGTTTGCACTGGTCATGACTATGGGAACATTAGACTTTTGATTCCCGAGATATGGTTTCGCCAGAAACACCTAGCAATAACCAGTCTGACCCTTTCAGTGGTAAAATGATCCATTCGCTCTGGATATCTCCCTCTCAACTACACGTATGTCTCAAATTTAGTTTAGCACGTAATTAATAAGTGAAACTCACTAGAACTAATGTGTATCTGCATTGGGTGTCGCCATCTCAGGTAATTCCAGTCCCACCAACAACGTTGTTTACTCTGATTATTTACCTAAGCACGGATGACAACTTAACACGGACTCTATGTATTCTGAATTCAGTTCAGCCGGTGCCTGTTCAATGAGGTCTGAAAGACCTTGTGGGATCGAAACAAAAGATGGTTCTAAGCGTCACCAACATGCCGGAGGTTACCAACGATCAGTACAAGCGGCTCAATGTCATGGATCCATATATCGCGCAAGGGGTGACTCATCGATCTATGATTATTGAGAGTTTCAGCGTCTGACTATCTAGACTTGCCTTTCATGTTGTCTTTAAGTGGTCTGTCGGGTGTTTTCACATCAAATCGTACACGTTCACTTCATAATTCAGTTGGAAATCATTCAGACGCAACGAGTTGAAGATTGGTGCCTCAGAAACCCGTTTACCCTAGAAATACAAATGATTTAGACCTTTGTTTTTGGACAGGGTCACTATAAAGGCCACATGCGGCCAGAGCCAACACCCCATTCTCATCTACCAAGAATCCCGGCGAAGCAGGTGTTCAAACGGATCGAGGTTCTAGTAGTTGGTGAGATTAGTGATTATAGTAAGCCCGCACCAACATCCCATGGGGTGAACATGGTAACTCGATTCACATGGGTTCGATGCCCCTGCTGGGCGTCTAGTAACATTTTTGAAATATCACGCAATAACAGCAATAATCGCTTTGGCCTATCTCTCAATGGTGAAAGAATCACTTATAAACCAATAAATAAATTCTCGTCATCCAGATATCGGATCTTCACGCAACATCGCAATCCAAATCGTTCTTGACACATCACACATGTCACACCATTGTTTCATCCGCAATTCGCCTACACCAATTTTTAGATCCCGTGCTCCTTCATATTTTAGCCCTATCTTCTCTATATTGGTGATAGTAATCACTACAAAAAAAATTCAAGTCGTGATCTCGTATACTTCAGCAAAATCGAATCAAATTCTTCTAAGATCACACAAACCTGTCCAACAAAGTGTATCCTGAATGCCCGTCCACAACTGTTGGAATATGCTGTACACAGACAGACAGGACAGACAGAGACACAGAAAGGTGAAAACATAACCTCCTTCACCTTCGGTGGCGAGAGGTAAGAAAACAAAACAAAACATAACGGTCATACCGACTAGGTGTTCGTCAATGTTTTGTTTCTAAGCTGATGTAGGCATAGATATAGAGCGACATTTTGGTTCTGTGGCTTGATACATTCTTGAATTTATTTCGACTAATAGCCCTTTAAATCCTCTTTCAAGAAAATCTTTGTGTTTGTCCTTTTTATTACCTTATGTGTAGTTACATGTGCGTGGTGTTTGTGTGGAATGTGATTAAACTATTACCGCAAGTGGCATTTGTCGACTGGTGTCGCTATTGGTTATTGGTTGATATCTCCATAACAGGTTCAGAAAAGTGGAATTCGGAGCCCTCCCACGTCTCAAAGTTATCCACCTCCGAATTCTGTTTTTTTATGGTGTTGTTGTGTTGTTGTGTGTGTGTGTGTGTGGTGGTGGTGTGTGTGGTGTGTGTGTGGGTGTTGTGTGTGTGTTGTGTGTGTGTGTGGTGTGGTGGAGATTGGTATCTTTATATGTAAGTTTTCAGAATGTGGGATGGAGTCCTCCGAGGGTGAGCTCAAAAGTATCCACCTTAATTTCTGTAAGCGTGTAAGGGGTCACGATTCACAGACCAAGTTATGAAGTTTTCTGTTCTCAAAGTGTTGTGCCGAGGGTTCTCTTCAGGATCGTCCCTGAGCCCCGGACAACTTCCAACTGTAGTTTGTTTGCAATAATATTCCCAGGGATGGTTTTTAATATCTCTGTGAGGTTCTTCGTCATCATTCCTGGAGCTCGCAACTATCTAGCTGGTACAACTTTGGCATTTCTTCAGCTTCCAGGATCTTTTCACTTCATTCTTGAGGTTTGGTATTTGGTCATTTTCTTGATTTCTGCATTGTTTAGTCCAAAATCACTGGTATAACACTCATTAGCAATGCCTTCTTCGCTCTTTTTTGTACCCAAGTATATCTGGTAGCAACGCTTCTTGAATGTTCACCTCTCGATGGGATCATTAGGTCGTATGTGAGCAGGAGGTACTTCCATGTTTTCAGCCCCTGCTTTTGGTTAATGTTCCCACAAATTTTCTGGAACTGGGATATCAAAGTTTTTGCAGATGTGCCAGTGGTTAACATTACAAACTCTGTTGTGTGAACAGCTGTTTGACATGAGTTTTTTTGTTGTTGGTTTTTTGTGGAAAAAATTGTCTGATGAAACCAAGATGTAACATTTTGCATTTAGGCCAAAAAGTTACATTTGGCACAAACCCAACACAGCACATGACCCAAAGAACACCATCCCCACTGTGAAGTATGGTAGCAGCAGCATCATGTCATGGGGTTGTTTCTCATCAGCAGGGACTGGGGCACTTGTTAAGATAGAAGAGAAAATAGATGGAGCAAAATATAGAAAAATCCAAAAGGAAAACATGCTGCCCTCTGCAAGAAAGCTAAAATTGGGATAGAAGTTCACCTTTCAGCATGACAACGACCTCAAGCACACAGCCAAAGCTACACTGGAGTGGCTAAGGAACAAAAAGATAAATGTCCTTGAGTGCCCAGTCAGAGCCCCGACCTAAATCCAATCAAAAAAAAAAAATTAATCTGTGGCACAACTTGAAGATTGCTGCCCATGTAACTTGACTGAGCTTGAACAGTTTTGTACAGAAGAATGGCCAAGTATTGCCCCAGCAAGGTGTACAAAGTTGGTAGAGACCTATCCAACAGACTCACAGCTTTAAGTGCTTTCAAAGGTGCTTCCACCAAGTATTAACTCGGGGGTGGACACTTATCCAACCAAGATATTCT
>CM068956.1:108142026-108154276 GCA_035128595.1 Eptatretus atami | reverse complement strand
ATCGCGACACGTCGCCCACCGGAACGGACAATTCAGTCGTGACCCTCTTGGAACTACCGCCAAGGAGCTAACCGCGGGTGGGGGTTTAACCTCACCACAACCCAGTCCGCATTCTACCCGCGCGAATTGTCTTGAGTGGTGTATTAGGACCTAAGTACCGCCGCGAGTAGCGTACCGAGGAGTTGTACCCACGCCGCAGGTCGACTCCGGACACGAACCGCTTAAGCGGCTCGTTCCGTGCTGCAGGGATAACCGAGCGGAGTTATCGTCGACCTCGACGGTTCAGATTATTTACCGGGTGTTTTAAACCCACTACCATCCTTCGTGATGCAAGATGGAGCTTTCAAATAAGGGGAAAAAGACGCAACAAAACGGGAAACAGTTCAACAAGCAAGCACTTTATTACACACACACAGACAAGCACGTATTCAGTCATACAGTAATGCAATGACACAAAATGCACAAAAAGGAAAAGCACTACTACCGACTATAATTATTTACAACACTTAACAATTATACTTGTCGGACGGCGCCACAGCATTCATTCAAAGCAAAGGAAACGAAAGCCACCCTCACAGGCAAGGAGGCAGACAGGTCCGTGGACCAAATGTGCGCGGGAGCCTGGAGGAGCGCCAGGTCCACGAGACCGAAAAGGCTTACCCCGCGTCCTCGTGGACGCGATGGCGGGCAAGCCGCAATGTCCGCGCAGCTGCGCCCCAATCCGTGGCCCTGGCGTGGTCGGTGAGCCCTCTCCGGCGTGCTCGGCCAGCAACCGACGGTTAGGGTGGGGAAGGAACGGGGCCACCGGCACTATCTCAGCGCGGATGGGGGGGGGGGAGAATTGTCGATGCTCAGGGTCGAGCGAGGGGAATGGCTGGCTGGCTCGAATCCCCGACAAGACGGCACTAACGACGAGACGAGCGACCCCACACTGCGACCTCGGTGACGACCTCGATTCTTCACTCGACCCGAACGCGCAACCTCAGTCTTCACTCGACCCGAACTGAACTGCGTGAGTCGCCTTGTGCTCGCGTCTTTATAGACGCGGAGAGGAGCCTATATGCAAATATTAGGATCAAAACACGATTGGAGGCGGGGCCACGCCACCTCTCGTGTTCAGCCATTGGCGTGGCAAAAAGGGGCGTGAGCCTCTTTTGATCCGATATCTCCCGAGAGGAATTCACATTCATCGCGTTTGGAGGCGGGGCCATACCACCCGCCCATTGGACGGAGAAAAAGGGGCGTGAACCCTTCCTGATCCGAATTTTCTCCTGAGAGGAACGCATTCGTACCGCGGCTCGACGCGTTCGGCATCAATTACCGAACGGGCCCTGGACAGCACGACGTTTGGTGTGGACTGGTGGTGTGGTATGGGAAGGAGAAAGGCGAAGGTGGTGGGGGGTTTGCTGTGGTGGTTTGGTGGTTGGCGGGCGTCGTTTGGGAATGGCGGTGAAGCGATGTTTGCGGGATGGAGTTGTGAAGGTAAAGAGGCAAGGGTAGTGGTGTTTGAGTTGTTGGTGGCTTAATGGTCCAAAATAACAATAGAGGAAAAATGGCTAACTCAAAGCGTCGCAGCCCGGATGAATCACACATATTCCCTCTATACAACGGGTTTGGGCTAACTCACATGAACTTACCGATATATCTCACCTGAGGACCCTTTATGGTGTAATGCGAATTTCCACAACCGTAACAATATATATAGATATACACAAGGGTTGTGGGGGTAGATGGAGGAATTTCAGAGAAAAGTTAGGATTGAATAGAGTTGTTTGGTCTGTGGACGTGTAGGAGACATCTTCATATAATTTAAGTAGGGAAACTGAGCTTAAGTGTTAGTGTTACATGTCACATGGGGGGGGGGGGGGAGTCAGTGTTAATTAGATCGGGATCAAGGATAAATCCCCCCCAGTATGTGACTGCCCCCTGTGACCTATTCCTACATTTTTATATTTACAAGCCAGCAATGAAGGAGTTGCGTTTTTATAATAACAACCACAACGATAACAAGCATGCAAAATATGCGGAACAGGCACAAGCCCCGCCTTCCCAAGTTTCATGTGAGCAAGCCATGCCCAGAGGTGGAAGGAGGGTGAGATTCGAAGGAGACAGTAGTGTGAGAGGAACATGGCTGGGACGGAGGATCTTGCTTTGCTCTCCTCTCGGCACGACGAAATGGCTGCGTGATTCTCGTGTTGTGCTGTGAATTGGCTCGCGTACTGAGCAAGACATTGGCCATCGGCTCTTGGCTGGTCATGAGAGATGGACCTCAACGCCTTGTGTATGTCACCGAAGGGAGCGGCGCCATTCTGCAGAGAGCGTATCGGCAAGCGCGATCGACGAGGAAGCCGCATGGCGGTCTCTGAGCCTTAGCATTGCATACCGCTCACGAATTACCTCATGTACCTTTCCCGCTGCGAGAGACCGGCTCGGTGGCATTTTGTGGTGCATGTACCCACGCAGGACAAAGCACCTCAATTCCAATGTTCCATAAAGACCATCTCTGGACCAAGCTAAGAGCCAGAATAAAGGGAGGATTTGCTTTTCTTTTGTTTCCCCTTGTCTGTATTCATTTATCTCACGATTATAATTACATTTTGAATTACCCTTGCAAATATTTATATTTGTCGTGAGGTTCGAGTATTAACCCCTTGTGCCGTGTGTACAAAACTTTGAGTTTGTGTCATATAAACCAAAGGTATCACTATCATTTGTGGTTCTAAATACATTAAACAAGCAAAGTTGTCTAAATCATTTTAGAATTCCTCGTATGTATAAAAATTCAAGAGCTTTCACTGCTTTTGTTTACAGATTTGTCTACCAGAGAGACGAAAAAAAACAAACAACTCAAACACTTAAATTCCAAGGCAGTTACTAAATCTCCTTTATGCACATGGCTCCCTAAATCCCCATCCAATGAGCAACAAAAGTAATTTGTCACCAAAATTATATACTCAGAACTAAACTAAACCACTGTATAATGAAAGAAGAAGAAGAAAAAAAATTAAAGTTTTAAAAACTTCAACACACCTTTTAGTGGACATGGACCATGTTAGCAACATTCCAACCTTTACCACCGTATTTACAGCTCTCACCAGCTAGGCCACAGACTCGGCAATTTAGCCTTGCATAAAAACTCAAAATCTCATGGGCAATAACAACAAACATGGCAAATTACATCCCTTGCAATTATAGCACTTAAAAACTCCAGCACAAAGCGAAAACATCACGATTACAAACGGGTGTCTGCCAAGTTGTACTTGGACATGGATGCGCAAAGTTATTGAGAACAAGTGGGAGACGAGATTTTAAAACAAAATAAAAACAACCTTTAAAAAAAAGTGCCAGACTGTCCCATCTGGTTCAAACAATAAGGGACAACAAATCGTCCACACGATCTCAAACAGTGCTGATTCAGGTCCAAGTGAAGAACCTGTATTAATGAAACCATTGAGCAGATGACATGTAAAGAGGGCTTCAAGATAAATGTTTCAACACCAAAAAAAAAAATTTCAACAGTAATCGAACTACAACTACTATTACCACCACTCCAATTATCCCACCCTTTATTGGAGAAAATGGGGGGGGGGGGGTGGCAGGGGAATGGAGCAGATCCATCCATCCGTTGGGACCATACTCTGTGCAGAGCGTTGGTGCTGCCCAAGCAGTCTCCTTGGCGATTGGGTACAATCCTGGACGGGTCACCACTCCAACGCAGGATACCAGCAGGCTGGTACTCAATTAGCCGACTTCGGAAGGATGACAGGCAGAGTCAACCCCACCCGGTATTAGTTCATCAGCCGAGAGGGATTTGAACTCAGGATCCTAGAATCCCAAGCCCACCACCCGAACCATTAAGCCAACACAAAGCATATGGAGCAGATCAACCATGGGAAAATGTTTGTTCCAACTCTTTCGTTGAACCAGTTAGCCAGGACACCCGGCTGAACGACGGCACACAATGATGCAACACTCTGCCTGCGAATCATTCATCGGGAATCGAACCCAGACTGAAATGCTGAAACATAAGCCTGCTAGACTCGAACACAATACAGAATCTCAAGGATGAAGCAAACTCTCATAATGAGCAGATTTATTAAATGTGCTCACAGCTGTTTACAAGAAGTGGTGGGTGGGTGTGGTTTTGTGTTGTGAGGTGAAACTTGATTAAAAAAAAAAATAAATCAAATTTAAAGGATAAGAGAAGGTTGGATGATGGAAGAGGGTATAAACGAGTGGGAAGAAAAAGGGAAACAGGGTTTTGAAGAAATCGGATTGGGAGAAACGTTAAGGAACTCACCAGAGCACTGCGTTGGGGTCAAAATCCTGCCGTGTCGGCGAAGCATGGCTTATTGCCAGTTTGATATTTGTAAAAAAAAAAAAAAAAAAAATAACAGGTAGTTGTATTAAAGGACATGCTAAAAAAAGTTCAACTGAATCGATACAAACTTCCCTTTTCGAGGATAATAGTTTACAGTCACAGCAACAAGTTAAGCGTCTGTAGAACCCGCGTTCAACAACAAGACGACAATCGAATGGACACCACTCGCGGTTCATGCCTTGGAACCCCAGCACACGTTCCCTGGGGTGGGGATGTCCGTGTCGCCAGGAGCCTCGGCGGGGCACGTACGGCCTCAGCCTCTCGAACCTCGGAAACGAACGCAGCGGCTCGGCCTCAATCCGGCCGAATCACCGAGGCCTTTTGTGGATTTCAAAACCAGACAACGAGCCCGAACACGATGGAGCTGTTAGCCTACCGGGCTGGGTGGGGGGCACCAGGGATCCAGCAAGGTCCGTCCCACGGGTACAGTGCGTTGCGTGCGCCGTACAGTGCGTTGCGTGCGCCGTACAGTGCGTCAACAAGCACGCAGACAACATTCAAACTCGCGGTGTGTGAGGCCGCACGTACAAGCCTGCGCACACCGCAGCACCATTTCATCTCGCCGCACTACACTACTGTACGGCCAGTAGCAAGATAACACACACTGTACCGTTGCTACACTGTACCAGTTTACGTAATTACGTCATGGCTATCTGCGTGCAACCCTCCATGCGAAACATTTCCTCACAGATAAACACCAACGTTTCCCTCCAGGTTCCTTCCCTTCCCTGAGAAACCAAGCCCGAAGCGACAACTCACAACAGCTTACCCCACAGAAGGCGCAGCGATCCAGCAACTGACGGATCTTGGCGAAGCACGCAGCGCCCTCACCCATTGGTCCGTTCGCTCCGCCGCACTCAGCCATTGGTCGGTCACATCAATCAACCTTCCGTCCATTGGTCAGTTAAGGAGCGTCTTGCTCACTGATTCGCCCAGGTGATCGTGTTCCATCCCCCGTCTCTCGAGTCGCACGACTATTGGTTTGTGTCGTTTCCTTAAATGTCGACTTTTCCACCCAAACTATTTCCCTTCGCTAATTTGAAGAAATTCCGATTAATGCTCCTTATGTTTGTCTTGTCGATGAAGGTGTTTCCATCATTCCTACGTTTGTCCGAAATACCGAACGCACAACATAATTAATGTTCATTTACCACCGTACATACAACAACAAGCCGTCAAATAAGTCTTCACACTGACAAAGAAGTCTTCAGCATTAAAAGAATATTGGTTCACGAGCGCCAGCCAGAGTGACCGATATGTTGGGTAGTCGATCTAGTCGGAAAAAAAATTTCGAAAAACATTTTTTTTGAGATTTTTTTTTTCTACCTGTATTTCCGTCGATATGTTTGTCTGTCCCTCTGTTCGGTCCAGTGCTCCGTTAATACAATGGCGATTTCGATGAAACTTGGTTGGTAGGTTCATACCATGATCGAGCTGTGTGCAAATGAGACGTTGCTATGGACACCACCGTTGCCTAGCAACGGGACTTTGAAATTTTAGAAAAATCATAAAAAATTTATTTTTTCGAAAATCAAAAATCGGGCCACGAGCGACTGTGGGCAGTACATTCAGCCATATTGTCAAAAATTTCCAGCCGGATCCTATGAAAACTGTCGGAGAAGATAGACTTTGAATGAACCCTGGTCGAAAACAATAAAAAACGAAGTTCGTTATATCTCAGAGACTATGAGTCAGATATACATGAAACTGGTATGGTAGGTTCATGGTATGTCCTGTTATGTGTGAGAAAGAACCGTTGCTATGGACGCTTTTGTTGGCTAGTAACGGTGAAAAACTAAATTCGTATTGATCGACTACCCATTCGCCTACCGGTTGTTGGGTAGTCAATCTAGTCTACCCTTATTATCAGTATCCGTCATATGTTTGTCTGTCTGTCTGTTGGGTAGTCGATCTAGTCGAAAAAAAATTGAGATTTTTTTCTACCCTTATTATCGTATTTCCGTCGATATGTTTGTCTGTCTGTCTGTTAGGTAGTCGGTCTAGTCGAAAAAAAAATCTCAAAAACAAATTTTTGAGATTTTTTTTTCTACCTTATTATCAGTATTTCCGTCGATATTTGGCTGCTCTTAGAGCACCCTTATTCTGGACATTTCCATCTGTCTGTCTGTCGCGAAACTTTTGGTCAAGCCAAGGGCTAAACCACTCAACGATTCCAATTAAATTTGGTAGGTAGGACCAATATTTCTGGGAATCGTGTGCTTTTGAATATGGGACCCCGGGCCCTTGCATGGCATAGCAACGGCCCTTTAAGTGGTAAAAATCGAAAAAAAAAATCCAAAAAAAATCGAAAAATCGAAGCTTAAGTTCTGTGGCAATCTATCTAGCTCCTTCATGCAATTTGCAGCCCTAACAAAAAATATTTGTAGGAGGAGATAGGTTTTGGGCGAGTACATGTCGAACATTTCAGAAACGGTTAATTGCGAATATCTCTAAGAGAAAGAGTCTGATTTTGATGAAACTTGGGTGAAATGTGTACAATGTGGCTAGCATGTACACAAAAATGAATGGTAGCTATGCACACCTCCATTGCTTAGCAACAGCTAAATACTTTATCGTACATCGTACACTTATTGTGGACTGTACAAAAAATCAATACCTCCGAAACTGGACCTCGAGGGACCTGTTTTTTTTGTGCCCAAGGAGAATGTCTTACAGCATCATATATAAAATAAATCTTTAGCGAATAGATAAATGGAATTACCAGGGCTGCCATTTGTTAGGTCTCTTTGGAAACATGCCTGAAATTTCACAAGGGGTTTCTGGGCGCAAACTAAGAGGGCTGTGATAAATCATATTTATTGTGCTAAATTGATTGATAGCATGTACATGATATCGGCTGTCGTGTGGCCAGCTTTCCATCTAGAGCGAGCAGCCATGTCGCCTACCGGCTTGTTTATCTGTCTGTCTGTGGGTAGTCGATCTAGTCGAAAAAATTTTTTTGAGATTTTTTTTCTACCCTTATTATCAGTATTTCCGTCGATATGTTTGTTGGGTAGTCGATCTAGTCGAAAAAAAAAATTTTTTTTCAAAAAATGTTTTTTAAGATTTGTTCTTCCCTTATTATCAGTATTTAAAATGGCGATTTCAGTTAATACACTGGCGATTTCGATGAAACTTGGTTGGTAGGTTCATACCATGACTAGTTGTGTGCAAATGAGAACCGTTGCTATGGATCCACTGTTGCTAGCAACGGGATTTGAATTTTAGAAAAATCATAAATATTATTTTTTCGAAAATCAAAAATCGCGGCCCGAGCGACTGTGGGCAGTACATTCAGCCATATTGTCAAAAATTTCCAGCCGGATCCTATGAAAACTGTCGGAGAAGATAGACTTTGAATGACCCTGGTCAAAACATTAAAAAATAACGAAGTTCGTTATATCTCAGAGACTATGAGTCAGATATACATGAAACTTGTATGGTAGGTTCATGGTATGCCCTAGTTATGTGTGAGAAAGAACCGTTTGCTATGGACCCCTCCGTTGCCTGCAACGGCCGAAAAACCTCTAAATGTGGGGTATTTAACGAAAAAACAATCTGCGAGCATTAACCTCTTGAAGCTAGAATCATGATTTTATTGTGCTTAATCCTCAGGTCATTCCCATCGAACGGGCCCATCGCGTCAGGTTTCTATTGGGTAGTCGACACCCATGTCGCCTACCGGCTTGTTGGGTAGTCGATCTCGTCGAAAAAAAATTGAAATCTTTTTTTTTTGAGATTTGTTCTACTTATTATCAGTATTTAAAATGGCGATTTCAGTTAATACAATTGCGATTTCGATGAAACTTGGTTGGTAGGTTCAGACCATGACCTAGTTTGTGCAATGAGAACCGTTGCTGTGGACACCACCGTTGCCTAGCACGGGACTTTGAAATGTTAGAAAAATCATAAAAAATTTTTTTCGAAAATCAAAAATCGGGCCACGAGCGACTGTGGGCAGTACATTCAGCCATATTGTCAACAATTTCCAGCCAGATTCTATGAAAACTGTTGGAGAAGATAGACTTTGAATGAACCCTGGTCAAAAAAATAAAAAAACGAAGTTCGTTATATCTCAGAGACTATGAGTCGATTATACATGAAACTGTATGGTAGGTTCAGATATGCCTAGTTATGTGTGAGAAGAGAACCGTTGCTATGGACCCCTCCGTTGCCTAGCAACGGCCGAAAAACCTCTAAATGTGGGGGTATTTTAACGAAAACAATCTGCAGCATTAACCTTGAAGCTGGAATCATGAATTTTCTTGTGCTTAATCCTCAGGTCATTCCCATCGAACGGGCCATCGGTCAGGTTCTATTGGGTAGTCGACTACCCATGTCTGCCTACCGGCTTGTCTGTATGTATGTCTGTTTGGTCCAGTGCTCCGTTAATACAAGGGCGATTTCGATGAACTTGGTTGGTAGGTTCATACCATGAACCTAGTGGTGGGCAAATGAGAACCGTTGCTATGGACCCATCCGTTGCCTAGCAACGGACTTTGAAATTTCAAAAAAATCTCAAAAATTAATTTTTTCGAAAATCAAAAATCGGGCCACGAGCGACCGTTGGCAGTACATTCAGCCATATTGTCAAATTTCGCGAGATCCTATGAAAACTGTCGGAGAAGATAGACTTTGAATGCACCCTGGTCGAAAACAATAAAAAACGAAGTTCGTTATATCTCAGAGACTATGAGTCGATATACATGAAACTGGTATGGTAGGTTCATGGTATGTCCTAGTTATGTGTGAGAAAGAACCGTTGCTATGACGCTTTTGTTGGCTAGTAACGGCTGAAAACGACTAAATTTGACTTGTCGACGACCCATGTCCGCCTCCGGCTTATCTGTGTGTCTGTCTGTCCAGAGCATAACTCATGCACTTTGATCTGATCTTGATGAAACTTGGTTATCTGTTCTATATCAATGTCTAGTTGTGTTTTCCTGGATGGGGCGTGCTACGCCCATTGTGGCCAGCCACGCCAAAAAATAGCCATTTTTAGGGGGTAGTCGGATTAAAAATCTATCTTCTCCTCGGGAATTGACTGAATGAATGGGTTCTTCGTATTTGAATAGCAAAATGATTATCTAAAACTTGTCGTTGTCCGATTTTTCATTTTCGTCCCAAGGTCAAGGTCAAGGTCAAAAACTTAGAAAATTGCGAATTTTGACATTAAAAAAATCATACGACCACCCAAACTTTGAGAGCTAGGATGACAATATTTTTATGCATAATCTTGAGGTCATTCCCACCTAAAGTCTTGAAACCATTTTGCTCTATCTCGAACACCTTGCCGTGGCGCCCCTTCAAGTTTGTTTTTACGCCGATTTCATCAAAGTATGGATAATCCGAGGAGTGCGAAATGCATATAGCCTATATGACATTATATTGTTCCTGGAATGTTCCGGAGGAAGTTTTGCACCAAAGGTCATAATCCTTGACCTTTGACTTTAAAGGCCAAAGGTCAATTTTTTTAAGTTGTGGGAATCGAACCGGGTTTTCGACCTTCTCGACGAACTACTCCAATAAGCTATAGCACGTATCCTGTTTCCTTATTTTAATGTTCACAACATTGTTTTGTGACCTTTAAAAAGTTATGCAAAGGTCAAATTTGAAAGTTGTTGAACGAAACCGGGTTTTCGACATTTTGCAGCTAATAACCCGTCACCCGTACCACCTATGTTTGTCATTTTTATAACTTGGTCAAAAATTATCACATTGTCTCATCCTTGACTTCTGGAACAAATACCGCTCGTGAACCATCGTCGTCTTCAGACTTGTTTTTTTATTTATTTAGTAGAAACCACTGGTTGGCTGTTTTCCCACACATGCAGGCTTAAAGGAACCCTTGAACTTTTTGTTACAAACTGTTTTATCACAATATTGTTGCCATGTACAAGTACAATTTAATTATACTCTCCCGCAAGTCCAAAGATGCGACACGAACTCATTGAACGCTGCACGTTGATTTTGATGACCTTTTGTGTCGATTAGCGCAGCAACGTCCTTGGCAGGCTTCCAAATATTTCAAGGAAACTCCCAAATGACGTCACACCACGTGGATGGAAACTCCACCAACTCGAGTCACTTGCTCTGCCCAGTGATGGGAGATGCACGTGCATGACGAATTCGTACCGGTTCGTGCGTCGTGCTTGCTTGTTGGAAGCACCTCCTTTTAATATGCACGTTATGCTTATTTTATTTTAAGGAATACAGGACTTTCCAAATGACGTACGAACGCAAACGAGGCCTTTCGTGCGTGCGCTGTGTGTATGTGTGTTTCAGTGCCCACTTCCACTAGCCGGGACACTTTTAACTTGCTGTTGTTATTTTGCGAGAGATCTGTAATTGAAAGTATTCTTTTTTACGTAATTTTTTAGTATTTAAAAGAAACAGTGGCGTGGTCAAGGTCAAGGTGGTTAACCATAACTGTTCTGCTCCTGGATGCAAATGGGACTCACGGAAACAATAGGAAATACGAGAAATATCCGTGGATGTAAGTGTCATGTCCATCCACAGTCCACACCAGGAAACCGTTGTGCGTTTCAGAGTTCAGACAGGCTTTAATCAAACTCCACACCACCAAACAGCACTTCAATGCACCATTGCCTTATTCCTTTCATCATTCATTCTTAATCCTTCATTTGATCTCCCTCACACCACAACACCATACCATCCATCCATCCATTGGACCATACTCTGTGCAGAGCTTGTCTGCCAAGCAGTCTCCTTGGCTATTGGGTACAATCTGGATGGTCGCCACTACGATACAGGATACCAGCAAGCGGCACTCATTTGCCAACCTCAAAGGATGACAGCAGATCAACACCACCCTGTAATTCAACAGCCGAGTGATTTGAACTCAGGATCCTAGGATCCCAAGCCCACCACCCTAACCATTAAGCCAAACCAGGCATACTTCATGGTTACCGGGTGAAGTGGGTCCAGTTCTCCCTCGCGACCTTGCGACCCCCCGCACTACGACCCACGAACATTTCGTGCGAGATTGTGACCTTTCAAACCCTTTGACTCCATAACATTAGGAGTCAGGATTGGCAAAATTAATAATAATAACGGAGCATAGCGACTGTGGAAAATTACAATGACAAGCAGCTATGTCTAACCAAGACTGCCACGACCAAGTGGGTTTAAGGAACGAGTGAAGCTGCATCCGAAAGAGACAATGAGGAAGAATGTACCCCAGGGGGATGCAGCAGGGATGCTGGCAGTGCATGCCACAGGACAGTAGGCCGGCATTGCTAACACAAGCTGACATGATGCAATTGGCAGCAATGTGTTCACAAATAATGGCGGGACAGGCCTCGATGCTGCCAGACATGAGGGCTAAAGAACAATCACATGCTAACTGGACGGGAAAAGGTTGGTTTGTCAGACCCTGGCAGACAAAGTGACAGGGGACATGAGGAGCTAGCCGTGGTGAAAGTGAATGTGGCATGCGTGCTGGACGCCCAGTACGTGATAGCAACCTGTCAGGTGAGGGGTCAAGTAGAGGGGTCACCGGCAAAGGCGGAGTTAGTCATTTGGGGCCCCTGTCCCCATGGGGCCCCATGCAAAACGCAAGAATGGCCCAGTGGGGGGCCCTGTCAACCTGTCATCACACTAATATATGCATTTTGACATCAGTCTGTCTAATCTCAACTAAAACTCAACCAATAAAACTTGCCAAGTGGATCTGGCGAAGGTTGTGGTGACTTTACTTGGCCTCCTCACCAGAAATTCTGAAGGTGGTGCCACGCAAATTGTCTTTGTAAACGTGTATCGCGTCGCGCCGCTCCCGATGGTGGTGGGAGAGGGTATTACGAGTGACTTCAGAACCTTAAATTTGTATCACGAGTAAGAGGATTTCCA
>CM068956.1:108115433-108141611 GCA_035128595.1 Eptatretus atami | reverse complement strand
AAATTCACTTGTTTTAAACGCACGCCATGTTAAGGTATATTAAGCAGCTTAATAGGTCCTTCTACCACGGCATGACATTCTAATTACAAAATAAATAACAAAATCAATGATAACACTGTAACAAAGCATATATTAATTAATACTAATAATATTTACAACAATAATAACAATAGTAGTATCATATGGCAATAATAATAATAACGAACATATAATCCCCGTGCTGACCCCAAGCACATTGGGGGGTTTTGTGAAAGGCAAGCTAATGCTCAAGCAGTTCAGCAGGCTGGTGTGCAACAAGGCTGTGAAGCCTTGAGTCCCCACATCGACGAGTGACGACATGACGAGTCCTGAAAAAAGTGGTCACGTGGTCTGTGGACGCCATGTTGTTTCAGAATTTCTTGGCACGTTTTGCACTTTGCGTTTGTTTACATCGAAGATCACGATTTTTTGTGTTGTCTACATTTGCTAATTTCTTGAAAGATGACGGGTTGCTGTGTCTTTGGGTGCAGTAATCGGTCGGAGAAGGGATTTCACGAGTCCAGATTCCCATAAATCCTGAAAGAAGGAAACTGTGGGTGAATGGGAGAGTAGGATGGGAACCGACCTCCTCGTCATTTCTGTGTCAAGGTTAAGTCATTAGTATAGTAGATCCCGGACACATAAACTATTGATTGCGGCCTAATATTTATTGTTATACTTGCCACAAACGAAAGTTTTTCTGACAAGATGTTAGTAGCTTGTATGTTTTTTTTATGACTCTTATTTATTTATTTATTTTTTTTGTCTGTCAATCACGTAATAAATCATTTTTTTTTGCAGAAGCACAGTTACATTGAAATTTTTTGTAACTTCGCATATACAGAGGCCTATAGAGGGTACCTCTTTCAGCGCATAAAATTTTTCAAGGTCAAGGTACAAAGAGTCCAAGCGTCACTTTTCGCAAATCACAGGTGGAGTCGAACGAATACCCTTATTTTTTTGAGTAATTTTGAATCGATCCGTCTTCAAATTCTCATGGGAATAATGTATTCATGGTCTGTGGCGCTCAGCTGATTAATTTTTGGTGAGCGATCGGCCTTGACCTTCATGGTTAGCAGCCGTAAGTCGAAAGTTTTTGACCCAAGGTCAAATTTTGAAATCTGCTAGTACCACTTATCGCAGTAAACTTCATATGAAAGCCCTGATAAGTGCTTCCAGAATCTGTCAAAAGTTTGACGCTATGACGGTCCATTTTGGTGACGTCATGACGAAAAACTGGCATTTTTCATAAAATTTTATTTCCTCATTTCCATTCAAAATCTCCTTGATATTTCAATGTACACACGGTCCTAGAGAGATACCATTAACCGTACGAAATAATATAAATGTCAAGGTAAAGGTCAAGGTCACAAAAAAGGTCAAGCATCAAGGTCGAGACGAAACCCTATTTTTGTGAGTAACTTTAATCGATAAATAATGTCACTCGTGTCACATTTGGCAAGATACTGGTACCCTGGGGTGACATTGGTTTTTATTTTTACTGTTGATTGATTCTCGTGGTTTTAATTTTGCTACGAAGTCAAATTGAATAAAAATTCATAATATGGTACCAAGTAAATACAATATTATTCTATGTGTATGTGTAGTGTTAATTTTTCAGGAATATAATTGATCTAGGGGTCGATTTGTTGAAGAAAACACAACTTTAAATAGTCTAGAATCTAATTCAAATTGACCGGAGGCCGAGTAGTGATGTGAAGTGGCACTGCACTGCCGCCGTTAGTGGTAGGCATAACATGATGAGTCTAAGTCCGATTGCATCCGAACCCGGTGCGATGCAGCACGGAGTCAGATATATGATATGACGAACATAAAACTGGAATATAGTCAGACTGACATGTCTGATATTACCGAAAACGGTAGAGCTGTTAGGTGTGTGTGTACAACAATTTACCTTTCATGTATAAGACATCATAGTAAAGTAGACCAGCAAATTAGAGAGAGAGAGAGAGAGAGAGAGAGGAGAGGAGAGAGAGAAGAGAGAGAGAGAGAGAGAGAGAGAGAGAGAGAGAGAGAGAGAAGAGAGAGAGAGAGAGAGAAGATACACACGAGGTGTGTTCAAGAAGTATCCAATCTTAATTTTTCGTGCGAAACAAATGAAGCTAGGGAGGCTGTGTTTGGTGCACGTATGTAGGCGATCCTAATCCGTATGCGTGAATATTTTCCGCCGCAGAAGCTGTCAGTTCCCGACAGACCGCGAAATGAGTGAGGAAGTGTAAGTGAGCGCGTCGGATTTCGTTTTTGACAAAATTGCGGAAAAACTTGAACAACGCTACTGCATCAAATTTTGTGTAAAGCTTGGCGATTCCAAGTGGAAACGATCCGCAAGATTCAAACAGGCCTTCGGGAACGAAGCAATGGAGCACCACACAGATAAAGAGTGGTACAACCGCTTCAAAAGATGGTCGCACATCAGTGGAAGTGAAGCACGTTCTGGTAGGCCCTCAATCCCGAATGAGATCGTCATTGACCAAGTGAGGACCCTGCTGATGCAGGATCTCGAGTCACGATCAGAGAACTTGCAGACGAGCGGGCGTCAGCATTGGATCCGTTCATTCCATTGTGACTGAGGATTTGGGCTTAAGGAAGATCTCAGCAAAGTTCGTGCCAAAGCTGCTAACGATCGAGCAGAAGCAACTCCGTTTGGAGATCGCACAGGACATGCTGGAGACTGTGAACAGCGATCCCAACTTCTTCAACACGGTGATCACTGGCGATGAGACCTGGTTTATGGTACGACCAGAAACCAAGTTCAGTCATCACAATGAAGCATCCACATCCCCGAGGCCAAAAAAAACAAGGAAGGCAGCAGCAATGTCAAAGTCATGCTGACCGTCTTCTCTTTGACTCCAGTGGCGTGGTTCATCATGAGTACGCACCACACGGACAACATCACAAAAGAGTACTACCAAGAGTACTGCGTCGCCTTCATGACGCTGTGCGACGCAAAAATGCCGGACCTGTGGGCAGCGGCAATTGGCAGCTCCATCAACGATAACGCACGCCCATTCTTCACATTTGATACAGAGTTTCCTGGCCAAACACAACACACCTGTGCATCGTCAGGCTCCCTACTCTCCCGACATGGCTCCGTGTGACTTCTGGCTTTTCCCAAGCTGAAAATGCCCTGAAAGGGACCAGATTTCAGTCCAGAGAAGACATCAATGCGGAATGCAACGGACCAGCCGCACGCCATCCAAAAGAGGCGTTCCAGCGCTGCTTCCGACAGTGGCAGAACCGTTGGAGAAGTGTGTGCAGCCCCAAGGGGACTACTTTGAAGGAGATTAGTGTAAGTTTGTTGTATCTGGATACGAGTATTTTTATGAAAAAAGGTCGGATACTTTTTGAACACACCTCGTATATATATGTATATATGAGAGAAGAATTTAATAAAAGCATTATGAGTTGCAATGAATTATGTTGACCAAGAGAATGTGGAGAAACAGAGAAGGAAACTTCTATGTAAAAATGACATGCTTGCATGGTGGTTGAATGATTATGATTTAAAGAAAAATACAAGTAGTTTTCCAGTTTAGTCTATATCATTTTCCCTTTATTTATTTTTTCTGATATACCCGCACTCCATCCTGCATTTCCATCCTCTTGAACGCTCTTCTCTGTCCCTTCTTTCCTCGTTTTTCTTCTCACTTCCCCTTGATAAAACAACGTGTTTAAACAATGATTATTGCAATAATTAACAAAATCATCAGAGTCTAAATCTTGGATGAAATCGTATTGAAAGCGAGGGACACAGGGCAGGTCATGAATTGCACGACATAGCACAATGTACACGCTGTAGTGGGCAGTGCTCTTGTGCGTGGCACAAACAATGGAAACAAAATGGCGTCAAATTCCGGGTTGTCGTAACTCTTTCTATGTAGGGACTCTAGTGAAGACCAATTGAAATTTGGTCCATCGGACCAATGGGCCCACTAGTTTATAAAAATAACGTGATACCCCCTTGCCGTTCCTGTAGATAAATTTCAAATTATTTTATGTGATTAGAATAACGGTAACTTCCTGATCTCACGCCAGCGGTTCAGGTTCACCTCTTTTCTGGTTCAGCCATTTGCGTGATGAAAAAAGGTAATTTCGGGTGATTTTCACCCTTTTCCCCTTTCATTGAGCTTTTTTTTCGCTTTTTAGCACCACCGGGGTAGTTTTGTTTCATCCTGGGGACAGGTGTTCTGATTTTATAACCTGCAAGGTTCCGCCATTGCGCACGGGTTAGTCCGTTTACGAAAGAGGAGGTGTTTTGTGATCATTGTTGTGTCGTGACCTGCTTTGCAAGAGCGAGCTTTCGCAAACCATTTCCTGGCCCTACATCACGTGACTGTATCATAGCCAGTTCTGATTGGTTACACGACGTAGACTGGTGGATGAATGGGAAGAGTCCTTTTTAGAGGGTTAACAGTTGAGGTTTCTAGCCATGTTTGAGTCAGCGGGTTTTCTTTGTACTCTTAACTATTCAACGGGATTGTCATTGCAAGTCCACGTATCATTGAATTGTTTTCATAAAGCAAATAATGTGAGAACTTGATGCTTTTGGTTTAAACATTCGGTTTTGATTTCACCAAACTAACATTCCGCCTCGTTCTGCTTCTTGTTAACTCTACCTAGCTGGCAAGCTTTTTCCCGCCTTATTCCCCGCCTTAATGTGAGTCACTGCACCTTGACGTTGAAACCATGCGGCTCGTGCGTGCTGGTTTGGGTGGAGGATAGGGTGAGCGCGTGGGTGAGTGCATGTGCACATGTGAAAGAGTGAAGAGAGAGTGAGTATAGTTCCGGTGCACATGGACATGGTTAGAATGGACTGAAAGGCGGTTAGAGGAACGATAATTGGGGAGGCCATTGTCAAAGAATTCAATTCCTCTTGAAGAGTTTGAATCATTTATTTATAATATAAACATCATGATGGAGGAAAAGAGGCAATTAAGTAACACAATGCCAAGCAACACACTTCTTCCTCTTTTCCTAATAATGCATGGATCTTGAGTCCTTTTTTATACCAAACAAAAGTGGGGAGGGGTGAGATTGGGAGAAGATATCTGGAGATACTTAAGATATGGTACTGCAGAGACCAGCTTTTGATGGGATGCTCAGCATGATGCTCAAAAATAATGATCACTCAGCATCTTCTGGCAGTGGTTAATCAGAGGTCAACTTTAACTCTTCTTCTTCTTCTTTCGGCTGCTCCCGTTAGGGGTCGCCACAGCGGATCATCCGTTATGATCCGCATAATGATTTGGCACAGGTTTTACGCCGGATGCCCTTCCTGACGCAACTCTGGTCGCCTCTTACGACACAGGGATATGGTACACCTATTTTAACCGGGCATACACTGGGCCCAGTACACTGGTACTCACTTCGCCGACCTCGGAAGGATGACAGGCTGAGTCAACCTCCTGGTGTGTATTAATTCAAGCGGCCAACGGGCTTGAACTCAGGACCTTTTGGATCCCAAGCCGCTACCCTAACCACTACGCCAACACCAGGCTAGAGGTCAACTTGAACTAAATGGCTGGAAAACACTTTATGACCAAATGATGATAAGAGTTCTAAAAAGCAGACATATGGACACTATCAAAGCACACATTCTAATAGCACCAGACTCCAGCTTCAAAGATATCAGCCATACTTCAGACACCAGCATATAATTATTTAACATGTATGAGGATCCCTTAATATATTTTAATAAGCGAAAGATAATAATAGATAAGTCTATTCTACTGAATAAATATTAAAGATTATTTGGAAGACCAGTCTGCTTGGGAAAAGGGGTTCTGATGCTTACTTGGGCAGGCTGGTAACCTTCCAATACAGTAAAGAAAGATAAGGCCATTTAAAATGCAAGTGGATACATATTGTTATGGCCCTGGAGTCATGGGGGTATCCCTGACTCTCCCCGGACTCACCAGGAATTGAGGCCATCACACACGAATAACTTCTTGCCGCAGCGGGTCGCTAATCGACCGTGAACGCCAATAACTTGACCACGTGACTCAGTTTCCTCCGTTTAACAAACATTTACCTAAGCACACATAATCTCCTTTCTGGGAATCATGCCCTTGGCAATTGTACTGTTGTTATCTTCATTGGATCTTGATTAATGCGGCCGAGCTTTCCGCTAGCACAATGCCGGACTGATATGAGAGCCAATTAGTTGGGGAATTATAACCTCCCGGCTAATCTACATATGGGCATTGCTGGACCAATGGAAGAAAGGACAACCACGGGCAGATTGGAAATATAACAAGAATAATTTATTTATAATGAGCGATGAGAAGTACGGGAAGGAGGGAAGGGAACTCAAGGGCTTTAATGACTTCAAAGGGCAATCGGGGCAGGAAAAGGGGAAATGCAATGAAAAGAGCAATCGAGTTGTGTATTTACAAAAAGTAAAGAAAATGTACAAGTTGCAGACTTAGCTTAACCTATGCCTTACCTACCGGAAAACAAAACAGGGTACCCATCAGGCCACACACACATGGGGAGACAAATTGGGATGGGCGCAGTGGCCTTAGCCTATTGGTATGTACGTCATCATCACCCTCCCCAGCTTGGTACCACTCTGCAGAATGGCCCTGACACTGCTCTCCACAACCGAGGGTCCATGAGCTCCGTTGAGAGCATGAATCAAAGCGTCCAGGGCCAGGGAAGAAGCAAGGGCTATGCAGAGTGTCAGGGACCAGAGCAGAAGCGAGTGTGATGACCAGGGGGATTGGGGGGTGGGGGGGAGAAGAGAGGAGAGAGAGGAGAGAGAATGAATGAGAATGAATGTGTCGACAACCAGGACCGAGAGAGCTCGGGCAAGAGAGAGCGTGAACCAGACGCTGAGCGCAGCTTTATAGCCCCTGGGGCAGGGGGACAATGAGCTCATGTCAGATCTTTCGAGGGGTTTGGGACCAGCTATTGGGCCATGTCAGATCCTACGAGCCAGCCTCATGCCAGCCATTGTAGGGTTCCTCCGCAGCCCCGCCCATTCTGCTGCCTGGCCGGATATTCACTCACTTAGTCCTTCTGGCTGTCGTCATGAGCAGAGCTTCGCACTTAACATGGGCAATCGTCCCTTCTACCCCCATGCTCCTGGGACGAACCCCAAACGTCCAACAATGTCCATGGCACAAACCCAGGGAATAAGGCAATAATTTCAGGGAGGCTGGGTTGTGTCCTGGTCCATTTACCGGTCATTTTGGATGGAGGCGAATGAACGGAGATTAGGGGAACGAAATACAGTACAGGGGTAGACTGCAATAAATTACATTACAGGGTAGACGTCCATACAGACGAACAGACAAACAAGAACTTGTGGAGCTTTAAACAATAAATGGGAATTCGAGAATTTGGCGTGCGTTCTAGAATGCTGGTGTTAGTCGCACATGTTGGCAGTAAAAATCGCACATGTTGGCAGTAAAAATCGCACATGTTGGCAGCCATGGCAGTAAAACAACGGCAGTCACAGCACACGTCATCATGCGCTGATGTCTCTTATCCCAACGTGTTGAGAGGGAGCACTAACTACCCAACCCAACACATTTAATTACATAATAACCCCTACAGGGAAGGCATGATTCTTAACGTTCATTATGAAATATTGTTACGAATTTGGAAGCCTTGTGCACACAGGACAGACAGCAGTCCCCAAGTTTAGTTATCTCGATAAGTATGTGTTTATAGTTAGGGTCCCCTACCTGTGTCTAACGGGAATTACATGTGTGCGCTGCGGAGTTTCTTTTACAACAAATCTCCTTCACTTCACTTAGCACACCGACGCCATTGCCCACGTGCGTTCGACCACGTACGTGGGCGGAGATTTCATCGCCTCAGCTCCGACTCCACCCCTTGTCCAATCACGCACAGAGGGCACTTTCCCACGACACCCTGGCCAATGAGGGTTAGATGCCACAGAGGGCGACTTTCCCAGACACCCCGCCAATGAGGGTTGAGATGCCACAGAAGCGACTTTCCCACGAACCCCGGCCAATGAGGGTGGAGATCACGCACAGAGGGCGACTTTCCCACGACACCCCGGCCAATGAGGGTTGAGATGCCACAGAGGGGACTTCCACAACACCCCGGCCAATGAGGGTGAGATCACGCACAGAGGGCGACTTCCACGACACCCCAGCCAATGAGGGTTGAGATGGCCACAGGGCGACTTTCCCACGACACCCCGGCCAATGAGGGTGGAGACCGCCTCAGATGGCGATTTTCTCACCCCGGACAAGAAAGATATAAAGGAACGCCAGGCTGGGGAGGTTGGTCGTCTTGGGATCGCGGGTCTTGGTGCTGGCTGGTTCGTCTGGTCCTGGGTCATCGTCGTCTCTGATTTTCTCCTTGGTCTTGGTTGATTGGTGCGTGGCCGGTTGGAGAGCGCAGTCCTGGTGCTTGGAGCGGCATCGTGTTGCGGGTTCAAGTCCCGCTGAGCCGGATCGTCAAGGGCCGCACGAGGCGGGAAGGTCCAAGCTAGCATCCTTACCTCCAGCTCACCTTCCCTCTGAGATGGGGTATAGTACTGCAGCATAGCAAACCAATTGTTCGACCTTTCATAAAAGCACCAAAATTGGTACATATGTTGACTAATGTATTCTGAACAATTCTGGATATGGAGCCACTCGAGATTTTGGCCTTGGTCAGCTTTGGTGGCCATTTTCCAAAATGGCCACCATTCTACTTTAACAACATGGGATATCTGTCATTGTTATTCTCTTTGTAGGTTTCTCAGAGGTGATAAATACTCCATGTGATGTGCATTTACAAAGAAAACAATACAAATCATTGTGTTGATTTATTATATTTCCAACCATTGTATTGGGGAAAAATGGTCATTTTTATGGAAAATCCATTTTCGCACACAGCATCAGTGACAGGTTCAGAAATTTTGTTGTGGTGGTGGTAGTGGTGGAAGTGGTGTTGTAATTGGTAATATTGGCTACATGTGGCCCATGCTGCAGAACATGACCACCGTGGATTCAAGTTCGAACCGTAGACACCGACGTCGTCGTCTTGGCGGTGATGGTAGCCAGGCACTACCATGCGTGGATGAACTCTGGATTGCCTTTGGGGACGGCAAGAACTACCGCTACATCCCTGCCCATGAAATAGCTGCTCCTCGGTCCACAGAAGGCACGTGCCCTCCCTGTCTTCCACGTCCATGACCGGATGTGACACCGTATCAGCATTCGTGGGGCATGGGGAGAAATCTGCCTGGGCCACATGGAACTCGTTTCCAGAACTGACAGATTCTCTTGTGACCCTGCCACCACGCCAGTCAACATCCAGGATGACACAATCACATGCATTGAAAGGTTTGTGGTGCTCCTCTATGACCGCACCAGTCCATATGCGGACGTCAACGAGGCCAGAAAGAAACTCTTCGCCAAGAGGAACTCCGTCCAGCGCATCCCACCTACCTACGATGCTTTGGACAGCATGTGAAGAGATCAGTCTTCCAGGGTGGCTATGTCTGGGGGCAGGTCTTGGTCCCTCAACCCGTGCTTCCATCACCAACAAGCTGGGGCTGGCGCAAACAGGGATGGGTCCTACGACCGCTTTGGACCACACTCCCTGAGGCTTCAAAAGCTGCTTCGAGCTGGTGTCGTGCGGCTGCAAAAAGGCTGTAGAAACCGCTGCAAATGCAAGAAGGCTAATCTGCAATGCACTGGACTATGTGCTTGTGAAGAGAATGCCAGTAGACAGACGCAGTAGACACAGACTGAGATATCGGCCTAGCTTAGAATGTGCAAATGCAAAGTCGCATTGTTTGTAAAAGTGTTGACTTCTTGATCCAGAGCCAGTACACTTGAGCTCAGAAACTCATATTGTACTAGACTGATGATGCGTGTACCATGTGTCCTGGTAGAATGGTAGTAGACAGTAAACCGTAGCCGCTTCAAAGTGAGTGTGCAATAATTTGACTACATTTCTGAGTTTGTCATTATCACGATTATCAGTTCCCTTTTCAAAATAGAGTAAAGTATGTAATCTATAATGCAATTTTTGTGATTCCAAACCCATTGAATGTGATGAATATCATTTGACTCTTGTTCTCCAGGCAATAATGGGTACTTTTCAGCGAAAAGTTTCAGGAGAGCAGCAATTTACAAATCAAATAATGGCTTTTTACCGAAAATACTGGCTCATATATTTTGAATATGCCTTTTCATGGTCAATTACTGAATTTTACACTTTCCTTATATCTACCACCAATACAATAGAAAAATAGAGCATATAGCCAATTTCGCTAAAGTGGAATGGCGGCCATTTGTAAAATGGTCGCCGAAGCTGACCAAGGCACAATCTCGGGTGGTCCAATCTAGAATTGTTCGAATACATTATTCTACATGTGTACCATTTTTGTGCTTTTATGCAAATTTGAACAATTGATCTGAAATATCAGAAATATACGCTGCAGGACTAGTATCAATAAAGGCTGCGGCCATCATTTCTTTGGGGGGGGGGTGTTCTGTGTTGGGCCCGTCTTCAAGTAGAATTGTGTAAGTGCTTTCTTTTGCTGATTGTACATTGCCTGCCTTTTATTCGGTTAGCTCTGCCTTCTTGCGTGTTCCTTCCCCCCATTATAAATAAATTTCCCTATTGTTGAATGTCCCAGCTCGTTCCCTGTCATTTCTTTCATTGGCTTAGCACGGTGCGTGTTGAGAAATAGCAAGGCAGTAAATTGTGCATTTGGACCGACCGGCCTCGGTGACCATCCGCTCGGGATACACACGGTTCGAGCACGGTAACGGCTCGTCCCGCTCGAGGACTGTCGAGGGTGTGAATTCCCCAGTAGCTTTCCCGCATGGGTACTTAAGTATATTGAAGTTTGGCAATTAACCCTACCCCACACGGTCGAATTATTGGCGATTCATGGTCCTGTAAGGGACCCGTGCCTTCCGGACTTATCCAGGGGTCACGACCTAAATTCCGGTGTGTTCGGTGGAGCCGACTCGACTGCTCCCTTAGCGTCGTGCTCGCACCGACACCCGGCCCCACAACAATATCTATTCTAAAGAGTCTATGTGCTGTGCACTGGCGTACTAAGAGGGTGCGGGGGGGGGGGGGAGTGGTCTACCCTGGGTGAAAGCTGGGGGGGGAGCGGTCTGCCCCCGGATGAAAGCTGGGGGGGGATATCATTAGGAGAGTTGAAATACTAGTACGATGTGTAACGATGGTTTCAGTTGCAAGTGACATGATAATATTGTTTGCGTTTGAGAAACCGCCATTGTAAATGTGCACTCACGACACGTAGGTCCTTCAGCATAGTTATTTCCGTAATAAATGTTGAGAATAGTCCCTTACCATTAGAAAGCTCATAAGCGTACCAGCACAACAGAGTTTTTTGATGAAAGCTTTTCTCATCGAGTGTGGGTGAGATTCTTCCATGATAATTCTGATTGTTGATTTACAGTGATTTCAAAATTTATGTGTAAAAATTTAAGTTTATAAATTCTAGCAATATAATTTATAAGCTATATTGTATGTTTATTACTTTTAAGATTCAAAACAAAAAGATCTAAGGAGAACGCGGTCGCGACGAGTAAGAAGAGGACTAGGAGCGTCCAGAACGAAAAAAAGAGCGGTTTGCGAGTGTCGTCCGGAGTGAACGTTCTGAGAGAGTGCTTACAGAGGGATTAGATGCATACAAAGCTGAGAGAGGTGCATGAAAAATTGGAGTGGCGATTGGGAAAGCAGACGAGCATGCTCGAAGCTGACAATTTTTTTTTTTTTGTGAGGACCAAACCATTTCTGCTGGTACTCAATGGAGAATCTCGTTAAAAAAAATTGTGTGAACCCCTGAATATAAAGCATAATCCCAGAAATGATTTTTTTTTTGTCATCAGCTTTCTCCACCAATTAGAAGCAAGCTTTCATCAGTTACCATGGCATTTTGCATTGTATGAAAGGTCATGATTCGTTCTTTGGTTTGACGTCAGCTTCAACTCATTTGCATACACGTCTCGGCCACCATGGTAGCTCGAAGCGCTTTATGGGTTAACCCTTTCATTCTAAAAAGTTAATTACATGACTATTCGCAGGCATTCTGAAAAGTTAATGTCCTCCATTAAATAATTATTGGGCAGGGAAAACATCTCCTCGGAAATGACGTCGTGCAATCGCCGGGCGTTCCTGACACTGGATTGTTTGTTACCTTTTTGAAAATTCTTACTGGTGATGTTTTCTCTGTGGTTGAAGATGTATTTTTGTTATATCAATGCCGACCTGTATTAGCTGTTTGCTGACTTTTTAATGTCCTGCATTTTTCTCATTTCCAATTTGCTTACCACAAGTAGAGGACTGTAATCTGGTTGAAACTTTACTTGCAAGTATGATATATGTTTTCTTTGTGTTTAATTTTAAAAGTTATTTCATGCTCGGTGAGGGGGGGGGGTGCCAAAGGAAGGGTCCGCCCCAGGAGGGGAGGGGGGTGCCAAAGGAAGGTCCGCCCCGGGAGGGAGGGGGGTGCCAAAGGAAGGGTCCACCCCATAGGGGAGGGGGGTGCCAAGGAAGGGTCCACCCGGGAGAGGAGGGGGTGCCAAAGAAGGTCCACCCCGGAGAGGGGGATGCCAAAGGAAGGGTCCACCCCGGAGAGGCGGGGGCGCGGTGCAAAGGAAGGGTCCACCCCGGGAGAGTGGGTGCCAAAGAAGGGTCCACCCCAGGAGAGGGGGGTGCCAAAGGAAAGGTCCACCCCGGGAGAGGGAGTGCCAAAGGAGGGTCTGCCCCGGGGGGGTGGGTGCCAAATACTCTCGGTATGCCCCTAGTGCTGTGTGTGTTTCAACCTCAGCATGCGGTTTATAAAACCGCAACATTGTATTCAAAACAGATAAATGTAATGTAAAAACCATGTTGTATTTAATCAGACACTTCCCATTAAAGGGTTACAAACAATACATTGTGTTATTTGCTAAAAAAAAAAAAAAATCACAATTAAAGCCATTCAGCTAATTTTGGAGAAATCGGTCTCCGCCCATCACGAGACAGACTGTGGTTTTAAATTGAAAATGGCTTCCTTCCCCTGGTGTTCAGATATGAGCCCAGTTCGTGGTGAAAGGACCGGTTCGTGTGAAATGCTCCCACCGGGCCTGGCGGTTAAAATGAAAACGCAGCTGTTTGGGTGCGTTTTGTCGCTCCGGTAAGCCCCATAGAGAGGGACGAAGTCGTAAGACAAATTGAGGCACAAAACGGATTCCCAAAGATCCTTGGATAAAAGAGGACCGGGAGCTGAAGCAAATTCCCACGGTGTCCCTGCACTAATTGTATGGATTAGCGGAGCACCGTAGACTACAGGTATGGGTCACGTGGGGACCCGGGAGTGTGCGTGGCAGCCCACCAGGCGAACAGGGTGTGCAGTGTGGGGGGGGGGGTGCTGAATGCATGGCCAAAGCTGAATGCCTAAACTCGGTGTTTGCAGCTAAATCTTGTGTCCAAAACCCATCACTTTCTCGACCACCTTACCCAGTCGCACCCAACTGTCCCTGGACTCTGTGTCCTTTTCTCCTGACAGGTGGAGAGCTTGCTGTCAAACCTCGACTCAGATTCTGCAACCGGTCCAGACGGCATCAACCCACGTGTCCTCAAAGCCTGCTTTTCTGCTCTTGCTCACCCTCTCTCTGTTCTATTCACCCTCTCATTTGCTCAAGGCCATCTGCCATCTGCTTGGAAATCAGCAAACATCACTGCCCTGCACAAAAAAGGTGCAAAAAACAGATCCCTGCAACTACAGACCAATCAGCCTTCTCCCAATCATCAGCAAGGTTATGGAATCCATCATCGCTTCAGACATCAAATCCTTCCTCTTCTCCAATGGCTTGATTTCTGATCATCAATTTGGTTTCAGACCAGGTCACTCTACCCTGGATATGCTGCTTCTGCTCTCCAACAATGGATGGAAGCCCTCAATGCCAGACAGGAAATCCGAGCCGTATCCCTGGATATATCACGTGCTTTTGACACAGTCTGGCACCCTGCCCTGCTCACCAAACTCTCTCCTATGGTATCCAAGGCCATCTCCACTCTATGCTCGCAGACTTCCTCTCCTGTCGCAGTCAACGTGTGGCCCTAAATGGAGTTCTTTCATCCCCCCTTCCTGTCCAGGTTGGAGTTCCTCAAGGTAGCGTTCTGGGCCCTGTTCTTTTTCTGGTTTTCATCAATGTCTCTCCGACTCTCTGGAAAATCCTCTATATCTCTTTGCTGATGACTCCACCCTCTGCCGTACCATCGGTCATCCCTCAGACCGGCAAGCAGCAGCTTCTTCGCTCACTGCTGATCTGATAAAATCACAAACTGGCCAACACGTGGAACATGTCTTTCAATCCGGACAAATCTCACACTCTCACTCTGTCTCTTCGAAAGGACCGTTTAGAACCCCCCCCCCCCCATCCACTTCTCAGCATCCTCTGGAAGAAGTCCTTTTTTCAATTCTGGGTCTCACTATCTGCCATGACCTTTCCTGGGAAAGCCACATTTCAAACCTCGCCTCCAAAGCCAGTCGCCGACTAGGAATCCTCCTCGTGCAAGGTCCTTCCTCGGCCCACCTGAGCTCCTGACCACTTACAAAGCTTTTGTCCGCAGCCTGATGGAGTACTGCTCTCCCCTCTGGGCTGGTGCTCCTGCCTCCCACCTTTCTCGGCTTCACGCTGTAGAAACCAAGGCATTTCGGATCATTGGCATCTCCCGCAATGAGGCTGAGTCTTTGGGCTCTCACTCAATCACCGCAGGTTGGTCGGTGGTCTTTCTGTCTTCTACCGTCTCCTCTCCAGCCTCGCCCCCTCTCTCTGCGATTTGTCCCCACCACATTTCCGCAGGGCGCTCAAGGTCCGCCAACAACCCCTTCTGGTAAAACTACCAAAATCACTAATCACTGCTCACCTTCACTCTTTCATTCCTCTTTTTCCCGCCTTTGGAATAAACTCCCTCACTCATTCATTCCCATTCTTCCTCCAGGCCTTGCAAAACAGCTGTTCACCACCACTCTTATCATCCCCCATCCAAATCCTCGATCTTTTCTACCCCCGATAATCCACCCAAGCCCACTCCTTCAAATTCCCTGCTTTCCTTCCTGAAGTCCCTGTAATGTCCATCTTCTAGTCCCCGTATTCCCCGTCCATCTCTCTCCCTTCCATGGATCTCCAAATGTCTGTGTTCCCCACTGTTTTGTCCTTCCCACTCCCTCCCCTCCTGTCTCATGCCCCCTTGATGTGCGTTGTGTGTTAGCTCTCATACGAGCCTCGACAAGGTATACAAAAAAAAAGAAAAAAGTGGGTGTGACTTCCGCGGCTGCAGGTGGGGGCTCGCGGGTCAAAACGGATGTTCCGTTGGCCGTGTGTTCCGCGTGAGCCCTTTGTGTGAGCACCGCGGCCGGCCGTGGCACGAACGGCTTGTGGGGTTGTGGCATGCAATTTGGAGCATGGTTTCGGGTTCTCCCGGCACATGTTCACCGACATGAAGGCTGGAGCCTGTGTCCGTGAGGGAACCATCTGGCCCAGAGGGAACGTCATTTCGAAGCATGAGAAACTGATGAAGACAGATGGATTCGGACTGAGACAATGCTCAAGATTGGAGGGATTAGTGACATTTTTAAATTGACGATTTGGCCTTTGATTGTTTTTTAAAATTGGAAGCCTTTTGATTAGCACCTTCCTCGTTGTTGCATTTTGAGAAGAATCGGGTCCTGCCCACAGTAGTGGAACAACACACTTTATTCCATCTCCGCTACATCTCCCTCATCCTCTTCTTCTTCACCCAATACCATATCGCATTGTGAAACGCCCTCACGTGTCCAAAGTGGAATTTGCATTTTCATCGAAATTATATGAACAGGACACAACACTTGTTCTTCCTCGTTGTCCCGACGATTGAGGGATGGATGGAGGAGTGTGTTGTGTTGATGGTGCTTCTCCTCAGAATATTCTCTCTTTGCATGGCGCTTCTCCGCAGTTAAACTTTCTCTTCAACTTTCTTTGAGTTTGGACGAAGGATTGCGTTTCGAAGTAGGATTATACATAAAAAGCCTCTTCTTCATTTGGCCAGGGCATCGTTTCCTACATGACCTCAGCCGTCATTATCTGTGTTGTAGAATTTTGTTGTTAACCGACTCGATGTAAATCCTGTTACTCAATCTGTTTGAAACAATTAATTCACTGTCCACAATGGAAAGTACATTTGATCAGATAATTTTTATTAACATGGTACCATGGAGTCCAAACCTGAGATGGTATACATCCACAATGATTTGCACTAAGCTAAGATTTCATTTCCTGGCATTTATATGCTTTTGTGGGAGTGGAGGGGGCTGATAAGCATTAGGCAAAAGAACTCCAACTGCATACGTGTCTACTAGGTGAAAAGTAAATGACATAATCATGGCAAAAGTTGGTGTTATCAACCAGGTCACTTTGTTCCATAGCAAGACATTCCTTTTATCAACATTTAGGTCAAAAGACTATTGGGTAAAGGGAAGCATAACTGACAGCCAATTCGACTTATTGCATAAAAATTAAATTTATAAAGCACCAGCAGCCATTACAAATTGAGAGTACATTAATATAATTATTTTCTTCCACATCTGAAATAAGAGAGAGAAAAAAAGACCTGAAAAATAAATTAACAGTGAATAAAATGGAGGGTTTTTTTTTTTTTTTGGCACACCCAGTACTTTACCTCCAAGCTTTGTGTCATCTGTAAATTTAGCAAGTTTCTCCTTCCTTGAGGTCATTAGTGAAGCAACTGAGTATTTACGCAGCAATCCCATAATCAGCTTCAAGATAGCTGTTCACCAAACCTCAGGTCATCCATAGCCCCATCCATACTCGTGATCTCTTCGACCCCAAATTACCTCATTTCCAATCTGAACCACTCCTGTTTCCCAGGTTAATGTGATTTCCCCCCTCACCCCTTTTCGTTTGGTAGTTGTCAGTTGGTTTGTTCCTTTTCTGTTTCACCCCGTCTTCCTCCTTATTCTACTTCTTGTGCTTCATTCAGCTTGAGCAGATTGTTCATCCCCATGTGTCCTTCTCCCCCTCCCCTTGATCTCACTCTTACATCTACTCTGCTGTTGGTGTTTCCCCCCCTTTCCCTTTTGCTCTAGCTCTTCCAGGAGCTCAATTTTCTGAATACTACTGGCTTCAGGCGAATTTGAATCTGCAACCTAGATAGATATCCCGATCCTTTATATTTACTACGAGCAGGTAACTCTGCGCAATGTGACTTCAAGTTCTCAACTCCCCCAACCCCCCTCACAAACCCCAAGTCATGAACCACCGCTCCCCTTCCCTCCCTCCCCTCCCTCATCCCACCCCTTGCCCCTCCCTACCCACCCCCTTCCACACTCCCACTCCACCCCTTCATCTCCCTCTTCCCACCTACACCTACCCTCTCTGACCCCACTCCCCTTCCCCTCCCTCCTCCCACAAAATAAATTTCGCAGGGTGTATATTAAAGTGTACGTGTACACAATAACTTCTCAAAAAAGAAGTAAAAAATAACTCTCGGTAATTTCCCCGGCGACCTCCTGACTAATTAATTATTATAGATAGTGGACCTCTGGGTGGGTAGAGTTTGCGCATTACTTGCCGAAAAAGAGGAAGAAGACTATTTTTGTGTTTTGTAAGAAGAGTATAGATGTTTGTGTGGTGTGCGCTTAAAAGGTAAAAGGTTCTCGATGGTCTAAAGGGTACTTTCCAATTGTGGTTAGCATCAAAGCTTCTAAGCTAAGGGGTCGAAAGGGTCTGAACTCTCAAGAATGTTAAAAGGGTTTAAAAAGGTTCAAGTGGTCTAATCTGTCTGAAGGGTGTAGGTAGTCTTTGGGGTCTTGAGGGTCTTGAGGATCTTAAGGTTCTTATGGGTCTTAAAAGGTCTTAGGGATTCTTAAAGGCTGAGGTGGTGAATGAAAATACCTCATGGACAATCCCCGGGTCAGAGATGGTCTGCGTGCCAAATTTGGTGGTTGTGAGCCAGCGATGTTTGCAAAGAACGCGAACATGCAGACAGACAGATGGACGACACGTTTTATTTATTAGATAACATGCCAATGTATACCTTTGGCGGTGGTATGGCTCCCTTGCAATGTATAGATAATTAATCACCTTAGATTGGTTGAATGAACTTGGGTTTAGCGTTAATGCCTGACCTGATGGCAACGGCAAACCACCTATTGTATTTCATGCCAGGATGTAGCTTTGGTGCCACACACTCTCGTCACAACTCGATAAGATGGTGCAAAGTTTGAGCACTTATGTTTGAGTTATTTAGCCTGGGTTCGATTTCTGGCCCAACTTAAAACTGTCTGATTGGTGCTTTAGCACATCGTCCCTCAGATGGATGTTAAGACCGTTGTCCAGTCTGCCAGCATTAGCTCATGGACGTTAAAGATCCCACAGTGTCTTTCATTAAGGGCAGGGGAGTTATTGCCGGCTTCCTGAACAAATTACAAATTCCTGCCAAAATCGCCTTTTGTCACACGTCAGGCCTGGCTTGGGCCAAAACCTTTCCCGGGACGACCGCACAAGAAGGTGGAAATAATTGGGGCCGTTAAAGATGTCGTATTGTTGCGGAGCCGGGCGTAGAAGAGATATTTGCCTAAATAAAAAAAAAAAAAATCACAATTAAAGCCAATTACAGTAATTTTGGAGAAATCGGTCTCCGCACCAATAGAGACAGACTGTGGTTTTTAATTGAAAAATGGCTTCCTTCCGTGGTGTTTCAGATGAAGCCCAGTTCTGGTAAAGACCGGTTCTCGTGGTGAAATGCCTCCACTGGGCCTGGCGGTTAAAAATGAAGAACGCAGCTGTTTTGGGTGCGTTTTGTCGCTCCGGTAAGCCCCATAGAGAGGGATGAAAGTCGTAAGACAAATTGAGCGCACAAAAACGGATTCCCAAAGATCCTTGGATAAAGGAGCCGGGAGCTGAAGCAAATTCCCACGGTGTTCCCTGCACTAATTGTATGGATTAGCGGAGCACCGTAGACTACAGGTATGGTACGTGGGGACCCGGGAGTGTGCGTGGCAGCCCACCAGGCGAACAGGGTGTGCAGTGTGGGGGGGGGGTGCTGAATGCATGGCCAAAGCTGGAATGCCTAAACTCGGTGTTGCAGCTAATCTGTGTCCAAAACCCATCACTTTCTCGACCCACCTTACCATCGCACCCAACTGTCCCTGGACTCTGTGTCCTTTTCTCCTGACAAGGTGGAGAGCTTGCTGTCAAACCTCGACTCAGATTCTGCAACCGGTCCAGACGGCATCAGCCACGTGTCCTCAAGCCTGCTCTTCTGCTCTTGCTCACCCTCTCTCTGTTCTATTCACCCTCTCATTTGCTCAAGGCCACTGCCATCTGCTTGGAAATCAGCAAACATCACTGCCCTGCACAAAAAAGGTGCAAAAACAGATCCCTGCAACTACAGACCAATCAGCCTTCTCCAATCATCAGCAAGGTTATGGAATCCATCATCGCTTCAGACATCAAATTCCTTCTCTTCTCCAATGGCTTGATTTCTGATCATCAATTTGGTTTCAGACCAGGTCATCTACCTGGATATGCTGCTTCTGCTCTCCAACAATGGATGGAAGCCCTCAATGCAGACAGGAATCTAGGCCGTATCCCTGGATATATCACGTGCTTTGACACAGTCTGGCACCTGCCCTGCTCACCAAACTCTCTTCCTATGGTATCCAAGGCCATCTCCACTCATGGCTCGCAGACTTTCCTCTCCTGTCGCAGTCAACGTGTGGCCCTAAATGGAGTTCTTTCATCCCCCCCTTCCTGTCCAGGTTGGAGTTCCTCAAGGTAGCGTTCTGGGCCCTGTTCTTTTTCTGGTTTTCATCAATGATCTCTCCGACTCTCTGGAAAATCCTCTATATCTCTTTGCTGATGACTCCACCTCTGCCGTACCATCGGTCATCCCTCAGACCGGCAAGCAGCAGCTTCTTCGCTCACTGCTGATCTGGATAAAATCACAAACTGGTCCAACACGTGGAACATGTCTTTCAATCCGGACAAATCTCACACTCTCACTCTGTCTCTTCGAAAGGACCGTTTAGAACCCCCCCCCCCCATCCACTTTCTCAACAATCCTCTGGAAGAAGTCCTTTATTTCAAGCTTCTGGGTCTCACTATCTGCCATGACCTTTCCTGGGAAAGCCACATTTCAAACCTCGCCTCCAAAGCCAGTCGCCGACTAGGAATCCTCCGTCGTGCAAGGTCCTTCCTCGGCCCACCTGAGCTCCTGACCACTTACAAAGCTTTTGTCCGCAGCCTGATGGAGTACTGCTCTCCCCTCTGGGCTGGTGCTCCTGCCTCCCACCTTTCTCGGCTTCACGCTGTAGAAACCAAGGCATTTCGGATCATTGGCATCTCCCGCAATGAGGCTGAGTCTTTGGGCCTCTCATCAATCACCGCGAGGTTGGTCGGTGGTCTTTCTGTCTTCTACCGTCTCCTCTCCAGCCTCGCCCCTCTCTCTGCGATTTGTCCCCACCACATTTCCGCAGGGCGCTCAAGGTCCGCCAACAACCCCCTTCTGGTAAAACTACCAAAATCACAAATCACTGCTCACCTTCACTCTTTCATTCCTCTTTTTTCCCGCCTTTGGAATAAACTCCCTCACTCTATTCATTCCCATTCCTTCCTCCAGGCCTGCAAAACAGCTGTTCACCACCCACTCTTATCATCCCCCATCCAAATCCTCGATCTTTTCTACCCCCGATAATCCACCCAAGCCTACCTCCTTCAAATTCCCTGCTTTCCTTCCTGAAAGTCCCTGTAATGTCCATCTTCTAGTCCCCGTATTCCCGTCCCATCTCTCCTCCTTCCATGGATCTCCAAATGTCTGTGTTCCCCACTGTTTTGTCCTTCCCACTCCCTCCCTCCTGTCTCATGCCCCCCTTGATGTGCATTGTGTGTTAGCTCTCATACGAGCCTCGACAAGGTATACAAAAAAAAAGAAAAAGTGGGTTGACTTCCGCGGCTGCAGGTGGGGGCTCGCGGGTCAAAACGGATGTTCCGTTGGCCGTGTGTTCCGCGTGAGCCCTTTGTGTGAGCACCGCGCGCCGTGGCACGAAGGCTTGTGGGGTTGTGGCATGCAATTTGGAGCATGGTTTCGGGTTCTCCCGGCACATGTTCACCGACATGAAGGCTGGAGCCTGTGTCCGTGAGGGAACCATCTGGCCCAGAGGGAACGTATTTCGAAGCATGAGAAACTGATGAAGACAGATGGATTCGGACTGAGACAATGCAAGATTGGAGGGATTAGTGACATTTTTAAATTGACGATTTGGCCTTTGATTGTTTTTAAAATTGGAAGCCTTTTGATTAGCACCTTCCTCGTTGTTGCATTTTGAGAAGAATCGGGTCCTGCCCACAGTAGTGGAACAACACACTTTATTCCATCTCCCGCTACATTCCCTCATCCTCTTCTTTCACCCAATACCATATCGCATTGTGAAACGCCCTCACGTGTCCAAAGTGGAATTTGCATTTTCATCGAAATTATATGAACAGGACACAACACTTGTTCTTCCTCGTTGTCCCACGATTGAGGGATGGATGGAGGAGTGTGTTGTGTTGATGGTGCTTCTCCTCAGAATATTCTCTCTTTGCATGGCGCTTCTCCGCAGTTAAACTTTCTCTTCAACTTTCTTTGAGTTTGGACGAAGGATTGCGTTTCGAAGTAGGATTATACATAAAAGCCTCTCTTCATTTGGCCAGGGCATCGTTTCCTACATGACCTCAGCCGTCATTATCTGTGTTGTAGAATTTTGTTGTTAACCGACTCGATGTAAATCCTGTTACTCAATCTGTTTGAAACAATTAATTCACTGTCCACAATGGAAAGTACATTTGATCAGATAATTTTTATTAACATGGTACCATGGAGTCCAAACCTGAGATGGTATAAATCCACAATGATTTGCACTAAGCTAAAGATTTCATTTCCTGGCATTTATATGCTTTTGTGGGAGTGGAGGGGGCTGATAAGCATTAGGCAAAGAACTCCAACTGCAATACGTGTCTACTAGGTGAAAAGTAAATGACATAATCATGGCAAAAGTTGGTGTTATCAACCAGGTCACTTTGTTCCATAGCAAGACATTCTTTTATCAACATTTAGGTCAAAAGACTATTGGGTAAAGGGAAGCATAACTGACAGCCAATTCGACTTATTGCATAAAAATATAAATTTATAAAGCACCAGCAGCCATTACAAATTGAGAGTACATTAATATAATTATTTTCTTCCACATCTGAAATAAGAGAGAGAAAAAAAGACCTGAAAAATAAATTAACAGTGAATAAAATGGAGGGTTTTTTTTTTTTTTTGGCACACCCAGTACTTTACCTCCAAGCTTTGTGTCATCTGTAAATTTAGCAAGTTTACTCCTTCCTTGAGGTCATTAGTGAAGCAACTGAGTATTTACGCAGCAATCCCATAATCAGCTTCAAGATAGCTGTTCACCAAACCTCAGGTCATCCATAGCCCCATCCATACTCGTGATCTCTTCGACCCCAAATTACCTCATTTCCAATCTGAACCACTCCTGTTTCCCAGGTTAATGTGATTTCCCCCTCACCCTTTTCGTTTGGTAGTTGTCAGTTGGTTTGTTCCTTTTCTGTTTCACCCCGTCTTCCTCCTTATTCTACTTCTTGTGCTTCATTCAGCTTGAGCAGATTGTTCATCCCATGTGTCCTTCTCCCCCTCCCTTGATCTTCACTCTTACATCTATCTGCTGTTGGTGTTTCCCCCCTTTCCCTTTTGCTCTAGCTCTTCCAGGAGCTCAATTTTCTGAAATACTACTGGCTTCAGGCGAATTTGAATCTGCAACCTAGATAGATATCCCGATCCTTTATATTTACTACGAGCAGGTAACTCTGCGCAATGTGACTTCAAGTTCTCAACTCCCCCAACCCCCTCACAAACCCAAGTCATGAACCCCTCCTCCCTCCCTCCCTCATCCCACCCCTTGCCCTCCCTACCCACCCCTTCCACACTCCCACTCCACCCCTTCATCTCCCTCTTCCCACCTACACCTACCCTCTCTGACCCCACTCCCCTTCCCCTCCCTCCTCCCCACAAATAAATTTCGCAGGGTGTATATTAAAGTGTACGTGTACACAATAACTTCTCAAAAAAGAAGTAAAAAATAACTCTCGGTAATTTCCCGGCGACCTCCTGACTAATTAATTATTATAGATAGTGGACCTCTGGGTGGGTAGAGTTTGCGCATTACTTGCCGAAAAAGAGGAAGAAGACTATTTTGTGTTTTGTAAGAAGAGTATAGATGTTTGTGTGGTGTGCGCTTAAAAGGTAAAAGGTTCTCGATGGTCTAAGGGTACTTTCCATTGTGGTTAGCATCAAAGCTTCTAAGCTAAGGGGTCGAAAGGGTCTGAACTCTCAAGAATGTTAAAAGGGTTTAAAAAGGTTCAAGTGGTCTAATCTGTCTGAAGGTGTAGGTAGTCTTTGGGGTCTTGAGGGTTGAGGATCTTAAGGTTCTTATGGGTCTTAAAAGGTCTTAGGGATTCTTAAAGGCTGAGGTGGTGAATGAAAATACCTCATGGACAATCCCCGGGTCAGAGATGGTCTGCGTGCCAAATTTGGTGGTTGTGAGCCAGCGATGTTTGCAAAGAACGCGAACATGCAGACAGACAGATGGACGACACGTTTTATTTATTAGATAACATGCCAATGTATACTCTTTGGCGGTGGTATGGCTCCCTTGCAATGTATAGATAATTAATCACCTTAGATTGGTTGAATGAACTTGGGTTTAGCGTTAATGCCTGACCTGATGGCAACGGCAAACCACCTATTGTATTTCATGCCAGGATGTAGCTTTGGTGCCACACACTCTCGTCACAACTCGATAAGATGGTGCAAAGTTTGAGCACTTATGTTTGAGTTATTAGCCTGGGTTCGATTTCTGGCCAAACTTAAAACTGTCTGATTGGTGCTTTAGCACATCGTCCCTCAGATGGATGTTAAGACCGTTGTCCAGTCTGCCAGCATTAGCTCATGGACGTTAAAGATCCCACAGTGTCTTTCATTAAGGGCAGGGGAGTTATTGCCGGCTTCCTGAACAAATTACAAATTCCTGCCAAAATCGCCTTTTGTCACACGTCAGGCCTGGCTTGGGCCAAAACCTTTCCCGGGACGACCGCACAAGAAGGTGGAAATAATTGGGGCCGTTAAAGATGTCGTATTGTTGCGGAGCCGGGCGTCAGTTGCGAGCACGACCGCTAGGTGGAGCAGTAGGGTCGACTCTACCGAACACCGCGGAATCTAGATCGTACCTTTCGGAAAACTCCGAGGGTACGGGTCCCTTACAGGACCGTGAATCGTCATAAATCAACCACGTGGTACAGGGTTATTTGCCAAACTTCAAAATACCTAAGAGCCCACGTGGCGAACTACCGAGTATTCACACCCTCGACGGAACTCGAACGGGACGAGTCGTTTCCGTGCTCGACCCGTGCATAACCCGAGCGGATGGTTACTGAGGTCCCGTCGGTCCGAATGTGCACAACTACGGCAACAACGGCCCTCTTTAATTCCCCAACACGCACCGTGTTAAACCAATGAAGAAAACACAGAAACGAGCTGATACATTTAACAGGGGATTTATTTACAATAGGGAAAGGGGAAACACAGAGCAGAATTAACACCGAATATTGTCAGGCAATGTACAAAGAGGCACTTGACAATTTCTACTTACAGACGGGCCCACAAATACACACACACACACACAACACATCCAAAAGAAACGGTGGCCACGGCCTTTATTGAGGCCTCCCAGCTCAGAGGGAAAGGCGAGCTGAAGACCAGACTTGCACTCGGCCTGTCCACCTCGAGCGGGTACGTTGAGCTGGCGGGGTGGCGGGACTCGGACCTGTAGCAGCCCAGGCGTCCCACACGACCGGCTCCTGGCGAACGGAGGGTGGCAGGGCGAAGACTGGCAAGACGAAAAACTGGCTTTCAAAAGAAGAACCACCACCCACGAAAAATGGAGCCTGACCTTTTATCCTCCCCCCCCTCCGTCAGCTGAACCTCGGTGTCGTGGTGTATGTCTTTCCTCATTGGCTGGTTTTGGCGCACAGAATCGCTCTTCGCCTTCCCCAATGGCCAAAACGAGTGGCAAGTCCGTCGATTGGCCCGGGGGCGTGGTGACGTCACGCGGACCCGTTTCTCACCGTGGCGGGGTCTGATTGGCTGAGCGGCGGCCACCTCATTCGCAGCACGCTGATTGGTCAAGGGCCGCCGCGAGGCTCCTCCTTGAACTCCGCCACCAACGGGCGCCTGGCGTCGGCCAGAGCGAGGTGAAGGTGAGGGTGATGCTGGTGTTGTCGAAGAAGGATTTATGGATGTAATTCAAATCCTACTATCAAAATTACTTCGCAGCGCATGTATGTAATTCCCATTAGACACAGGTAGGGGGCCCTAACTAGAAACACACTCATCAAAATAACAGCTACGGGGATGGCTGTCTGTCTGTGTGCACAAGGCTTCCAGTTTCTTTAAAGTATAAAGTCTTCGGCCCTTTTGTCAAGTGGACCGGCACATTTATTTTGATTGGCTGGACTCCAGACAATTAAGTTGGACACACATAATGTGGGTTGTTCGTTTATACAACGGTCTTGAGCAATGGTTTTTATAAAGAAGCCAACCCACCCCCCCCGCCACAATCCCACTTCCACACCTCCAACTCCCCCACCCCTCCACCCTCTCCCCAACCCCAACCCACCCACTTTCGTTCATAAGTGGAAGATTCCACAGAATTTGATGAAATGTTCTCAATTTCAGCCCACAATAGCATAAGAAACACAAAATGTATTTATTTGTGCACAAATGAATGATCAGCTACATTCGCATGGCATCTGCACCATCTGCAGCTCGTATCACAGTAAATTCAGCACACTCAGACACGAATCTTGTTTCCTTGCTTTCTTCTCCATAAAAAACGCCAGTCCAGGGCAGCTGAAGATGTTGGCTGACTCGGTGCACCAGATCGTAAAACTGTAGACGTCAAAGCTGCAGAGCATCCAGAGAAATGAAGAACAGCACGGAAGAAAGATTATTCACGGGTGGATGTAAACGATGTGACGTAGAGGGTGAAACTACAAATTCATTAATGGCGAGGTGAAGTCAAACGGTTAGGTG
>CM068956.1:108102073-108115408 GCA_035128595.1 Eptatretus atami | reverse complement strand
CGTCAGTTGCGAGCACGACCGCTAGGTGGAGCAGTAGGGTCGACTCTACCGAACACCCGGAATCTAGATCGTACTTTCGGAAAACTCCGAGGGTACGGGTCCCTTACAGGACCGTGAATCGTCAATAAATCAACCACGTGGTACAGGGTTATTTGCCAAACTTCAAAATACCTAGAGGCCCACGTGGCGAACTACCGAGTATTCACACCCTCGACGGAACTCGAACGGGACGAGTCGTTTCCGTGCTCGACCCGTGCATAACCCGAGCGGATGGTTACTGAGGTCCCGTCGGTCCGAATGTGCACAACTACGGCAACAACGGCCCTCTTTAATTCCCCAACACGCACCGTGTTAAACCAATGAAGAAAACACAGAAACGAGCTGATACATTTAACAGGGGATTTATTTACAATAGGGAAAGGGGAAACACAGAGCAGAATTAACACCGAATATTGTCAGGCAATGTACAAAGAGGCACTTGACAATTTCTACTTACAGACGGGCCCACAAAACACACACACACACACAAACACATCCAAAAGAAACGGTGGCCACGGCCTTTATTGAGGCCTCCAGCTCAGAGGGAAAGGCGAGCTGAAGACCAGAGCTTGCACTCGGACCTGTCCACCTCGAGCGGGTACGTTGAGCTGGCGGGGTGGCGGGACTCGGACCTGTAGCAGCCCAGGCGTCCACACGACCGCGGCTCCTGGCGAACGGAGGCTGGCAGGGCGAAGACTGGCAAGACGAAAAACTGGCTTTCAAAAGAAGAACCACCACCCACGAAAAATGGAGCTGACCTTTATCCTCCCCCCCCCTCCGTCAGCTGAACCTCGGTGTCGTGGTGTATGTCTTTCCTCATTGGCTGGTTTTGGCGCACAGAATCGCTCTTCGCCTTCCCAATGGCCAAAACGAGTGGCAAGTCCGTCGATTGGCCCGGGGGCGTGGTGACGTCACGCGGACCGCCTTTCTCACCGTGCGGGGTCTGATTGGCTGAGCGGCGGCCACCTCATTCGCAGCACGCTGATTGGTCAAGGGCCGCCGCGAGGCTCCTCCTTGAACTCGCCCACCACGGGCGCCATGGCGTCGGCCAGAGCGAGGTGAAGGTGAGGGTGATGCTGGTGTTGTTCGAAGAAGATTTATGGATGTAATTCAAATCCTAACTATCAAAATTACTTCGCAGCGCATGTATGTAATTCCCATTAGACACAGGTA
The DNA here is from genome assembly GCA_035128595.1 of Eptatretus atami. Classification (NCBI taxonomy): domain Eukaryota; kingdom Metazoa; phylum Chordata; class Myxini; order Myxiniformes; family Myxinidae; genus Eptatretus; species Eptatretus atami. Next base: position 108,114,196 of record CM068956.1, on the reverse strand, counting down.
GGGGGCCCTAACTAGAAACACACTCATCAAAATAACAGCTACGGGGATGGCTGTCTGTCTGTGTGCACAAGGCTTCCAGTTTCTTAAAGTATAAAGTCTTCGGCCCTTTTGTCAAGTGGACCGGCACATTAATTTTGATTGGCTGGACTCCAGACAATTAAGTTGGACACACATAATGTGGGTTGTTCGTTTATACAACGGTCTTGAGCAATGGTTTTTATAAAGAAGCCAACCCCCCCCCCCCGCCACAATCCCACTTCCACACCTCCAACTCCCCCACCCCTCCCACCCCTCTCCCCAACCCCCAACCACCCCACTTTCGTTCATAAGTGGAAGATTCCACAGAATTTGATGAAATGTTCTCAATTTCAGCCCACATAGCATAAGAAACACAAAATGTATTTATTTGTGCACAAATGAATGATCAGCTACATTCGCATGGCATCTGCACCATCTGCAGCTCGTATCACAGTAAATTCAGCACACTCAGACACGAATCTTGTTTCCTTGCTTTCTTCTCCATAAAAAACGCCAGGTCCAGGGCAGCTGAAGATGTTGGCTGACTCGGTGCACCAGATCGTAAAACTGTAGACGTCAAAGCTGCAGAGCATCCAGAGAAATGAAGAACAGCACGGAAGAAAGATTATTCACGGGTGGATGTAAACGATGTGACGTAGAGGGTGAAACTACAAATTCATTAATGGCGAGGTGAAGTCAAACGGTTAGGTGTGAGTCAGGGAGCGATGATTTCTGACAAAGGCACAAAAAGCGAAGACCTTTACATGTGCAATGCCAATTTGTTCGTGTTTCTCGGCCAAGGCTGTTGCAGAAACTATTGAACAACAATGTTGTTTTGGATGTTGGGTTAAATAAGGATAATTGACTATCATTACGTCGTTCTGATCGTGTCTCATTCCTGTATGATTTGCAAGATTGTTCCTTCAAACAGCGATTGCCTCACCTGTCGGCGGTAACCTGCTCAGGCAGCTGGTGCACAACAAGATGGGCAATTTATAGTCTAATTCGATTGTCGCAGTGCTCCCAATGTTCATGTCATGCATGGTGTGATGGAGTGTGGACATGAGCATCATGTGGAAATGGGTAACAGGGATGGATCTGGGGGGGGGGGGGAGGGGGAGGCGTCCTCCCAAACCCTCACCCTCGTCAAAAGTGATTATTAGATCCTCGTGGAAGATCTCTAAGTCTTACTCACGTTGTTGTTCTTAATCTTCTTCTTGTGGACTTTTGTTGTTTCACAGCTACAGTTTTCATCGAAACTTCCTGAAACTTGGCATATATATGTAAAAATTCCTGCGCAGACAGTAACCATCTCCGATTTTGAAAATTCCTCTTAGAGAAAAAAGTTATGACGTCAAAATATCATCTCCGCTAATGGAATCGCCTAAAAAATTATCTCCGAAACTAGGCAAGCTTTTTGAATTCTGTTTGCGGGAATCGAACAGGGCATTAGCAGAATGAATTACCGCACGTATGATACATCACTATGACGTCATATCAATTTTTTATGACGTCATTCCTATTTTTTGACATTTTTTGTTTCACAACCCAGAGTTTTCATCGGATCTTCGTGAAACTTGCCATGTATATGCAGAAAGCCCACGCGCAGGCAGTAACCATCTCCGATTTTGGAAATTCTTCCTAGAAAAAAAGTTGACGTCATAATATCGCCGCTAATGGAAATTGCCTATACATTATCTCGAAACTAGAGCAAGCTGTTTGAATTTTGTTTGCGGGAATCAAGCCGGGCATTAGCACAGATAATTTATCGCAAATCTGAATACATCACAATGACGTCATATTCGTTTTTTGACGTCATCATTAAGAGGATGAGGATCTTAGCTCATTTGAGCTTGTTTTTTACCCTCGCTGAAGGAGAGGGTATTGCGTTTGTTTGTCTATCTGCCTGTCTGTCTGCCTGTCTGTCTGCCTGTCTGTTTTTGTTTGTTTGTTTGTCTGCACAGAACTTTCGTGTTTTTCTCCGCAACCACTTGTTGGATTGAGACGAAATTTTCACCATTGGTGCGATTACTCGGGTCGAATATTTTAATCATAATTATGATGTCATACTTCATGTGGTGCGAGCAGCCATGCTGGAAAAACGGAAAAACTTTGGACCTCTGTATCTCTGAAAAAATTGAAACTTGCACATGGCAAGTACTCGTCATGGGGAATAAGTGTGATTTTAAAAATGACGTCATAGGTGTCTGTTATCACGTCAAATTGCATATGTAGAACGCTACATGTGATCAGTATGAAAATTTTTCAGGGTCATCTCGGGATAAAATGTCCACAGAAAAATAATTGATGTCATCGGTCACGTGATTGGGCAGCAATTTTTTTTTTTTTTTTAAACCTTCAAAATCTTCTTCTCTGAAGTGTCTGAACAGATTGAGGCAAAACTTTACAAAGTATCACTGCCTATGCATGAGGAACAAAAGGTTCACACATATGACATAGGTCACATAGTTTGTCAGCCATAATGGATTTATCCTTAAACCAATCAAAATCTTCTTCTCCAGAACGGCTGGACAGATCGAGGGGAATCTTCACACAAATGTTCCCCAATCCACAGGGGTACAATTTTGTTCAGGAATAATTGATAGGTCACATGGTTTGACAGCCATATTGGATTGAAGAAAAATAATTTAATAATGTTTTCTCTGGAACCGCTTAATCAATCGATGTTAAGCTTCAAATTTATGATCTAGTAGTGATTTGGAATACAGGTTTTAAATGTCAACTTCAACGGATACATGGTCTGGCAGCCAGAATTATAAATTTTTTGATTTTTTTTGGAAAAAAATTTTTTTTTTGAATGAGGCTCACTTGGCGTGTGTGGATGGGTTTAAGGGTAGAGGATTAGCAGCTGAAAATGTGAATCCTATCCAGGTTCCTCCTGATGACTTCATCTTTGCTTGTTTGGATTCCTTCTGATGACTCCAATGCAGGACTGTACCTATTTGGTCTTCCATTTGATTTGAATTGAATTCTTTTCATCCCATTCTGAATTCAACTGAATAATGAATAATAATATTTAAAAAAACGTCATGGGTCAGTGTCCGGTGTGGTGGTGTGTAAGAACACCCTTGTATCCACCTCTTCATGCGAGCAGTGCAGCTCTTCGATGTCTTTTACAAGAAGCATTCCATCTTGTGGAATGATTGTCATGGCAGGGTTCCCTATGAGCCATGGTTCCCTATGAGCCATACTGTCACACCTTTCAGTCTTCCAACATCACACTTGCTTTACATCTTGAACAGGAATTCAACCAACTGCGCCTTGGTGTAACTATTGACAGGATCTTTTTCCACTGTTTTGGGATTAGTTGGTCTGGCTTTTCAATCTTGATTTTTGTGGAGCCACTTTCTGCTCTTCATTTGCACTCTGCAGTTTTGATGCTGGATTTTTGACCGCACAATGTGTCCTGCAGTTGAACCAATGAGTGCAAGCTAAATTCAACAATGGTGAAGATTCGTGTCAGCAAATTGACCGATGTTCTGTGGCATGTACTTTGGATAATTTGATGTCGCACGACCATCCACCACAATCTACACACTCCCTCTTTGGTGTCTAGACCTTTGGCGATGCTTCAGAGGCTGATTCAAGGTAATGCAGCACCCTTGCCTTATTAGTCTTTACAAGGCATCCATCAAGTGATCGCAATAGCCAGTGGAGTGGGCCCAAACAATATGGAATCATGTTCTTCACATCAATTTTGCAAGCTCTGCCTTTGAAGACAAGTCTGGCAAGAAGTTTCCGGTCACTTTTCAAACTGACTTCCTTACCCTTACCTTTTCAACTGACTTCCTTACCCTTACCTTTTGTCGTCACCTTGTTCCCTGCATCAGTGAATGATTTAAGCTTCGTTTTCCTCATTGTGTACTTGAAGTCAGTCTCAATTCCCTGCATTCGGTGATTGGTGAATACATCATCTCCCTTCTTGGTGAGCAGTCTTCAGGTCAAGGCAAACTTTACAGGATGCACTGATGCCAGAAGACATGTGAATTAGATCTTCAGGGTCTTCGACTTCGTCATGGATTCGACTTCTTCCCAGTTTGTCCATAAGCATCGTCATACCACCTTGATCCTCTCTGGAACTGCATGGTGAGTCTTTGCTCAAGCTGCAGTGATCATCACGAGTGGTGTGCTAGTCATAGTCCTACATCAAACCTGTTCTCTGAGTCCTTCCTTTCTCTCCTATCTTGATTCTCCAAACGGGGAACAACAAGCTTCAACTCTTTGGACTGGCAGGGTGCAGGTGCGTTCCCATCCAGACAGAAGAGCCGGTTGCTCCTCTGCATCTCTACATCCCGGCAAACGAGAGAACTGGTGCTAAGGATTGGATCCCGGCAAAATAAGCAGATGTCACATTCATTTCAGAAGCGTGTGGTGGCAGCAGATCATATGGCTGGCTTCGGCCCTATCCTATCCTAACCTCGTGGTCCCGCTAATCCCTGTATCTAATTTCAAACTCCTGCCCCTCTAACCCTTTGAAACTAATTTATATCCCTCCTGGCTCACCATTCTCTTAAACTACATTATCTCCTGGGAGGAAAGACCAAGGTATGTGCGATGAAAAATGATAAGTTGGCGTGGCCCCACAAAGCTCGCTGGCAGAATTAGGCCGATAGGGCCATTTGCACAAAATCTCAAACTATCAGTTGGCAAACACCAGTTTACATGGACATATTGTGATCCCCTTGGAGCTTTTCACATCGCAAGAACTGCTTTGGCATGCATTGGCAAGAGATTTGGGGATGCCAGGCTTCAGGATATCTTGATAGAGTCAGAGGTTACGGCATCTGGATCGATGAATGGTGTGATAAATGGTCATCACTACAATGGGAGTATCCCTTATCTAAATTTAAAAGTGTCATCTTTTGATGACGTGTGAGGCGTAAGTAGATGCAGCCGATGCACTGCCTTAAAGCTGGTGCCATCGTGCATGTTTGTGTTGCCATCAATCAGGAGTGGGCAACAAATTTTTTCATGTAACCCAAGATTATACCACAATCTTGGGCGGAAGTGTGGTCTAACGTGCAACTTCAAAAGTGGGATAAGCTAATAATGATTAGGCATATATTAGCTGTAGTTTAAACAATATTCACTCTTCTGCCAAGGAATGGACCACACAAAATAATTTCTGAAGAGATATGATGGACAGGGCCTATAGAGTATAGTCGAGTTGGTTCCCCATGTCTACTGTCGAGGCAGTGGCAAGGACCGGGTTGCGGTTACAAGGTGGTGGATACGGAGCAGAAAGGAGGAAGGGTAGGAGAGGCTACTGGGTATAACTCTTTCCCTTATATAGTTATTGAGCATGAAGTAAATTGTATCTTTGGGCTTGCAGTTGTAACTGGCAGATCCTATAGAACTAGAATGGCACCGGGAGAGCGCACACCTCTGCCAGGCAGCACAGTTTACGTTTTGTATCCACCGATAGCAGGCACTGGATCCGGACTTTAACCAAAATCGAATCGGCTTGTTTCTTGTCACCGAACAACTCATCCACCAAGTTTTGTCATAACTCGTCCTCAACTTTTTGAAATATCATGATATATATATTATATATATTATATATATATATATATAATATATATATTATATATATATTATATATCATTTTTGGCCTCATCTCTCAATGGTGAAGAATCACTTAAAAAATATATTTAATCTCATATCCGGATCCGCATTCGGATCTTCACCAATATCGAATTGATTCAATCTCGTCACAAACCCAACTTGTCCACCAAGTTTCGTCCAAATCCATCCATAACTTTTTTGAAATATCATGCTATATATGGGTTTTAGCCCCATCACTCAATGGTGAAGCACTTAAAAAATTTCGGATCTGGATATGGATCCTGGATCTTCACAAAAATCCGGATCTTCACCAACAGATAGAACACAAAGACTAGACTTTGAAGCAGTGGAAAATATAATATGGTAAGATGAGTCCTCCTTCACCCTTATTTCCAACAAATGGAAAGCGTTTACGTTTGAGACAGCCCAAGGACGCCTACAACGCTGACTGCATTCGACAAGTAGTCAAGCATGGAGGAGCTCTGTAATGATGTCGGCAGCAATCTCATGGAAATATTTAGACCGATTATTACAGTACATGGCAAAGTAATTGCTGATGATGCTGAAGCCATTTTTTATAAGTGACTAACTGCATCGCATGATACAAACTTTGTTTCCTGAGGATGTGCCATTTTTCAAAAACGATAATGCACCAACACTGCTGTAGACATTTCATTTTCGTGAAAAGAACATGAGAGTGAAGTAAAATATCTTCCCTGACCTACTCGATCAACACATTTAAATACTAGAATGGGCACTCAGTGGAGCGCATGCCTTCACCATGCTGAACAGTTTACTTTTGTATCCCACTCACAGACCAGATCTGGATCCGGACCTGAAGCAAATTCAAATCGGCTTGTTCTTGTCATCCAACCAACTCATCAACTCGTTTTATCACAACCCATCCACAACTATTTGAAATATCGTGTTAGATTGGATATTTTTGGTCGATCTCTCAAGGGTGAAGAATCACTTAAGAATAAAAAAAAAATTCTCGCATATGTATATTCTATATCTATATATCTATCTATCTATATATATTATATATATATATATGTTTTCGTCTTTCGGCTGCTCCGTTAGGGGTCGCCACAGCGGATCATCCGTTATGATCCGCATACTGATTTGGCACAGGTTTTACGCCGGATGCCCTTCCTGACGCAACCTGGTCGCCTCTTACGACACAGGGATAAGGATTGGGTTTCGCCATGATTCCGGGCTGCCTACACCCTCTCATAAGCGCGGCCCAGTGCAGAGCTCCCATCTCGAGCGATCCTCCAACCCAAGCCTCGAGTAACCGCGATTACAGGCGCACGCCACTACGCCGGTGTATACATAATAATATATAATATATATATATATATATATATATTCAGCAACTGTTTATTGAATATGATAGTAAAAATATATCTTGTATCTAACCGGACAGATTTTTGAATTTCCGTCCCGTTTGGCCGCCACGTAAACCTGGAAGATGGTCAAAAACACCTCCGGTACAAAGAAAACTTTTTACTCGATCTTGATGAAATTTGGTATGTGGGTAGAGGTCAAGAGTGATTACCCAACGACATATTTTTCCCGGATTCGAGGTCAGGTCAAGGTACACGGTCACAAATTGTGAAAGTCGCCATTTTCAAAACCTATCTCGTCCTGTCATTTTAGGAGATATTCTGGCAACGGTTCATCGATTATGATAGTAAAAAACATATAGAGATGACCGCACCCCCACACGGGGGTAATTTTTAAATATAGGATTAGCCAGATCCCCCATTAATGCATGTTTAGCCAGGTTGTTCGGTAATTGGACGTTACATGTGTGTCGGGGAGGTGTAAGATCTCTCTTCTTGTGAGTCAGGGAGCGATGATTTCTGACAAAGGCACAAAAAGCGAAGACCTTTACATGTGCAATGCCAATTTGTTCGTGTTTCTCGGCCAAGGCTGTTGCAGAAACTATTGAACAACAATGTTGTTTTGGATGTTGGGTTAAATAAGGATAATTGACTATCATTACGTCGTTCTGATCGTGTCTCATTCCTGTATGATTTGCAAGATTGTTCCTTCAAACAGCGATTGCCCTCACCTGTCGGTAACCTGCTCAAGGCAGCTGGTGCACAACAAGATGGGCAATTTATAGTCTAATTCGATTGTCGCAGTGCTCCCAATGTTCATGTCATCATGCTTCAATACTATACTAAGGGAAGAGTTTATATACCCAGTAGCTCTACCCTACCCTTCTTCCTATTCTGCTCCGTATCCACCACCTTGCTAACCGCAACCCGGTCCCTTGCCTGCCTCGACAGTAAATGGGGAAACCAAACTCGACTATCAACTCTATAGGCCTGTCCATCATATCTCTTCAGAAATTATTTGTGTGGTCCATTCCTTTGGCCAGAGATGAAATATTGTTAAACTACAGCTATTATAGCCTATCATTATCTAGCTTATTACCCACTCTTTAGAATTGAGTTATTAGACACACTTCCGCAAAGATTGTGGTTATAAATCTTGGGTTACATTGAAATTTTTCCCCTCCTGATTGATGACACAAAACATGCACGATGGCACCAGCTATTAGTCAGTGCATTCGGCTTGCATCTACTTACGCCTCACACCGTCATCAAGATGACCCACTTTTAAATTCTCCGCCGCGATCTTCCCATTGTAGTGAATGACCATTTATCAACCATTCATCGATCCAGATGCCGTAACTCTGACTCTATCAAGATTCCTTGAAGCCTGGCATTCCCCAAATCTCTTGCCAATGCATGCCAAAGCTAGTTTCTTGCATGTGAAAAGCTCAAGAGAGGGATCACAATAGGTCATGTAAACTGGGTGTTTTGCCAACTGATAGTTTGAGACTTCTGTGCAAATGGGCCCTATCGGGCTAATCTGCCAGCGAAGCTTTGTGGGGCCACGCCAATTACATTTATCATCGCACTTTACTGGTCTTTTCTCCCAGGAGATTAATGTAGTTTAAGAGAATGGTGAGCCAGGAGGGATATAAATTAGTTTCAAAGGGTTCTAGAAGGGCAGGAGTTTGAAATTAGATACAGGGAATTAGCGGGGACCCGGTTAGGAATGGATAGGCCGAAGCCAGCCATTGATCTGTGCACACACGCTTCTGAACATGCAATGGACATCTGCTTATTTTGCCGGATCCAATCCTTGCACCAGGTCTCTCGTTTGCGGGGATGTAGAGATGCGGGAGCAACGGCCTCTTCTGTCTGGATGGGAACGCACCCTGACCCTGCATCCAAAGGAGTTGAAGATTATGCTTCCCCGTTTGGCGACAAATCAGAATGGAGAGAAAAGGAAGTACTCAGGAAGAACAGGTTTGATGTAGGGATGATAGGCCACATCGTGCATGATCACTTGCAGCTTGAGCAAAGGACTCACCATGCAGTTCCAGAGAGGCAATCAAGGTAGGTATGGACGATGCTTATGGACAAACTGGGAAGAAGTCGGATCCATGACGGTCGAACCCTGAAGATCTATTCACAGTCTTCTGGACAGTGCATCCTGTAATGTTTCGCCTTGACCTGAAGACTGCTCACCCAGAAAGGGAGTGATGTATTCACATCCCGAATGCAGGGATTTGAGGACTGACTTCAAGTACCACAATGAGGAAAACGAAGCTTAAATCCTTCACTGATGCAGGGGAACAAGTACGACAAAAAGGTTAAGGGTAAGGAAGCAGTTTGAAAAGGTAAGGTAGGGAAGTCAGTTTGAAAAAGTTGAACCGGAAACTTCTTGCCAGAACTTGTCTTCAAGCAGTCTTGACAAAATTGATGTGAAAGAACATGCGAATTCCATATTGTTTAGGCCCACTCACTGGCTATATGCGGATTGATGGATGCCTTGTAAAGATTTAATTAAGGCAAGGGTTGCATGCATTTACCTTGACTTCAGCTCTGGAGCAATCGCAAGTCTTTAGACACCAAAGGGAGTGTGTAGATTGATGATGGGATGGCTCGTGCGACATCAAATTACCAAGTACACTGCCAAGAATCGGTTCAATTTGCTGACCACGAATCTCCACAATTGTTGAACTTTACGGCTTTGCACTTCATGGTTCAACTGCTAGGACACATGTGCCGGTCAAAATTCCAGCATTCAAACTGCGAAGTGCAAATGAGAGCAGAAAGTGGTCCACAAAAATCAAGATTTGAAAGCCGACCAACTAATCCCAAAACCAGTGAAAAGATCTGTCACATAGTTACACCAAGGCGCAGTTGGTTTGAAGTTCCTGTTCAAGATGTAAAGCAAGTGTGATGTTGGAAGACTGAAGGTGACAGTATGGCTCATAGGGAACCATGGCTCATTAGGGAACCCTTTGCCATCACATCATTCACAAGATTGGAATGCTTCTTGTTAAAACATCGACAGAGGCTCGCAACTGTCGCATGAAAGAGGGATACAAGGGTGTTCTTACCACCACCCACCGGACCACTGACCCATGACGTTTTTTTAAATATTTATTATGTCATTATTCAGTTGAAATTCAGAATGGTTATGAAAAAGAATTCAATTCAAAATCACTGCGAAGACAACATGGTACCGTCCTCATTTGGAGTCATCAGAAGAGAATCAACAAGCAAAGATGAAGTCATCAGGAAGGACCTGGATGGATTCACATTTTCAGCTGCTAATCCTCTACCCTTAAACCCAATCCACACACAGCCAGTGAGCCTCATTCAAAAAAAATTTTTTTCAAAAATCAAAAAATTTAATATCTGGCTGCCCAGAGCCATGTATCCGTGAAGTTGACATTTAAAACCTGTATTCCAAAATCATACTAGATCATTAAATTTGAAGCTTAACATCGATTGTTTAAGCGGTTCCAGAGCAGAAAACATTATTAATATCTTTTCATTCATCATATGGCTGTCAACCAATGTGACCTAATCAATTATTCCTGAACAAAATTCTACCCCTGTGGATTGGCGGGAACCATTTGTGTGAAAGTTCTCGATCTGTCCAGCCGTTCTGGAGAGAAGATTTTGATTGTAAGATTAAATCATTCTGGCTGACAAACTATGTGACCTATGTCCTATGTGTGACCTTTTTGTTCCTCAATGCAATAGGCGTAGATACTTGTAATAAAGTTTTGCCTCAATCTGTTCAGGCACTTCAGAGAGAAGATTTGAGGTTTAAAAAAAAAAAAATTTGCTGCCAATCACGTGACGATGGACATCAATTATTTTTCTGTGGACATTTATATCCGAGAATGACCCTGAAAAATTTTCATTACTTGATCAATGTAGCGTCTCTACATATGCAATCTATCTGACGTCGATACAGCCACAATATGACCGTCATTTTTAAAAATCACACTTTCCATGACCAGTACTTGCCATGTTTGCAAGTTCAATTTTTCGAATACAGAGGTCCAGAAGTTTCTTTCCGTTTTTCCCAGCATGGCTGCTTCGCACCACATGAAGTATGACCAATCATAATTAATGATTACATATTATCGACCGAGTAATCGCACCCAATGGTGGAAAATTTCGTCTCAATCCACAAGTGGGTTGCGGAGAAAACACCGAAAGTTTCTGGCAGACAAACAAACAAACAAAAACGACAGGGAAAGACAGGGGCAGACAGACAGGCGATAGACCAACAAAACGCATACCCTCTCCTCAGCGAGAGGTAAAAAAACAACGTCAAATGAGCTAAGCTCCTCATTCTCATTAATGATGAGTCATCAAAAACGAACTAGACGTCATTGTTGACTGTATTCAGATTTGCGATAACAATTATCTGTTGCTTAATGCCGGTTGATTCCCGCAAACAAAATTCAAACAGGCTTGCCTTAGTTCGAGAGATAATGGTATAGGGCAATTTCCATTAGCGGCCGATATTTTATGACGATTCAACTTTTTTCTAGGAGAATTTCCCAAAATCAGGAGATGGTTAACTGCCTGCGGCTGGCTTTCTGCATAATACAATGCAAGCTTCAACGAAGATCCGATGAAACTTCTGGGGTTTGTGAAACAAAAAACTAGTCAAAAAATAGGAATGAACGTTCATTAAAAAATTGAATATGACGTCATAGTGATGTATCATACGTGCGGTAATTCATCTCTGGCTACTTGCCCTGTTCGATTCCGCAAAACAGCGGAATTCAAAAAGCTTGCCTAGTTTCGGAGTAATTTTTTAGGCGAATTCCATTAGCGGAGATATATTTGACGTCATAACTTTTTTCTCTAAGAGGAATTTTCAAATCGGAGATGGTTACAGTCTGGCAGGAATTTTTAATATATATTGCCAAGTTTCAGAGGAAGTTTTCGGATGAAAACTGTAGGCCTGTTGAAACAAAAAAAAGTCCACCAAGGAAGAAGATTAAGAAGACAAACGACGTTGAGTAAGATTAGAGTCTTCACGGGACTCTAATAATCACTTTTTGACGGGCGTGAGGGGTATTGGGGAGACGCCTCCCCTCCCCCCCCCCCCCCAGATCCATCCCTGTTACCCATTCTCCACATCGTATGCTCATAGTCCACACTCATCACACCATGC
>CM068956.1:108070026-108080867 GCA_035128595.1 Eptatretus atami | reverse complement strand
AGCATGTCTAGTCTTGATCACTGGTTGGGTCTGTCTGTAGTTTGTCTGTTTGTTTTTTTGTCTGTCTGTTTATCTCCTGCCCAAGTCCACAGTTTTAAAACTGATCTCACGAAACTTCACCACCTGGTCAGAGTTTGTCATAAGGAAGAAGGTCTGTTGTTTTTGAGGTCAAAACGTCAAAAGGCAACATAGCCAAAGGTCAACAACTTAGTGAGATTTCTGAAATCCTCAATTTTCATACCGACTGACGTGAAATTGAAGAGGATATATAATTCCACATCTATATAATCAAACTCACCACTATATATTGTGAGGGGGGGGGGGGGGGGTTTTCTCCCAAAACCCCCCCCAAAATAGGCCAAAAGGTCAACATAGGCCATTTTTTCTTAAAATTGTCATTTTTCATCCAAATTCCTAGAAATATTGTAAGAGGAGTGTAGCGATATTATGTCACTTAATTACAACCACCAATATTTTTGAGTAATAATATTGTTTTATAGATTTGCAAGTATCGTGCTCTGCACGACGTTCTTCTTCTTGTTTTGTTTTTTTGTTTGTCTGCTTTGTGTGCAGAACCTCAAAAAGATTGTGATGGTTTTGGACAAAACCTGGTGTCCAGGTTCTTTGTGGTGACAAGGACAAATTGATTCCACTTTTGAGTGAAAGATCCGGATACAAGAATTTTTCAATTTTTATTCAAAAATGTTTTTGGGCTGATATGTTTCTCATGATCGAGGCATGTTGCAGTGGAGGAGGTAATGTGCTCTTACCGAAGTCCCTTCTGAGTCTTATATATGTAATATAATATATAATATCATATATGTAATATTATATTGAATGTATATGTAGTGTATGTACTATATATGATTATACATATATATATATAATATATATAATATAGTATATATCATATTGTGCGAATTCTGCCCGTCCGGCGTGCGATCGTGCGTACTCTGAATCGCGCCGCGTCGCCACCGCAACGGACAATTCAGTCGTGACCTCCTGGAACTACCCCAGGAACCAGTCACGGGGGGGTTTAACCTCACCACAACCCAGTCCCATTCTACCCGCGCCGAAATAGGGTGAATCGCCGAAGTCGATATACCTAAATACCCGCGCGGGTACGTACCGAGGGTTGTACCACGCCGCAGGTCGACTCTGGACATGAACCGCTTAAGCGCTCGTTCGTGCTACAGGGATAACCGAGCGGAGTTATCGTCGTACCTCGACGGTTCAGATTATTTAGGGGTGTCTACACCCAATACCATCCACGGATGCAAGATGAACTTTCAACGGAGGAAGGACGCGACGACGAAACGGGATAACGTTCCACAAGCATTTTATCCAGAGCCAGCACGTATTACACCACACCAACACAAGCAAAGGGCAGTTCATCAATTTACCAAGCAGCAAATTAGAAAAGCAATACAAACCGAGCTATAATTATTAGTTACAAGCACTAACAGATTTTACTTAACAGACGGCGCCACGACAACATTCATTATAAGCAAAAGGAAAGACCCCCTTCATAGGCAAGGGGTGACGGGGTTCGTAAACCTTATGGCCTGTGGGCCGTGGATGACGAAGGGCCCACGAGACGGAACGCTGGTACCCTGCAACCCTCGTGGTGCGTACGGTCGCAGAGCTTCTCACGGCACTCCTCCCCAGACGCGCAGGTTCCGCACACAGCCCGGCAGGCTGCGCCTCCGACTGTGCTGCGCTCTCCGACGGCTCGCCCGGACTCGGCCACCAGCCCGCCCTTCACGAACAGGATACGCTCAACGCCCAAAGACGAGAGAGAGGGGAGAGAGAACCATCGAACCCTCGACGACACAAGAACGACGAAGGCCAACCCGACGACAAAAGAACGCCGAAGGCCACCCGACGACAAAGAACTACGAAAGGCCACCAAACCGACGACAAAGAAACGCAACGAAGGCCCACCCCGCGACAAAGAGAGAGAAAGTTGACGTCCACAAGGCACGACCCCGACAGGAAAAGAGATGACGTCGACGACCCAGGCAAAAGAGAACTTGACCGCGACCACAAAGAGAGAGCCGAGAGCCCCGCGTGCGGTCCCCCTTAATATAGTGCGGCGAGCTCCGCCCTTCGCGACTCCCCTTTTCGGCTCCGCCTCCTCCCTTCGAGAAGTTCCCCGAAAAAAGCGCCAGTTCCCTCACCACGACCGTCCTCCACGCCGTATGGCATCCACCCAATCGCAGCGACTGCCCTCCCCCTTCCCTTCACTACCAAGTGCGGTGAACAATAGGCCGGAAAAAAAACCCCACAGGCTTCACAAGAGCTTTTGTATCTGCCAATCCTTCTCGGAACGGTATCCACCGCGGAAAACCGTCTTACCTGGGGTACGCGGAGGATGCGTTCGGTAAGCGGATAGTCACGTGGCGAATATGTTGGTATGATTGTTGTAGGGAGGGTGGTGTGTGAGCGTGAATGGGCATCTGTGACGTAGTAGTGCGGTGTTGTTTGCGTGGAGGTTATGTTGGCAATGCGTTGGCTCAAAATACGATAGATAAAAGAAAAACGGCATCTTCAAAGAGTCGCAGCCCGGTGAACACGAATAATTCCCTTTATAACAACGGTGGGACCTATCTGTACACTCAAGCTTACCGGCCATAGCTAATGGCGTAAGGAACTTTTATGGGTATTACGATTTCCACAGCGGTAAACAATATATACATATATATACTTAGATATATACCACGTATATATTACGTACTATATATACATATATATATATAATATATTATTAGTAATATATATATATGATATATATATTATATATATATATATATATATATACAGTAATTTTAATATATATACAGTACCATATCTAACCAATGCATGACAACATTCGTCATTGCTTTTAACAGACAGATGTGACCTCCTGCACTGTTATGTTGCGCATCATCGGCGGATTATGTCTCAATACGGTAAAAACCACATAATCCACAAAGAACAAACATCCATCTCCATCCAGACGATTGTCCCGCGTAATGCAACCATCAACCAGAAGCACGCATGGAGATTGCTTGTGAAGAGCACCTGATTTGGCGCTCACTGCTATTCACATCAATACAATTTTTATTATGGACACTGCGCATCAAATAGTTACAATATATCGAACACAGTTTTTCAAAAGGAGACCTCACCGCCGATCTAGAGCATTTAACTTGCCATGACAATGAGTGGAATAAAATGAATGTTTCTCCCAGATTACCAGCTTGACATACAGAGATTGCCATTGAGTTTGTGCCCATCTCCATCTTACTCCATTTAGGAAGTTCCCATCTGGGCATGAGCAACTTTCTGTATGAATAATATCAGAGTTCAGCACCAATGCGATCTGTGTTACATGTAATGTCATTCATCCAATGTACACACTCTCACAGAGTATTCCAGTTGCTACTGAACAGTCTGCTTGCAGGATTGTGTGGGTGTTTTAGCCACTTGCCTTCCTAGCCAGTTAGGATAAGAGCTGGATTTTAACAATTTGTTTCAGGGTGTCTGATCATGAAAGACACCAAGGATCTTACTATCATAAAATAAACCAAAGAGGAAGATGGATTTCTCTACATTTACGTCTTTACCGACTGTGATGCGCGCATCCGATTTCATGATGGCGCCCTGCATGCAAACACCCAAAATTGTAGTTTACAGCTGATCAAGATTAGAACCAGGATACAACAGCTCACGGCCGAGTGGCTTACCTGTGGCTATTCTGCCAAACCTACATGCATATGTGACAGAATCTGTTAGTGCCGGCTTTATATTTTGGAATTAGATGCGCTTTCAAGTTTAAATGATATATTTTTTCAAACTATCACTATTATTACATTAGCGAATATGATAGGTCATTTTACCTAATATATAATGAGCTAAGAGACAATAGAGATGAAAGCAAAAAAAAATTGGGAGAGGTATAACCCCCTCCCAAATATATGTTCAAAAGTACATGACTCAAATAAGTTAAAAATCTTCACTATTACTAAACCATATGTTTTAATCACCGACCATTTCTAAAGCATTCGGTAAATCCTTTAATTGTTGGTTCATTAACCTTTTCCGGGATTCGGTATATGGATCAGAATTTTAGTCTCCTTCATCAGTCTGTCCTTTCGATTTCTAAGATCAGCATCATGTATAACAGTCGTTCTTTGTAAGTCACGACCGCAGTGGCAGACAGTATTGATCGGAAACAGACCTGATAAATGACATCCCACGGATCCTAAAAGCACTCTAAAAGTGTTCATTCCCGTGAAGAAAAATGATAAATACATGAATTCTGTTCACAATTTAAGGATTGCTGAGAAATGACTGTTCGGGGTGGAAATGGATTCCCAAACCCTATATTCAGACTTGAGGTTTTAACTGTAACCTAAAAATAGTCCCTTACCTAAGGTACAGTTTAACCTGTGAGCAATTGGCTATTTCCAACTTGCCCAGAAATGCAATTGAGGCAACGTATCTTCCTCGAAGGTTTCGACACACACACACACACACGACACACACATGACACCAAACACACACACACACACACAACAACACACATATGACACCTATAATCTGAGGTTTTTTGTACATTATATCTCAGGTAACCTATTTGGATGTTATCCAATGTGAAGTCCAAAACTACCTGAGAGCTCAGATCTCAGGATTGTGTACAAACTCATGAGATTAATATACATACAAAAAAGCAATGCTATTCATAGAATACTTAACCCGCACAATCTTGAGAGATTGGTGCGAGCCAACTCTTCTGGTGGGATTTGTAAGTAAAAAAAAATAAATCAAATCAAATGGAAGACAAATAAATTAGCGTGCATCTTGTAGTCATCATAAGGAATCCGAACAAGCAAAAAGCCAAATAAAGTCTTCAGAGAACCTGAATAAGGCTACAGGTTTAACTGTTACTCCTCTACCTCAACCATATCCATGCAGCCAAATGAAGCCTTTTTGAAAAATAAAAAATAATCAAAAAAACGCAGAATTCAAACATTAAACATATGGCTGATATAGACCATGCGTCGATAAGTTGAAAATTTAAAATTATATTTCTCCATCATACTAGATTCATAAGTTCTCTCATAAACTATTGATTCAGTGGTAATTTCAAGAGAGAGAATTTCTAAACATTTTCCTTCAATCCAATATGGCTGCCAAATCATATGATCTATACAATTATTTATTCGATTACACCATCGTAATCCCAAAGCTGTTTTCTGGAACATGAGGTGTGCAGTGTTCTCCTTGGCTCTTCCAGCCATTCTGGGAAGAAATTTTAAAGTTTTAAGTAAATGCATATGGCTGCCCAAACACGATTGACCGATGAGTTCGTAAGTCTTTTTTTTCCTCTTGATCAATTTATCCCGAGATGACCTCAAAAATTTCAACTTGATCTGATGCTTAGCATTCTAACGAGTATGCAATTTTGATGTGCATGATGAAGCGCACCCATGACATATTCAAATAAAAATCAACACTTATATTACCCAATGCTAAGAGTACTTGACAGGTGCTATAACGTTTCAATTTTCCAGGACGTTTCAATACACAGAGGTCCAATACATTCTGTCTTTTTCGACATCGGCAGCCACACACTATGACCTATTTGGACATCCAATAATTATCATTTAAACATTCTACATTGAGGTCCAACATTCGATGGTAAAATTTCTCTTTTCCAATCCTAACAAGCGGTTCCAGAGAAAAAGGGGAATAACTAAATGCAGACACGGACGTACACACATACGCAGTACGTATCGCATGATCACTTAACCTACTTTTCGCTTAAAAGGCACACGGAAGCAAATACCTCCGGCATGCAAATGCCTGATCCAGTAGACATATCGGTGCCCAATAAATTTTAGATAATATGTGGCGAGATGCAATTGTTTTTCCCCTTTTCTCTCAATGGTGAAGAATCACTTTATAAAATGAAAAAAAATTATTGTATGGATCTGATTCAGATCTTCACCAAAATCAAAACGAATTTGTCCTTGTACACCCCCAACTGTCCACAAAGTTCTCTGAATCCGTCCTCAACATTTTGAGTTACCGGATATTATCTATCATTTTTGGCCCCATCTCTCAAAGGTGAAGATCACTGTTAAAAATTTTGGATCTGATCCCTGATTCAGATCTTCACCAAATTGTATCGATTCGGCCGTGTCACACAAATAACCTGCCCACCAAGTTCGTACAAATCCGTCACGACTTTTTTGAATCCCATGCTATTTATCATTTTGGCCATTCTCAAAGCTGAAGATCACTTAAAATTGTATATTCTGTATTTCACCAAAAATCTCATTCCAATTCGTCTTATCACACACCCTCAACCTGCCCAACCAAATTATCCATCTGTTCAAATACTGTTTGAGATATTCCTGCACACAAACAATACAATATGAAATTGCTCGTTGAGCAAGAATTGCCAATAACTTATCATATCCTCCTATGATCTCTGAAAAAACAAAAACCTGCAAATCAATTTTGGTTCTTTATAATCGATAGTGCTACTGTTTAAAATGAGTTATAGCACTTCGTTGTCATATGATCATAACTTGGAAGTCAATCAGACTTGAAATGGCATTTTTATTCACAATTTGAATTTTTGACCGACCCCCCTGACATTCGACCCGACTGCTAAGAAGGTTGGTGTGCAACATTATGGTTTGGATGCAGTATTGGAGATGCACATTTTGGATTTGTTTGAAGTCGTACGACCATGTTTTCGCGGTTATTGCGAAAAATGAAGTAATTCAACTTTTTCAGTAGACCTTGACCTTACCTTGACCTAGATTCACCAAAACGACAATGTTAAACTTGGACCATGCGACGTCTGAACCCAGTTTGGTCATGATTGCGAAACGTGTGCTGCTACAGGGTAAACAAACACACAAACAAACAGACAGACAGACAGACCCACACGAATGACACACACAACCGACCACAAATGCAAAATCCGAAGGATTTCCGGCAATTAAAAATCAGAAAACAAATAAGAAAGACGTCATGCACAGCCCATACTTGTGGAAATCCATAAAACAAATTTGACCTTAAAAATAAATGGTGTGGAATTCAATGACCAAATATGGATAATTGCCTTCAAATCTTCAAGTCATCGAAAGAAATTGTTAGATTTTAGAAACCTGGCCTATGTGACCTTTTGCTTAGTTGTTTTGCCTAGTGACCTAGAAATTACTTGTTTGTTGAATTCAGGACTTTGAATGCAAATCTGTCTTCAAATTCAACAATGCGATGAAAATTGGACAAATTTATAAATTCGGCGACGTGACCTCAAAATAATAAGTTGGTTGAATTCAGTGACCTTGATGTGCAAATTCTCTTCAAAAATTTGAAGTCAATCAGATGAAAATTTAAGATTTACAAATTTGAAAAAGTTGTTGACTTTGCATGATGACCTTTTGACTTTGACCTCAAAAATATATCGTATGCGACCACAACTCCACCTTTGGTGATGCTTTCATGAAAGATCGTCTTAAAATTATTGACGTGTGTGAATAAGCGGACGCGGACA
Source organism: Eptatretus atami (assembly GCA_035128595.1). Taxonomy (NCBI): domain Eukaryota; kingdom Metazoa; phylum Chordata; class Myxini; order Myxiniformes; family Myxinidae; genus Eptatretus; species Eptatretus atami. The sequence continues at coordinate 108,073,309 of CM068956.1, read as the reverse complement.
GACCAAACAGACAGATCAGGCGGTGAAATACATAACCTCCTGTCCACCTTCGTGGTGGAGTCAAAAATAATTCCTCAACATTACTGGAGATGACATTTTATATACTGTATGGTTTGCTCAATGCAAAATATGGCAGAACTCATTGACCTTTGATTTTTCATATCTTACGTCTCACATTCTGCTTCTATTTATCCCTTTTCCTTTTCCTGCCTTCATCCTTTTCTTCCTAATATCTCCTTCTTACTTTTGCCCAAAATTATTGGCACCCTTCCTCAATCTTCATTGCCTGAACTCCTGATGTCAGAAACACGAACTCACAAGGTTTGCTTCAAAGTCTGCAGGGCCAACGGAAGGTTATTTCAATGTCATTTAACCTCAAATCAAGCTATTCGTCGGAGATGGATAAAATGAACAGGATGGTGATTGAGGCTTCAACCACAGTGGGAAGCAAGGAGAAGTGGACATTTTGGTTTAACCTTTTTCAGAGTTTTTTTTCAAAAGGCTTTTGCTCTGATAAAGGCTTCATGCCCAAACATCGCTTCTCTTTGCTTCACATGATGCGTTTAGCAAACCGGTCATCGTTCTGTTGATTCTATCCATTGTTCTACCTGTTCACCGACGAAGAATCAACATTTAGCCTTCACAATCAAGACTAATATCGTCATTATATTCAGAGGAGGCTGTGCATGTTAATGTTTTTGTTTTGTATTGTTTTTTTGCAGGATGGCCTGAGGTATGCAATACTCATCAGTGATCCTTTTCGCCTAAGTTTGAATCTAAACCCTTTATAACAGTTATCTGTGGTCTTACAGACAGTAGAGGCATAATGTGTGTGCTGTCCGTGGATAGACGTGCGAGGGCATCAATGTCGATTAGTTTGTGTGTGATGAATCCATTGATGCCTTCATGAAAGAGAGGCAGCTATCGGGTCAGCCCATGTCATATTCAACAATTCTGCCCTTAATCTAAGAGGATGCTCACCACACCGCCCCTCAGGCAGTGGTGACTCGCACTTGGCCGACATGACAAGATAGGTCCACTGACCTGTAGCTTATCTGGTATTTTGACCTAATGGTTGTAACCAAATTGGTAGCGAATCTGACTGGTGTCTGGAGAGAAGGTTTCTGAAGGATTTATGCAGATTTCCAAACATTACCAAGTCCACCATTTTGGCATACTTTCTGGTTATGTTCTGCTCATGACCTCCGCAATAACATCATGACCCTTTCCTAATGTTGTTATCCAAATTTGGTGGCCATTCTGACTGGTGGTCTAGAGAAGAAGATTTGGAAGAATTTGCACAACCGTATTTTGACACACTTCTGGTCATGTGATTGATTGATTCCGGTAATTTACACCAGACCTTGTCCTAATGTTGTAACTCAAATTTGTAGATTCTGACTGATTGGTCTAGAGAAGAAATTTTTTAAAAGAGTTTGTGCGGATTTTTCCCAAAATTGATGTCAGCCATTGACACACGTTACAGTCACGTGATCAGCTTGACCTCCACATTTAACTCCTACCCTGGCCTAGTTGTAATCCAATTTGGTAGCATTCTCATGGTGGGTCTGGAGAAGATTTTTGAAAAGAAATTTACTAAGTGCCATTTTGACCTACTTATTCATTTGTGTACCAATGAGGCTTCACGAAATTCTGTTCGTAGGAGATGAACGTTGGCTGCAAATTTCAAGCGGTTTCGGGTGTCCGCGGTTTGTGGAGAATTCGAAATAGGAGACGACGGACGACGGACGGTATGGATGTGCTGACTGACAATAATTATCTGGAATAAAATTCCAGATAAGCTAATAACAACATAGGGGCAAACCCCTGAGTGCTCAACTGGTAGTGGCTGGATAGATCACCAGGAACCTCGGTAGGCATGGATGACAACCAAATAGTAATGGAGAATAAAATAACATACCTAGGATGTTGTTTTTAATATCCGTGAAAAGAACTTTGGTACATACGATTGTTAAAGGTTGGCGGTCAGTTTCTGCGAAATTGTTGTGTTGTATGTCAGAGAAGCATAGTACAGTATTTTTGTGGGCGGAGCATACCCTGGTAGAAACTTAGACGCCCACTGTTTTTTAATATATCGTGAAACACAACTTTAGTACATCACGGGTGAAGTTGTGGTTTCAATTTTTTCATTAGGAATTGGGTGTGTTTTTTCGAAAAGAGCAAATACTAATTTTTTTGGAGTGGCTGAACCTGTGTGTTGTAGCACCGCTGCCGTGTTATGTTGCACGTTTTCATTATGATGCCCGGGACGTTCTTTGTTCGCAAGCGTAGAACCTTCTGGGCTAAACACTTAGAATCATATCACACCACTGATGCAGTCATAGGTCAAAGGCTCACTGCTCGACTCTTATTTTTCGGCTATGTTCGTCTGTCTTAGTTGATTCTCGTAGTTGTTGATGGTGAGAAGAGTGTGGTGCATGTGATGTTGTGATTTGTGGTTGTGTGGAGATGACCAGACCGGTGTGTGAGTGTTTTGTGTGCGCGTGCAATGGGGAGCGTTCTGATCCGTTCACTCCAAACACAGAATCATTAACTGCACAGTCATTCAGTCAAGGCATAACTTCTGCACACAATTATTTTTGTTTCTGTGTGTTTCTGTCTGGACATGAACTCTCTGTCTCTGTGTGCATGGATGTGAACTCCACCAACCCCCGATACTCTATACCTGGTCTGGATGTGACTTCCACTGATCCATGAGACTCCCCTTGGATTTGACTTTTTCATAGCATTTGTCCAAGAAGGGAAAACCCCTTTGGGGAGACGTGGCATGTTATTATTAGTATTAATAATGTTTTGTTACAACATTAATCTTATGCTATTATCATTATTGTTGTTATTGCTTTTGTTTTTGAAAGCAAGCTTGTAAAAACGCCACGATTAGCTATCACAACACGATATACACCTCAACACGAATTTCACCCAAGGAGGAAAACCCCTTTGGGGAGTGGGGCCAATGAAGCCACCACAACCTCCATCGTGTGACCCTGGGTCCTCCTGTCAAGTTTGGTTGGGATTGCATAAGTCACTACCAAATGTATTGCAGTCAAAACACACACAGACAGACCAAATTGCATATTTTAGTGTAATCTCAATAAATATCTCACCAAGGGGAAATATGAAAGGGACTTGCACGAGATATATCAGGGGGTTCCCCATGTAAATGCCCCTCAAAATAATTTATTCATAACATTGGCATCCAGATCGGGAAAGTAGAGTTAAAGAAGTCAGGGAAAAATATATCGGGATGAAATTCCCCAAAAAC
>CM068956.1:108059949-108070001 GCA_035128595.1 Eptatretus atami | reverse complement strand
CAACCAACCAAGATTCCCATCATTGCTGCCTTTTTCGCTGCTGGTGCATCATTGGTTAGGGGCACAGCTATGCCACTGTCGCAGTGCCCCTATTTCCAACACACTGGTTCTCATTTCACCAACCTCAGAAGGATGACAGGCTGAGTCAACCGTGTGGTGTAATTCAGTGGAAACGGTACTCAACTCAAGAAATTGGGATCCCAAGCCACCATCCAAAACACTAAACCAACACCAGGCTGCCATCAAACAAGGAGGAACGAATCATATTTCATATACAGCCTGTGGCTCTTGGTCACATCATTGCTGGGACAAGCTGTGCTGCTGATGCAGTGCCCCCTGTTTCCACGAAGCTGGCACTCATTTTTCCAACCTCGAAGAATGACAACCCCACCTGGTGTTAAATCAACAACCAACAGCAGCTCAAACTCTCAACCCTGGGATCTTACATCAGCCATCTTCACCATGAAGCCAACACCAGGCTGGAAGGAAGGAATAACAATCCCAAAATACAACAACACTTTCACAAATTGCCATCACGGATGTTTGAACATTTTTGTCACAAATGGCAATAGTAACAATTGTATGAAGATGTCTATTTTGGAGGGAGTTGTAGATTTGTCATCTGGGTTTATGTGATTATGTGTTGTTTCTTGGCGAAATAATTTTTCTGTCTGTCTGTTATTTGCACACGATTTTTGGCCACAGTTTTCAAGCAATCATTCTGAATTTTTTTTGGGTGTGTAGGTGAGTGGCCAAGGACGGCAACGCTAAATTTTTGGTGAAGATTCGAATCCGGATCTGATCTGAGAACTTTAAAAATTGATTCTTCAACATTGCGAGATGGGGCCGCAAATTATGTGCAGCATGTTATCTCGAAAAGTTGTGGATGACTTGTGGCAAACGAGGTGGATGAATTGGTTAGGTGACAAGAACAAGCCGATTCGATTTTGGTTAACTTCTGGAATCAGATCAGACCGATCAGTGGAAGACAAAATGTAAACTGTTCAGCCTGGCGGAGGTATGTTCTCCACCGAGTGCTGTTCCGTTTCACGAAGTGTCACTCCATGAGTGATTTTTTCATTTATTTGTTGTGGGATTGGGATGGAGAAATGTCAAAAGGTAACAAAGCACAAGTGGGTTTGCAATCTCCAGATGACATCCATCATCCATTGGGCCCCACCTCTACAGAGTGTCAGTGCTGCCAAATCAGTCTCCTTGGCTATTGGATACAATCCTGGAGGGTTGCCACAACGACACAGCAGCATACCAGCAAACTGGCACTCATTTTGCCAACCTCGTAAGGATGACATGCAGAGTCAACCCCACCTGGTACTAATTTAACAGCCTAATGGAGTTTCAACTTCGGATCATAGGATCCCAAATCCACCACCCACCATTAAACCAACACCAGGCTCTGGATGACATGGTCCACTTTTAACAATATTTTTCTTTGCCTTGAAATCAGAGAAATATCACGTTGTGATTTGATATTGAAAGTTTTGCCAAGATTTTCCACACAATCCTAAATTTAGTCTCTTTTAGTTTCATTCCAGAGTTGGATTTTCTCCCTTTTGCTGTCGAAATCATGATAAAAACATCCTCAATAAAACATCTCAAAGTTACACTTTCCCATACTTTTCATGATATAATCATTGAAATTAATGTTCCATCCAATATTCCCCTTCTGTCTCTACTTCGATATGCTGCTCCCTGTTACGTCCTGGTCCGTTCAGTGTATTAACACCAGCTCTTCCATGAGCCTCGACGATGTTGCAAAAATAAATAATTAAAATCCTTTTACGTTGTTTAAAACTTTCATATATTATTACAAAGGGATACAAAAGGTTCCACAAAACCTGTTCAAGTCATGAGGAAACACGAGCCTCAATGAACGAGAGTTGACCCGTGGGAACACTCAAACATCAACGAACACTCACTTGCTTTGAAAATTCCCAGAGTAGTTTGGGTCCCAATGGGTTCCCTCCCGATTGATTTCCTTGATTTTATTAAATTTGATATCGTTTCAAAAACAATAAAAACGAAACGCGGGTTTAACGTCACTTTTCGGTCAACAAGATGAACGAGCTCATGAGTCAACAGCTGCTACCAACAACCACAAGGACATTGTGACGTCACAGAAGACTTAAAGTTTCCAGTCGTTTTCCTAAACCAGAATCAACATTAGTAATAAAAATACAACTTTAAAATATATATATAACTTGGTGGGGAGGGGATTTATGTGGGGAAGGTTTGGTGGTGAGGTGAGAGGGAGGGACGCGGGAGTGTGAGGGGTGGAGGAGGAGGGGGGAGGGGAGAGTGAGGGTGGGGAGGAGGAGGGTGGGAAGGGATTACAATTTAAAACGTTGAACAGAATATATCGTTGACGCATTAATCCACACAACGAGCCCAACTTGGCACCTGCCATCATCCGGCGCTTCCTGTTTACAATTTCGATTATTCCGGAATCTTTCCATATTGTACATCTCTCTTTTCAAGAATTTGGGATCCCAAGCCACCATCCAAAACACTAAACCAACACCAGGCTGCCATCAAACAAGGTAGGAACGAATCATATTTCATATACAGCCTGTGGCTCTTGGTCACATCATTGCTGGGAACACAGCTGTGCTGCTGATGCAGTGCCCCCTGTTTCCACGAAGCTGGCACTCATTTTTCCAACCTCGAAGAATGACAACCCCACCTGGTGTTAAATCAACAACCAACAGCAGCTCAAACTCTCAACCCTGGGATCTTACATCAGCCATCTTCACCATGAAGCCAACACCAGGCTGGAAGGAAGGAATAACAATCCCAAAATACAACAACACTTTCACAAATTGCCATCACGGTATGTTTGAACATTTTTGTCACAAATGGCAATAGTAACAATTGTATGAAGATGTCTATTTTGGAGGGAGTTGTAGATTTGTCATCTGGGTTTATGTGATTATGTGTTGTTTCTTGGCGAAATAATTTTCTGTCTGTCTTTGTCTGTCTTTGACACACGATTTTTGGCCACAGTTTTCAAGCAATCATTCTGAATTTTTTGCGGTGTAGGTGATGTGGCCAAGGACGGCAAACGCTAAATTTTGGTGAAGATTCAATCCGGATCTGGATCTGAGAACTTTAAAAATTGATTCTTCAACATTGCGAGATGGGGCCGCAAATTATGTGCAGCATGTTTATCTCGAAAAGTTGTGGATGACTTGTGGCAAACGAGGTGGATGAATTTGTTAGGTGACAAGAACAAGCCGATTCGATTTTGGTTAACTTCTGGAATCAGATCAGCACGATCAGTGGAAGACAAAATGTAAACTGTTCAGCCTGGCGGAGGTATGTTCTCCACGAGTGCTGTTCCGTTTCACGAAGTGTCACTCCATGAGTGATTTTTCATTTATTTGTTGTGGATTGGGATGGAGAAATGTCAAAAGGTAACAAAGCACAAGTGGGTTTGCAATCTCCAGATGACATCCATCCATCCATTGGCGCCCCCACTCTACAGAGTGTCAGTGCTGCAAATCAGTCTCCTTGGCTATTGGATACAATCCTGGAGGGTTGCCACAACGACACAGCATACCAGCAAACTGGCACTCATTTTGCCAACCTCGTAAGGATGACATGCAGAGTCAACCCCACCTGGTACTAATTTAACAGCCTAATGGAGTTTCAACTTCGGATCATAGGATCCCAAATCCACCACCCCAACATTAAACCAACACCAGGCTCTGGATGACATGGTCCACTTTTAACAATATTTTTCTTTGCTTGAAATCAGAGAATATATCTACGTTGTGATTTGATATTGAAAGTTTTGCCAAGATTTTCCACACAATCCTAAATTTAGTCTCTTTTAGTTCATTCCAGAGTTCGGATTTTTCTCCCTTTTGCTGTCGAAATCAATGATAAAAACATCTCAATAAAACATCTCAAAGTTACACTTTCCCATACTTTTCATGATATAATCATTGAAATTAATGTTCCATCCAATATTCCCTCCCTTCTGTCTCTACTTCGATATGCTGCTGCCCTGTTTCGTCCCTGGTCCGTTCAGTGTATTAACACAAGCTCTTCCATTAGAGCCTCGACGATGTATGCAAAAATAAATAATTAAAATCCTTTACGTTGTTAAACTTTCATATATTATTACAAAGGTGTACAAAAGGTTCCACAAAACCTGTTCAAGTCATGAGGAAACACGAGCCTCAATGAACGAGAGTTGACCCGTGGGAGACACTCAAACATCAACGAACACTCACTTGCTTTGAAAATTCCCAGAGTAGTTTGGGTCCCAATGGGTTCTCCTCCCGATTGATTTCCTTGTTTATTTAAACTTTGATATCGTTTCAAAAACAATAAAAACGAAACGCGGGTTTAACGTCACTTTGCAGGTCAACAAGATGAACGAGCTCATGAGTCAACAGCTGCTACCAAGACAACGCACGGACACGGAGCCACGTTTGATCAAGAAATGACGTCACAGAAGCTAAATCAGTCGTTTCTCAAACCAGAATCAACATTCAGTAAATAAAATACAACTTTAAAATATATATAACTTGGTGGGGAGGGGGATTTATGTGGTGAAGGTCTGGTGGTGAGTGGTGAAGGAGAGTGAGGGAGGGGCGGGAAGTGTGAGGGGATGGGGAGGAGAGGAGGGACGGGAGGGAGGGTGTGAGGGGAGGGAGGGTGGGTGGGAGGAGGAGGGGTGGGAAGGGATTACAATTTAAAACGTTGACACAGAATATACGGTGACGTCATTAATCCACACAACGGAGCCAACTTGGCACCTGCACATCAATCCGGCCGCTGCCTGTTTACAATTTCATTATTTCCCGGAATTCTTTCCCATATTGTACTTTACTCATGTTTTGGAGATGTGAATTCGAGTCTTCCATCTTGAATGTTAGTGTACATCACGTTATATGTTTTAAACATCTCACATTAATTATTTTAAACATCTCACATTATTTATTTTAAAACATCTCACATTATTTATTTTTAAACATCTCACATTATTTATTTTAAACATTCTCGCATTAATTATTTTAAACATTCTCACATTATTTATTTTAAACATCTCACATTATTTATTTTAAACAATCTCACATTAATTATTTTAAACATCTCACATTATTATTTTAAACATCTCATTATTTATTTTAACATCTCACATTATTTATTTTAAAACATCTCACATTAATTAATTTTTTAAAACATCTCACATTAATTATTTTAAACATCTCACATTATTTATTTTAAACATCTCACATTATTTATTTTAAACATCTCACATTAATTATTTTAACATCTCACATTATTTATTTTAAACATCTCACATTATTTATTTTAAACATCTCACATTAATTATTTTAAACATCTCACATTAATTATTTTAAAACATCTCAACATTAATTATTTTTAAACATCTCATTAATTATTTTTAAACATCTCATTAATTATTTTAAACATCTCATTATTTATTTTAAACATCTCACATTTATTTTAAACATCTCACATTATTTATTTTAAACATCTCACATTAATTATTTTAAAACATCTCACATTATTTATTTTTAAACATCTCACATATTTATTTTCAACATCTCACATTAATTATTTTAACATCTCACATTAATTATTTTAAACATCTCATTAATTATTTTAAACATCTCACATAATTATTTTAAAACATCTCATTAATTATTTAAACATCTCACATTAATTATTTTAAACAATCTCACATTATTTATTTTAAACATCTCACATTATTTATTTTAAACTTCTCACATTAATTATTTTAAACATCTCACATTAATTATTTTTAAACATCTCATTAATTATTTTAAACATCTCACATTATTTAATTTTAAACATCTCACATTATTTATTTTTAAACATCTCACATTAATTATTTTAAACATCTCACATTATTTATTTTAAACATCTCACATTATTATATTTAAACATCTCACATTAATTATTTTAAACATCTCACATTAATTATTTAAACATCTCACATTATTTATTTTAAACATCTCACATTATTTATTTTAAACAATAATCTGATCCGATCTGATACCCAAGCTCTGGTTTGGGGAACAGCGAACCTTCCGAGCACGATGTCTGGTGTGTGAGGAGGGGAATGGGGGGTAATCATGAGGACCATCATCGCCACTCGGCCTGGTGTTGGGTTATTGGTTAAAAAGGTTAAGGTGGCTGGCTTAAGATCATATCGGCTGATGGGGTATTGAGTTCAAGCCCCTGTCAGCCATTGAATTCACACCAGGTTAGAAATACTATGACTCTGCCTTTCATCCTTCTGAGGTTGGCAAAATGATTACCACCTCATTCGAACCAAGGGGGGACTGCATCAGTGGCCACATCTGTCCCCCAGAAATTGACGTGGCCAAGCAGCCACAGGCTGTAATAATGGTAATAATAATATAATATGTAAAAGGCTGTAATAATATAAATAAATAAATAATGATAGCAGAAGGAACTTGACATAGGAGGTGCTTGGGTTCCCATCAAGCCTGTTTAAATGGTTACCAACAGAAGTTTGTGATGACGAAATTGAAAATGTTCATCACATGTCGGTCTGTTCTCTTGTTTGGATGTTTGTCTGTGAGTGCGATAACTCGTGAATGCTTTCAGATCTCTTCGTCAAACTTTTCCAGAGGACAAAAGTGAGCTGCCAATGTTTTCTGACGATATATGTCAAAGGTCAAGGTGACAGTGACGTCCTTTGCATGATTTTTTTTGTCTTACCTATCAGGCTACCACCTGCGGCTCCTTCTTGTCCGTGCCCTCTCTTTTATTTTTGAACGTACAGCAAAGAAGCAGTGCAGACCATGTTAAGGTGTTTGGTACGATTTGGCCCGGATGTGAACTCCACCGACCCCCGCTACTCAAAACTCGGTCTGGATGGGAACTCCAAAGACCCCGGACACTCGATACTCGGTCTGGATGTGAACTCCACCGACCCCCGATACTCAAAACTCGGTTTGGATTGGATCTCCAAAGATCCTGGACACTCGATACTCGGTCTGGATGTGAACTCCACTGACCCCCGATACTCAAAACTCGGTTTGAATGGGATCTCCAAACACCCCGGACACTCGATACTCGGTGTGGATGTGAACTCCACTGACCCCTGATACTCAGTCTGGATGTGACTTCCACCGACCCCCAGATACTCGGTCTGGAGGTGAATTCCACCGACCTCCGATACTCGGTCTGGATGTGAATTCCACCGACCCCCCGATACTCGGTTCTGATGGGAACTCCAAAGACCCCGGACACTCGATACTCGGTCTGGATGTGAACTCCACCGACCCCCGATACTCAAAACTCGGTTTGGATGGGATCTCCAAACACGCCGGACACTCGATACTTGGTCTGGATTGTAACTCCACTGACCCCGATACTCAAAACTCGTTTGGATGGGATCTCCAAAGACCCTGGACACTCGATACTCGGTCTGGATGTGAACTCCACTGACCCCCGATACTCAAAAACTCGGTTGGATGGGATCTCCAAACACCCCGGACACTCGATACTCGGTGTGGATGTGAACTCCACTGACCCCTGATACTCAGTCTGGAGGTGAATTCCACCGACCCCCTGATACTCGGTCTGGATGTGATATCCACCGACCCCCCGATACTCGGTCTGGATGTGGACTCCACCGAACCCCGATACTCGGTCTGGATGTGACTTCACGGACCCCCGATACGCGGTCTGGATGTGACTTCCACCAACCCCCAGATACTCGGTGTGGATGTGACTTCCACGACCACCGATACGCGGTCTGGATGTGACTTCCACCGACCCCCGATACGCGGTCTGGATGTGACTTCCATCAACCCCCAGATACTCGGTCTGGATGTGACTTCCACCAACCCCCAGATACTCGGTCTGGATGTGACTTCCACTGACCCCCAGATACTCGGTCTCTGGATGTGATTCCACCAACCCCAGATACTCGGTCTGGATGTGACTTCCACTGACCCCCAGATACTCGGTGTGGATGTGACTTCCACAGACCCCAGATACTCGTGTGGATGTGATTCCACCGATCCATGAGACTCGCCTTGGATTTGACTTTAAACGGCATTTGTCCAAGAAGGGAAAAGCCCTTGGGGGAGATGGGGGATGTTATTTGAGTATTAATAATGTTTGTAATTACATTAATATTATGCTATTATCATTATTGTTGTGATTGCTTTTTATTTTTGAAAGCAGGCTTGTAAAAACGCCACGATTAGCTATCACAACACGATATACACCTCAACACGAATTTACCCAAGGAGGAAAACCCCCTTGGGGAATGGGGCAAAGGAAGCCGCCCCAACCTCCACCGTGTAACCCTGGGTCCTCCTGTCAAGTTTGGTTGAGATTGGATGAGTCACCATCAAATGTATTGCAGTCAAAAACACACACAGACAGACAGATATCCAAATTGCATTATTTAGTATAATTTCAATACCCAAGACAGGACCTTTATTAAGGGCTGTAGGATAGCCGACAGGTGTGTGCACACTCGACTCTGAGCTGTCCAGTCAGCTTTAGATTATCGACCCAGCCATAAACCGTCATCCTGGTGTTGCAGGGCAGGGGCAGGCATCAATTGTGTGTGCCGTTCCTCGGATGTACGTTCAACTGGATGTCCTCTCTGTCAGCAACAGTTGGTGGATGTTGAAGACCCCACGGTGACGTCACGGAAAGAAGGTGGTTGTCGCTGGCACCATGAACAAATTATAAATTCCCGCTCTAACCTACAGGGGGCACTGCATCAGTGACACCAATTTGGTGGTCCGTTGCTATGACTGTTCACCCGCAGTCACAAACTGTACGAATGATGATGAGCTCTATAATATCCATGTGTGTTGAATATCTCGTTGTGAATGTCCTGTCAAGATCTTTCTTATCACATCTTTTGTTGAGGTGGGGATTGATACCAGTCGAGTTTGTCTAACACAGTCATCTGGCTTGAAGTTTGTGAGATGCAGCAAAACATGGTGCTTGGAAATGGCTACTTTGGGAAAAGCTTACAAAAGGGAAAAAGAATGGACTTGCACGAGATATATCAGGGGTTCCCCATGTAAATGCCCCTCAAAATAATTTATTGATAACATTGGCATCCAGATCGGGAAAATAGAGTTAAAGAAGTCAGGAAAAAATATATCGGGATGAATTCCCCAAAAACAACCAACCAAGATTCCCATCATGTGCTGCCTCTTTGGCTGCTGGTTACATCATTGGTTAGGGGCACAGCTATGCCACTGTCGCAGTGCCCTATTTCCAACACACTGGTTCTCATTTCACCAACCTCATAAGGATGACAGGCTGAGTCAACCGTTTGGTGTTAATTCAGTGGCCAACGGGCTCAAATCTCAAGAATTTGGGATCCCAAGCCACCACTCAAAACACTAAACCAACACCAGGCTGCCATCAAACAAGGAAGGAACGAATCATATTTCATATCCAGCCTGTGCTGTTGGTCACATCATTGCTGGGATCCATAGCTGTGCTGCTGATGCAGTGCCCCTGTTTCCACGAAGCTGGCACTCATTTTCCAACCTCGAAGAATGACAACCCCACCTTGGTGTTAAATCAACAACCAACAGCAGCTCAAACTCTCAACCCTGGGATCTTACATCAGCCATCTTAACCATGAAGCCAACACCAGGCTGGAAGGAAGAATAATAATCCCAAAATACAACAACACTTTCACAAATTGCCATCACGACATGTTTGAATATTTTGTCACAAATGGCAATAGTAACAATTGTTATGAAGATGTCTATTTTGGAGGGAGTTGTGGATTTGTCATCTGGGTTTATGTGATGATGTGTTGTTTCTTGGCGAAATAATTTTCTCTATCTTTGTTTGTCACACGATTTTTGGCCACAGTTTTCAAGCAATCATTCTATTTTTTTTTGCGGGTGTAGGTGAGTGGCCAAGGACGGCAACGCTAAATTTTGGTGAAGATTCGAATCCGGATCTGGATCTGAGAACTTTAAAAATTGATTCTTCAACATTGCGAGATGGGG
>CM068956.1:108015048-108028933 GCA_035128595.1 Eptatretus atami | reverse complement strand
TCCGCCACGAACCACGAGTCCCTACGTGCGACTGCGGACCAGACCAACGACCTTTGTCAGGTGCCTCATCGCGGAGCACGCCCTTCTTCCGATGGTCGGGTACACCACTGAACTCTGACCCCCAGCTTGTCTCTCTCCACGGCTGTGAAGGTCCAATAAAGACTCTGGAATTCTTTTCATTTTGTGTGTGTGTTTGCATGTGGGCCTGTCTTGTATGTAGATCTGAATAAGTGTTTTTGCTCATTGTAAATATTCCTTCTTGCATATTCGCGTTAAGTCTTGCCTTTGTCTTTTTATTGTAAATAAACATTTGTAGAAATATTCCCAGTCCATTTCTGTCCCTTCTTGAATTGTCCAGCATGTGTTCGGATCTGAGTTTAGGCGGGGTTTTATCCCCGATAATCCGTTAATTCCAGCCGGCACGGCTTTGGCAGTTTCACTCGGCTGCACCCGAACCGGAGTTGGTAGTCGGTAGTTGGAACTCTACCGCAGTCGGTAGAATGACCTGGTTCGAGCAAGATGTGCTGAGGGCGTGGTTTCCCCGGTAGTCGAAGGTAGTTAATTCGGTAAATTGGTTATAGAAAAATAGACCCTATGCTACGCGGTTGAGATATTGGCGACCACGGTCGGTTAAACGACCCACCGGCACGCGGAGTTATCCGAGCGACGGCCTACAATTCTGGGGAGTTTGGTGGGAGACGATGCAAGCTTTCCCCACCTAGTGGTCGTTCTCGCCACCGACCCCCGGCCCACAACAATATTATCACCTTCCTCACTCACATCATCGAATGCCTCATCTTCATACCTACGAACCACTGGATAGGTTGCAATGCTTATAAATGCCAGGAGACGCCATTGTTCATGCCTTTATTTCATTTCTCCACATGCGATAACCTCTAGAATCTCTTATCCTGAGACAAATTTCAAAATTTAAACTTCGGAATGGAACTTAGTAGCAGTTCCAACTGCTAAAAACGTGTTAATTTGTCCAATTCGCTCATTGTTTGACACTCCGGATGTCTCCTGTCGTCTCCAGACGTCTCTGGAAGGTGTTTAGTATGACCCAGCCAGCTGATCCTTATCAACATTTTTGTTGGGGTGCTTGCTTGACTGCTTAATAGTGGTGGGCGGAATCGATTCCAATCATGGAATTAAAAGGAATCGAGTAGTGAACAGGAATCGACATCAGTTCCGAGTAATTCCTACTTCAGAGAAAGTTTTTGTTTTTTTAACTTTTTAAAAGTTTTTCAAACTCCTTTGTTTTTTCAGGGAAATTTTTTTTGTCCCTGTTGGGCATGTTCTGATTACACATTTTCACCACCCCCTCCTTCCCACTCCCCCCACCACTCCCCTCTCTTCATATTCCCAATAGTGAGGTGATGGGTTGTATGAGTATTTGCTAGTAAACAATAAAATAAGCAACTGGAGAGTTCATAGAACACGATACCCCATGCAGTGTTCAGGTAAAAACAGTACTGTACTTAAATTTCAATAAAATAATGATTTTAACGATCGTTAAAAAAAATCCAGAAGTTTAGTGCTGTCAAGGTAGTCCAGAAGTAGTCCCAAATACCACCCTTATACAACACCCTCATTGAACCTTCATACTAAATACGCAATTTGGTATCTGTCTGTCCATCTGGCTGCCTGTTTTTTGACTGCGATACATTTGGTTATGATACTTATCCAATCTCGACCAAACTAGACAGGAAGACCAAGGGTTACATGATTGAGGTTATAGCAACTTCATTTGCCCCTCCCCCCTTTCTAAAGAAGGTTTTCCACCTTGGGCAAAATCCACGTTATGGTGTACATAACAGTATATCCATGTTAAAATAGCTAATCGGGGCATTTTTCCAAGGCCGCTTGTAATAATAATAGTAATAACAACACTAATGATTCTACCATAATATTAATGTTGTTACAAAACAATATTAATACTAATAATATCTCCTCTCCCCAAGGGTTTTTTCCTCCTTTGAGAAATACCGTGTTAACGTGTATAAATATCTTATCATGGTATTTTGTGGGGCATCCCTACCAGAGGTAAAAAAAAAATTCAAAACTACAAACACTTATGATTACCTTTTAAAACAGTCGCTACTGCTGTTTAACACCAAAAAGGAAATAAATTTGGAGGAATCCTGACATCCTTAACGCATCCACCACAGACTAACGGACCCAAGCCTACATCTACTGTAATCTACATACCCCAGAGAGGATAATAACAAGACCCTTCCTGCAGCTCCTGTAGAAAGTGGGTGTCCTATTTATTTAAATTGAAGTACTGCAAAACTGGAGGTTCTTGGATGTATCATGACAGGTGATTTGTGCTCTGCAATGTTCAAGTATATAATTCAATTTAAATAACATAAAGATTGGAAAAGTCGTATAAATAAATTATTTCCGGGTTTTACCGCCATTTTCTGCACTGTCTATTACATCACCATATTTAACATATTACATTAGCTATTCATGCCTGTCTTATGTATCCTTTATAACGTCCTTAAAAAACAGTAATTTTCCTGTTTAGAATGATTTTCTATTTTGTTTGACTGCCAGACAGACAGAGTAAAAAATATTGTGACACTTCTCTCTGCGCACGTGAAATCGGGATGAATTCAAAGCCAAAATATGTTAAAACGAAACACTTGTCTTTCCTATTCATGTTTCGATTAGTGTTCAAAATATATGATTCAATTTAAATAAGTTGTTCCTCGATCATAAACTGATAAGACGGATGGACAGACGGATGGATATGAACCAACTGCTTAACCACACTTTTCGCTTTGCGTGCACAGGGTAACCATTGGGAATACCGGTCGGTATTGTGGCAGAATACACACAACTAAACTTAAATGTCAATAAGAAACGTTGGAATAGAGGTCAAAATAAATATTGTTCATAATGCAACGAATCATGTGTTTTGGGTTCATTCCACTACATTTGGTAAACAGATCAAGAAAATGTAACACTATGCATAACATGCAAAAGGCCCCATCGTTGCCTAACTCTTCATCACAATAACAAATAATCAGGTAAGATTCAATACATCAAAGCTTGTTTCGTTATTAATAATATCATTTATATTGTTATTATCAACTCATTGTTCACACATGTTCATGGGCAATATTTACCTATGAAGGACCAAAAGAAGCCTTGAGACGGGGCAAGAAAATATGAGGTGATCCCCATAACCGGTACGCACAATCCCAGCATGCTGTTGTACTTCTGCTCCCAAATCCTAAGGTCTTGCACACCTTCCAGGAAAATAGTCCACAAGCTAATTAAATAATCTAACAAGGGAATCAACATCATTTTAAATTTTAAATTTAAATTTAAATCAACAAGTCTGGAGACGGCGATGGTTCACGAGCAATGTACACGGTTCGCCTTTTTTATTTTTTGACCTACGAGGGGACGCCACGGGCAAACTGGCGGGAATCGGGAAAAAACGTAAATGATGAAAGTTGTAGTACTCGAAGAGCACGACTTGCACACCAACTTTCATTCGAAACAGTTGAAAACCCTAGGAGGTTGATGCCCAATTTATTGATTTTTTTGACATTTTCTAAGTTTGTGACCTTGTGACCTTGACCTTGGGCCGAAAATGAAAAATCGAGCTCCGTGGGGCTATGCAGGTGCCATTGGGCTAACCAAATATCGAAACCCCTGCCAGATTCGACAAAACCCCCTAGGAGAAGATGTAACTTGAAACCGGCTACCCCCTAAAAACACGTTTTTTGGGCGTGGCTCCGCCCATAATGGGCGCAGCATGCCAATTCTCAGGAAAACACAACTAGATCATGATATAAACCTCCCACCCAAATTTTATCAGGATCGGATCAAAACCCTGGAGCTATGCTCGGGACAGACAGACAGACAGACAGACACACACCCATAACGAATATAGTGGTCACTTACTGACTCGTGAACCAATATAGAACCTTTGTGCTTTTGCCTCACAGAAGGTGGATCCACAGACAGAAGAAGCAAGGAACAAAGTAATTGAGGTGTGAAGTCAGCCTGGATTTTGGAATTTTAACCAAAAATGGGGTTACTGGAAGAATGTGTGCATTTTGGAGTATGTATGGAGGGTCACTGGAAGAGAGGGAGTAATGTTGGAGAATAGATGGTAGAAAATAGACCACCCACCTGTCCATGATGTGAGAGCAACAGCCAACAGACCTTGTTCTTCAGACTTATCATGGGAGGTTCCAATAATTTTGAAACCTTTAGATTCCATGGAATCCAGGAGAGAGATAAAGAGGTGTTCCTGGGGTTCCAGCCTATAGTGGAGAGCATTTACTTCATTGAGCTTTGGACAAAGGCCTTGTAGACTGTGAGTAACTAATTTACAAAGGAAATGTTTGGATTGATAGAGGATGCAAAGTCTGCAGCTGGCTTTGGAGGCCAGCTTTGCTTTGTGGTCAGCCTAGGAAAGGTCATGACTGATCATGAGATCTATAAGTTCAGGAGACTGAACCCCTTGCAATGGATGTTACTCCACTGATGGGACAAATGCATACATTTTGTCATGGATTGCCTTGGAAAATGGTGGAACTTTAATGAATGTCACTTTGCTATCAAGTTTTGTAGAACAACAGTGTGCAGGGTAACATTAAGCACCAATTAAAGACTACTGTACTGAAAAACTTTATGAGTAGTTTGTGCATCTGTCGGACACAAATGCAGGAAGCAGAGACTTCACAAGAAAGTGTCTGGGAAATCACCTGTAAGATGGAAAAGGTAGGTAAACCAAGGTAGTGTCCATTAGTTTGTTATTTCTGTCACATGTTGGACAAACGTCACAATGTATAAACTTAACATGTGCAACAAATATAAACCTCTGAGCACTCCTAATCAAGAGTCAAGCTTCGACCCTGCAACACAGTAGGTGTGTTTTCTCCATCCAGACAGTACAGGGTTCGGTGCTCCATATCCTGAATGGCCATCCTTGTCTATCCCCCTGTTCGACTTGACAGTCCTCCTCCCCTACCCCTCCCGCACGGCTCCGATGAGGATATGCATTAATGATGAGCACACATTAGAGGAGGGATTTCTACTTTATCGACAACTTACCCCGGGCCTTCAAGAAAATGGCAAACACCCAAGCACTAGTGAATCCCAGTTTATACAACAGTGTAGATTAAATGCTTCAATATGTTTATTGCGGCATGGACAGCCAGTAATGAAAGAAACGACAATGGTGATGGAGAACACAGTTTATCTTGTAATAAAGTACAAAATCCAAAGATCAGGTTCACAATGAAGAGGGCATTTAAAAAACGGCAGTGGTATGGTTGTCTACAACGACAGTAACAATACAACCCATTAATACCTGAGTGTTTACCAACCATCCATCCACTGGGACCATACTCTTTGCAGAGCATTGGTGCTGCCGAAGCAGTCTCCTTGGCTATTGGGCACAATCGTGGACAGGTCACCACTCCGACACTGGATACCAGCAAGCTGGTACTCATTTTGACAACCTCAGAAGGATGACAGGCAGAGTCAACCCCACCTAGTACTAATTCAACAGAAAGTGGGATTTGAACTCAGGATCCGAGGATCCCAAGCCCACCACCCTCACCCTCACCATTAAGCCAACACCAGGCATATAGTGTTTACCAAATACACAGTAAATAATCCTATGGACCGTCATTTGCATCGATTCACAATAAGTCAAATCTCAAGTGTTCATCCCATTGCGAATCATCACAGGCATGGTCACAATGGATTCCAAGAAAAATTGCCAAACTGAAATTACATCCTATTTGACCCAATTACCCAAAATCCTGTATATCTGCATACAGACAGATAATAAAAGAGAAATTGAGGATTTACCCTTGAGTGTTAACCGAATAGCAAGCCACAGGTTTGATTAAATTAAATTCTGACTCATCAAGTCAGTTAGCGGCTAACTCAACTACACAAGCACACGGTTCTAAACACTGACTGTTACAACCAGTATGAACACATAAATTCCTATAACTGTTCCTTACTAATGTTTTGCCACAACCTTCCAGCAGATGCCTAATTAAACTGTTGAAAGGGGGTTACTGGAATGACACCAGATGGCTTCACATAAAAGAACAGCAAAATGGCGTCCGGTATGTGCACAACGGCTTGCCTAAATCACACTGTAGAGTTTAACATATGATTTCTGGGGGGAAGGTGGGGGTGGGGGGGGGGGGATGACACACTTGAGCAGAAGACCTGGGCTTGGTGATTGTTCCTGTTATCATCAGCAGGTCGGCCAAACCTTGCATAAAATGGTGACAAAACCTGAATGAGACACTTTTATTTGCTCAGCAGGTTGCTCTGGAGGAGTTGAAACCCCTACATTGGCGTGATCGGCAGGATCTTGATTATGTTGCAGATGTTTTGTGATTTTGAGCCTGTTGGTGTGCAGAACATGAAAACTGCACCATCACCATTGGGTTTTTCTTCACCGATGTGAGCACAGCCACCACATCATTACAGTTTAGCTGGGGCGCCTGACCTCGTTCCCTGTTGTTATCCAGAGTGTCCGAGCTCTGTTGTTTGTGCTCAGGGCCATCGAGAGTTCTTCCTTACCTACGATGCTCTCAGTTCAGGTCAGGGGTTTGAAGAATTTTGAATGGAGGCTCCACAGAAGGAGTTTGAACAGACGGGAGCTGTTGAGTCCAACGATGGCTGATCATGAGTCCTACTTGAAACGATACATGGCTGACTACATCAATGACCTGTGTGTGGCAAACCACATAGATATTGATGCTATTACATGTAAGATTGAGCACATTAAAACGTTGTTTGAGCTTGCTGATATGATGGTGCCTGGGGTTCAGTCTGCTGGTCCAGCCCCTGTTAGCAACACAGACATCGTTTCCATTTTAACAAGTTTATGTCAAGCCATGGATATAGTGAGACCACCGGGAGTTTGCAATTTGCACAAATTGTCCAGCAAGGATGATATCGTGCGTTACCTTGACACTTTTGAATGGCAAGCACAGTTATTGGCAAGGGGTTCGGCCCTCGAACTTTATCTTATGGGCTTGGCCCAGAAAGTCGATGCAGGCTTTCAGATGAGGACAGAAATATTTTTTTGTCATTTGAGGTATTTGATTCTGTGCCACTACCAACAAAAACCCGAATTTTACAGGGAAAAATTTAGGTCCGATTCGAAGAAGAGTGACAAGACCTTTGAGGAGTTTGGTGCCCAGTTATGGTTTCACTTTGTTCAATGGACACAACCATCCGAGGCTACCTTGAAGTCGTGGATGCGAGGCAAATGCTGGGAGCTGTTGTGATTGACCGGTTTATCAGCACCATCGCTGATGTTCATCTACATCTTCAACTCGGTGAACAACACCCAGTGAAAATATGTGACTTTCAAAATTCCGTGTGAAGCCTTTTGCGCATCCGCTGTGTATGTGTTTTCAGTGACTCGGTTCTGCTCACCAGGCACTTTTAACTTGCCTTGCTAGAGCAAAATCTGTCATTCAAATTGTCTTTTTAACATAATTTTCAGCATTTAGACGAAGGAGTGGCAATTTCAGAATGGTAAACCATGATTGTTCTGTTCCTGAATGAAAATCGGACTCACGGAAATATAGGAAATACGAGAAATATCAGTGGATGAGAGCAGGTGTTGAGTTCCTACCTTTTACTGTTAATACAATTATCAAGCGGTGGCAGTGAATATAACACACACACACACACACACACACACACACACACACACACACACGTAGTATAATTTGTTTTGTGGCCCTGGAACCAACCTTTTTTTTTTTAAACATCCCTCACAGCCCATACAGCTCCCACTCCCACCCCCCCCCTCCTCCAAAAATTGATTAATAGTAAATATCATCATTTTCAACTTACCCTGTGCATTGACCAGCCCCATATATGACCTTCAAATCGGTGTTAAGAAGCCCCCAAACCAGATATGGTGTCTACCTTTGGAAAGTCTGCCTGAATGTTGGTAATGATGGCATCGTCTTTCCAAAAGCAGACGTCCATTTAATAAATCAACAAGCCTGCCATGTGTACAACAGGTGATTCTGGAAGGTCCAAAGTCCACTTAATGCCAGTGATGGTCGAAGGTTTGGGTAGAACGCGCCCATCTACGAACCTTGCACCGGTCCACATCCTCAAGATTTTGCAGTGCAGAAGCTGCAAGCTATCAACTTTTTAGGCGAGTTCTGAAAGTTCTCCAACTCTTTTGTTGTGCGTCAGCACAGCCCTTTCTCGCAGGTATGTTTCCAAGTATTTTGGCGTCTTTTAGAAGCTTTGTGGGACATTTTAGGTAACAATCCTTATCTCGCATATCTCGCATATACTTCATGTTGCCTAGAATACCGCTGTTTCCTGGGGTTTCTGCACATGCACACTGACCATTTTAGGGGAAGATTATGTCATTTCGAAAGTCAAGTATTGCACAGGTAGCTCAGTTTGCTGATGATTTTGTCATTCTCTGGAAATCTCATAAGACCAACATGTTCCCACCTTCAACAACTTCAGGAAGTAAACCACCTTCAGTACTTGTATCTGGTGGTGGTTTCCATTCCAGTTCTCCACAGTTCAGTGTTCCAGCCCCCCAGGTTGCCAATGCTTCTCTCCCTCCCAAGGTACTGAATTATCAGTCATGTGCTACCAGTGTGGGAATGTTGGTCAAAGGAGATCAGATTACCCAAGCAGGATATCTCCTGGTGGCAATAGCCCCCCCCCCCCCTCTTACTGTTTTGGAGGTCACCTCAAGGCAACGTACACTTTATGAAGTCAATTGAGACATCAGCACCTGATCCTTAATATTCAGTTAACCAATTGGGGAAAAATGTGTCTGCACTATTGACTCTGGATCGTGCATATCCCTAATCATCCCATAAATGAATCACACCTTGAGCCTGGATTTTGAGCTGGGTGATGAGCCTCTGATGGTTGCACCTCTGACAGCACTCAACTGTGTACCATGGATTGACTCAAGCCTCTGTAATGACTATCCCAATTCCGTTATATTCCATTCACTGAAGGACGTTGATGTCATCATTGATTCTAAAGGTGTCAAGCACCTTGGTCTGGTTATGGACTTCAGTTCTGGATCATACTGGGTTCAGATATCAGAACCACTTACTCTCTGGACTTTTGGTGAGGATGGAGGTCCCACGGTGGTCATTATTGAAGACCAGCCCAATGTACCAGACAATGGAAATGTTTGAGCCTATCTACCAGAAGAGATCCCTGACTCCTCAATGGTATCATTTGAAAAGGAGATTGTACTGTCACAGGAAGAACAGACTGCCTTTGAATCCTTAATGGATAAGTACCAATAATTTTCTAAGATAAACTGGCTGCACAGATGTTGTACAGCATTCCATGACTCTGGTCAGTGGGGCCTTCCCCCATCAAGTCCCAGCCTTACCATGTTTCCCCTGCAAAGCAGGATTTAATTAAGGAACAGATTGACCTGTTGCTTGATGATGGTTTGATTAAATCTGCCAACTCGACCTGGGCCTCTCCGTGTGTCATCGTTCCTCAAGGTGGCAAGTCATCTCAATCTCTATTGTCTCGATGCTTCAGATCCCTGTCACATTATGGACTCTCCTTCCTCGAGCAAAGTGGACTGGATTAATTGTAACATATGTGATGAATGGTATCACCTTTTCTGTGTGTATATACCTCATTGTGACTTTGTTGTCATCATGCTAGGCCCATAGTTTTGCCTTTCTCTGTAGATATGAAGTTGAGTTGTCAGATCTTGAGAACTATCAATGTAATGATGAGTGTTGTGGACCATTGCTAAGTTTCATTTCTGGATAAGACAGTCTTAAAAAACTGGTGGGACTCTTTTTGCTGAGTCAAAACCTGTATGTTATTCATGATTCCAAGTTCTACCGCAAAGTCAGTAACCATAGAGTTAGTGTTGGTCCAGCATCACTTGAGAACAGTTGTGCCACATAAGCTCCATTGTGTAAACCTACTGCAGGTCACTTAGGTTATTGCAAAACCCTAAGTGGTATTATTGAGAATCGTTTATGTGGGCTGACACTCACAGTTATATATGGAGTTGTACCGTTTGTCAAGCAACAAAACTTGTGTGCAAACATCCTGTTGGTAACATGCAGTCTTCAAGATCTGAGCAACTTCTGGATGTTTTGCGTGCAGACCTAATGGGACCTTTTCCCAAGAGTCATGTCAGTCATGTCTATCTTCTCATCATCGTTGACCATTTCCCCAAATTTACTGAAGTATTCCCTCTGAAATTGCCTTCCGCTCAGGTCATTACACCACGCACGTGAAGAGAAAACCGGGGTTAAGCAACTGGTTCACTTATTTCTGTCTGTCTGCCAGTCTACAAATGTCTGCTTATGATCAAGGAACAACTTGATTTCAATTGAACGTTATATTTTGAACATGAATCGGAACACGAAACTGCAGTTTAGCAGTAATTTGCCTCTGATTTCATCCTGATTGCACATGCGCAGAGAGAAATGAGATAATATTTTTTTATTCTGTCTGCCTGTCTGGCAGTGAAGCAAAATACAAATCATTCCAAACATTAAACTTACTGTTTTTAGGGACAGTTATAAAGGACACAAACAACAGGCACAAATAACTAATGTAACGTGTTAAATAAGGTGGTGTAAAAGACGCTGCATCAACAGTGGTAAACTTGTTGATTTTTTTTTCTGCAACCTTTAAAATCTTTATTTTATTTAAATGCAATTATAAACTTAGACACTGTAGAACACAAATCTCCTTTGTAACACTTTCAAAACCATTTGGTTTAGCACTACTTGGACAAAATATTACAGCATTTGACGTCATCACGACCAATCAAATTTTGCCCATGTCCTTGTTTGTCATGAAAGGTGTTCTATGAACTCTCTAGTTGCTTCAGAATTTGTATGACTGGTCACTGATAAGGGACCACAATTCACTTCAAAGGTCTTGACTTGGCAGCCATGTGTGCTGAGTGAAATGTTCATCAGACGTTCATTTTGCCAAGAAAGTAGAAATCGACTGTATGCTGCTGTACACTCAGGAATACCAGGCCAATGCAGCCCAGAAGATCGGTTGTATGACAAGCATCATAGGCCACCCTCTACAGGCAGCAGTGATGATATGATGTTGGAGAACTTTTCTCAATCTGACGCAACTACAAATTGGAAGGCAAGGCTTGCACTATGACGGGTGGTCCCTTTTGAAGTTGTTGAGTTACCGCACCCATAAACTATGCTTTCCGTGATCTAAACATGGGAACTATTTGTCATGCCATGTTGATCAGCTGAAGCAGATCTAACTGATTGTGTCGAGCTGTTTACTTGTTCCAATTCTACTGTCTCATTTCATATTCACAATTTTTCACCACTTTTTTTTCTTTTGCCTTAGTTCACATTGGTGGGAGTGTCTAGTTGTAACATGTGACTTCCGGGGGGGGGGGGGGGGGGGGGGGGGGACAAAACACTTGGATAGAAGGCCTAGTTTTTGTTTAGGTTGAGCTTGGTGATTGCTCCAGTTGTAGTGCTCTGGTCGTCCAAACCTTGAATGAATGGTGAAAAAAACCTGATCGAGAATTTATTTGCTCGGCAGGCAATTATGGAGGGGTTGAAACCCTACTACATGATTTCCACAATGCAACCCATCAATGTGACAGCACATGTTATTATTATCCCCCATTGGACTTAGTCCGAAACGGGGGCTTATGGATTTGGTCTCGATTTTCGTGTCCGTGCGTGCGCGCAGGCGCGCGTGTGTGTGTGTGCTTCCGCAACCATATCTCGGACATGTATGGACAGATTTTATTCGCACTTGGCACAAAGACAACACATGGTGGTGTACATATGCACATCATTTTATTTTGCGATACGATCAAAGATGGCAGACTGGCGGCCATTTTAGTTTAAAAAAACCCGGTGTCGAACATGTCCTCAACGATTTCTCGGACATGCATTCACCGATGTTGTTCAAACTTTGCGGACAGGTAATGAATAATGGCCTACATAAGCCCATCTTTTGTTTTCGAGATAAGATCCAAGATGGTCGACTGGCGTTCATTTAGTTTCTTAAATGTGTCCTCAACCATTTCTCAGACATGTAACGCCCGATTTTGTTCAAACTTGGCACAAGTAGAGGACACAATTGCTTACACGCGCACCTCACTTTATTTTGCAATCTGATTAAAGATGGCCGACTGGTAGACTGGCGGACATTTTAGTTGTACAAAGCCTGATGTTGAACACATCCTTAACCATTTCTCGGACATACATTTACCGCTGTTCAAGCTTGGCTCACAGATAAAGAACGATGGCTTGTATATGCACGTCATTTTCTTTCGACATCACATCCAAGATGGCTGACTGGTGGCCATTTTGTTACTTAAATGTGTCCCCAACCATTTCTCAGACAATCATTGTCTGATTTTGTTCAAATTTGGCGAAAGCCTAGTTCATGATTGTATACACGTGCATCTCACTTTATTTTGCAATATGATCAATGATGGCGGACTTGTAGATTGACGGCCATTTTAGTTGTACATAAATATGGGCTCGCCCTTTAACTCCGTGAAGCAAAATTACTGAAACAGCGGGGGATACGACATTTTGTCTATTTTACTTGTTTGTACTGGCGGGCACTCTGCCGGAGTACCCTTCTCGGCCCACTTTTGGTGTGCAATGTACTGGGCACAGTTTTGGTCATGCACTTTATAATTTTTGTCATTTTTGAAATAAATTTTATTCATCACAACATATCATACTCGAATACGCCACATCATAAGGTAAAGGAATATGACAGGTAATAGCGACGACCACCAAAGGTGGCGCTATTTCCTCCACATGTCCTCTTTGGAGTTTCTTTGACACCTCCACGTTTGCACCATTATAGTAATAAAGATATCATAGCAAATTGTACTTGTAATTTAATAAGGGGAAATAAACAAACTTCTTACAAATGACATCCACTTCGTGTTTCATGCACGACTACGTCACCAGAGATCTGGGATGTGTCATGTGTTCCATGAGCAATGAGCTTGGAAAACGCTCACTAAGGTGAAATACTTTACGAAATACATATTAAAAAGAACACAACACTGTGAATGTATGGTATTTACTATATTCACCATGTCCATAACACATTACTATAATTAACTTTACAAGTTCTTCGAATAACTTAATTGAAATTCTCTTGTATATGTATATATATATATATATATGTATATGTATATATATATATATATATATATATATATATATATGTATATGTATATGTATATATGTATATGTATATGATATAGTATATGTATGTATATATTTATATATATCTATCTATCTATATTATATATATTATATATATGGATCATGAATAGATCATGGAATGATCATGGAATGATCAAAGGTAGATCATGGAATGATCATGGAATGATCAAAGTAGATCATGGAATGATCATGGAATGATCAAAGGTAGATCATGGAATGCACTCACATCAACGAAATACATATTTAAAAAACACACACTGTGAATGTATGGTATTTACTATATTCACCATGTCCATGACACATTACTATAATTAACTTTACAAATTCTTCGAATAACTTAATTGAAATTCTCTTGAGTAATTGAGTTGTGCTTTTCGAGGAATTGCACATTCGATTTCAATGATTGTCCGTTTCTGAAACATTTGAAACGTCGGCAAAGACTTCATCGATGTTACGTTGTTGCTCCCATCTGACGTCATGACGCTGATTGCAGAACGGGGAGGAGTCTTGAGACGTGACGTCATCACGTCGTGTGGATGGTATGACGTTGGGCGTGGGATTCCGTGTCGTCATTACGCAGTGTGCCCACACCTCAATTGGACGTTAAAGGGGGGAGACGTGCAAGTCCTTTTCTAACCTCCTCT
>CM068956.1:107996452-108015038 GCA_035128595.1 Eptatretus atami | reverse complement strand
TCTTCCCATTCCGTGGAGTGGATCGACCCTCTCTCTCTCTCTCTCTTCCCACCCACCGCCCCCTCCCCTTTGAAATGGCCGACTTGACAGGTTTGCCGGCGGAGGTTCGGACCAAGCTCGCCGAACTCGATCTGGAGTTATCCGAAGGTGGGATTTTTGCCGAACGTGGTACACACACATCTCCCTGGTCCACACCGCGCCCGGTGTGCCCTTTGTTTCGTCGTGAGATGACGGAATGTCTCTTTGTGTTCGTTTCCAACGCGCTTCGTTAACCTGGTCCATTGGGCTCACACGAAGTGCAATTTGGACCCCGAGCCCGGACACGGAACCCCACTCCTCCAGTGTCATGTCCGAGCTGTGCGGGACACACCTCACGACGCTCCGCACTCTCGGCGATCGTGGGCTCGCCCCGTTCCACGGCGAGAGCTTCATGAGTTCCGCGAACTTACCAACCGGAGTTCGCTGGTTCGCTCGAAAAACTCCACCAAACTTGATCCAAAAGTTTGCGCCGATCGCCGTCCGCTAAAGGGGATACGTATTGCGTTCAATGGATCGTTCCAAAACGGGTGCAAATCGGACTCGATGACCGTCGTTCCATCCCTCGCACGAGCTCCCACTTTCTGATCGACCCTTTCGGAGACATCTCTCGGGTGCTGAGATTTCGATTTTAATAGAAAGCCCCAATTGGTACCCTCCTGTCGGTGATGTGAACGCGCTGTGACCTTATTGGGGATTAAAATGACATTACAGTTGATCAGTTGATGATGGCTTTGTTCATACTCTGTGATCAGGGGCAATGAAAGGATGATTGTTTTTTTTTTTAAATAATATCAATCATGATCTCCTTCAAACCGCATCCCTTTAAACGTGGTAACTAAAAACCGAGGGCAGTGTTACTGGTGTTGCACAACCCACAAAAAATTTACATGTTGGACACATCACTCATCTCATGATCAGTGATGTCATTTCCTTTGAAATTCACTTTCTCCCTTGGCATTCTGTTTTATTATTATTAATTAATTAATTCATTTTACATTGATCCTCCTCCTCCTCCTCCTCCTTCGTATGCAGAGTAGGGGTGCAGGTAGCATCATTCGATGTGCTGTTGATGCAGTGCCTCTATTACCAGTACACCAGTACACTGGTACTCATTTCGCCAACTTCGGAAGGATGATGGGCTGAGTCAACCCGACCTGGTGTTAATTCAACAGCCGACAGGGGCTCAAATTGAGGACCCTGAGATCTCAAACCAGCCACCTTAACCACGAAGCCAACACTAGGCTTTTACATTGATCTAATTGACTCATGGAGGCGCTTGTACTGTACTTTAAATTACATTCAGGCCAAATATATGAGTTGAAGGGCATTTGTAGACAATGGACAAATGCATCGAGTGAGTGTGATTTAAACATATATATACAGTATATATATATATATATATATTTTTTTTTTAAACATGTTCTCAGCACCATGAGGCAGCCATTCATTGGTGGAACACGAACAGGCCAACTCAGTTTTGTAAGGCGATGGAAAGAGGTTTACGCCATCAAGGTTTTTTGAGATGTTGAGCCAATGAAACTGCATCAAGCTGGAAGGATAACTCGGAGGTAGTGAAAGCACCTTTAGCTTTCTCGCCTGGAGTTTGAATCTCCATCCAACTATGAACTGTCATTCCGGAGCATTGCATTAATGAGTCTACGCCATCTTTCTGAAGCACATCAATACGGGATGACCCGTCTGCTATAGTATATGCTGGTGGGTGCTCCGAGGTCCCCAGGTACCTTTATTACTTACGAAATCTAAAGATTTCGTAAGTATATTGATGACTTCCGTCCTCTGTGTGTTTGTGTGTTGTTTGTGTTTGTGTGTTGTTTGTGTTGTGTGTTTTGTTTGTAGGCATGATAACTCGAGAACGGAAGAAGCTACCAATGTCAAATTACACCATGTGATTCAAGAGGGTGATGGATAGCGCTGATTAGATTTTGGTCAAAATCGGTCAAAGGTCAAGGTCACAGTGAGGTGAAACATTCGATTTTTGATGGTTTGGTACAGAATCATCGTAGAAACTTCTGGTTTTGCGTCGCTACCTTCTCTAGAGACAGCTTTTATTAGACAAGGTCAGAGGTCAAGTTGACGATTTCGTAAGTACCAGTCTATGACTGCTTGTTACTTACGAAATCTAAAGATTTCGTAAGTATATTGATGACTACCGTTTCTGTTTGTTTGTATGTTTGTTTGTTTGTTTGTTTGTTTGTAGGCACGATAACTCGAGAACGGAAGAAGTACACAATGTCAAATTACATCACGTATTCAGGTGGGTGATGGCTAGTGCTGATACATTTTGGTCAAAATCGGTCAACGGTCAAGGTCACGGTGAGGTCAAACATTCGATTTTTGATGGTTTGGTACAGATAACTCGAGAAGGGAAGAAGCTACCAATGTCAAATTACACCACGTGATTCAGGAGGGTGATGGCTAGTGCTGATTAGATTTTGGTCAAAATCGGTCAATGGTCAAGGTCACGGTGAGTCAAACATCCAAAAAATGATAACTCGAGAACGGAAGAAGCTCCCATGTCAAATTACACCACGTGATTCAGGAGGGTGGTGGCTCGCGCTGATTAGATTTTGGTCAAAATCGGTCAAAGGTCAAGGTCACAGTGAGGTCAAACATCCAAAACATTCGATTTTTGATGGTTTGGTACAGAATCATCGTAGAAACTTCTGGTTTGCGTCGCTACCTTCTCTAAGAGAGCTTTTATTAGACAAGTCAGAGGTCAAGTTGACGATTTCGTAAGTACCAGTCTATGACTGCTGTTTATTTATTACTAGATTTCGTAAGTATATTGATCACTTCCGTGTTTGTGTTTGTTTGTGGTTTGTTTGTTTGTAGGCACGATAACTCGAGAACGGAAGAAGCTACCAATGTCAAATTACACCACGTGATTCAGGAGGGTGATGGCTAGCGCTGATTAGATTTTGATCAAAATCGGTCAAAGGTCAAGGTCACAGTGAGGTCAAACATAATTCCGTAAATTAATGTGGAGAAATGGAGTATTTTTGCTTCGCTCGACGTTACGAGTTCGTTTAACTTCGATTTAATTTTGTCTTCGGTTTTTGCGATCGCTTAGGACGCTTAAAACTCGGTTGTCGAAATTCTGGTAAAATCGGATTTTTGAGAGTTTTAAGATTGTAAAAAAAATATTTCACTCGACGCGTCACTGGTCGTCCATGATGCAGTGCGCTCGAGCAGACGCGTCGTTGAGTCACGTTAAGGTTTTGCGTGTGCGCGCTGACGGTGTTTTCGATAAAGATGGTGTTTAAAATCATTTTTATCCCAATAAAGGTTATCGTCGCATGCCTGACTCGCTGAGCCACCGGATTATGTAAAGATTGTTGGTGGATGGCCGAATATTACGGTTTTGTGACTTTGATAAAATAATATTGAATAATTGCGTGAGAAATGGAGATTTTTGCTTCGCTCGACGTTACGAGTTCGTTTTAACTTTGATTTTAATTTTGTCTTCGTTTTTGCGATCGCTTAGGACGCTTAAAACTCGGTTGTCGAAATTCTGGTAAAAATCGGATGTTTTGGAGACGTTTTAAGATTGTATAAAAAATATTTCACTCGACGCGTCACGGGTCGTCACATGGTGCAGCGCGCTCGAGCAGACGCGCATCGTTGAGTCACGTAAAGTTTTCCGTGTGCGCGGCTGACGGTGTTTTCGATAAAGATGGTGTTTAAAAGTCATTTTTTATCCCAATAAAGGTTATCGTCGCATGCCTGACTCGCTAAGCCGTCGGATTATGTAAAGATTGTTGGTGAATGGCCGAATATTACGGTTTTGTGACTTTGATAAAATAATATTGAATAATTGCGTGGAGAAATGGATATTTTTGCTTCGCTCGACGTTACGAGTTAGTTTTAACTTTGATTTTAATTTTGTCTTCGGTTTTTGCGATCGCTTAGGACGCTTAAAACTCGGTTGTCGAAATTCTGGTAAAAATCGGATGTTTTGGAGACGTTTTAAGATTGTATAAAAATATTTCACTCGACGCGTCACGGGTCGTCACATGGTGCAGCGCGCTCGAGCAGACGCATCGTTGAGTCACGTAAAAGTTTTCCGTGTGCGCGCTGACGGTGTTTTCGATAAAGATGGTGTTTAAAATTCATTTTTATCCCAATAAAGGTTATCGTCGCATGCCTGACTCGCTAAGCCGTCGGATATGTAAAGATTGTGGTGGATGGCCGAATATTACGGTTTGGTGACTTGATAAAATAATTGCGTGGAGAAATGGAGATTTTGCTTCGGTCGAGTTACGATTTTGATGGTTTGGTACAGAATCATCGTAGAAACTTTTGATTTGCCGTCGTCTACCTCTTAGAAGACATGCTTTTATTAGACAAGGTCAGAGGTCAAGTTGACGATTTCTTAAGTACCAGTCTTTGACTGCTTGTTTATTTATTTATTTATTTATTTTAAGAAAGGAGTACATCATTGTGTTCCACTCGAAGGAAATTCCATATTCCTGTCCTGATGAATGCTGGGAAGAGTAATGGCAAACCACACAGTGTATTTTTTTGCCCTGTGACTGCTTTGACAGCATGAAGGTTTTGAAAGAATCAGTGGCTGTGTCGTGTGGAAGAGGGTGTGGTGGTGTAAAGTAGTGTGTTTGATAACTCTCCCATAATGATGTTTCCTGAATTGATACCGGTTTGGCTTTGACATCATTTCTTACCTTCTGCTAATTGCTGCATCGCTTTATTTCTTTCATGGTGTCATTTAGCATGCAAGCCAAATAAATCTGATTAGTGTTACATATGCTAAACAAGTAGGATGCATACTTATAATACATATATACAGTACAGTGCTATCTTTCTGGGTACCTGTTATATGTGGTAGGCCTAAATGGGTTAACAATTTTTTGGTGATGTTGTTACAAACCTCTGGAATCTGGCCAGTATTAATGCTTTTTATTTCTTTTTTTTTCATT
This sequence comes from Eptatretus atami, assembly GCA_035128595.1. Lineage (NCBI taxonomy): Eukaryota > Metazoa > Chordata > Myxini > Myxiniformes > Myxinidae > Eptatretus > Eptatretus atami. Next base: position 108,010,044 of record CM068956.1, on the reverse strand, counting down.
TTCCTCTCCGGATCCATATTTTGATCTTTCCGTGGTGACGGGTGAGGGAGGAGGTGAGGGACATTCATAGATGAAACAACATTCCACAAGTTAACTCCTGATAGGAGTTTTGGGAATATTTTATCATATCCTGTAAATGCATAAATATTAGAGAGAGGCCACAGGAGGACATGAAACTTGATGAGAAATCAAAGATATGAACAGGCTTGTGGTGTGACATGATAATACTAATACTTTTACTGTGTCGTGACAACAAAAGTTTGGAGAATCTAAGAGGGTGGGATGGTGTTGTGTGGAATGTTCTATTTGAGAACCAAAGAGTATGAAGAAAAATACTCATCCGAATGTGAAAATGGATAGATGAGGTTTTAGCAGTCCTCATTAAATCTGGCAGACTTCTTGGAGGGCAGCTGCAGTAAACCTTGAGATGTGAATGGACAATTAACCTGCCAGCAGGATGTGAGGAGCAACTATCAGGTGCTGTGTGTTGGCTTCGCTATGAGTGAGGAATATTGATTTCTCCCAAAATCCTCGACCCCATAATGCCAATTAGTGTTTGATAATGTTGTTTTGTATGTCATGAATAGATCTTGGTGAAAATTTCCTGAGAAACGTTGAGCTTTCTGAAGATAGTTTGGAGATGGTCATCAGCAAAAATACCTGACTGATGATCCATTAAATGCAACTGAACATTTATAATATGGTCGTTTTAAAATTGGAATCCAGATAAGAACAATGGCGACATGTGATCAATGACTTTCTGTGATTCACATCAGGTTTTATTGCATACAGGTAAGCAGGTGGTAAAGAATTTCTCATTGTCTTTCTTTGGTTTAAATCACTGTATAATATTCATATCTATCTCCACTCCACCCTCACCATTGCCTGCACTCACTCCACCCTTAACCCTGCATACATTCATTCTGCCCTCACACCTTGCCTGCACTCCCTGTGCCCTCACACGCCGCCTGCACTCGCTGTGCCCTCGCACCCCGCCTGCACTCGCTGTGCCCTCACACCCGCCCTGCACTCGCTGTGCCCCTACACCCCGCCTGCACTCGCTGTGACCTCACACCCCGCCTGCACTCGCTGTGACCTCACACCCTGCCTGCACTCGCTGTGCCCTCACACCCTGCCTGCACTCGCTGTGCCTCACACCCTGCCTGCACTTGCTGTGACCTCACACCCTGCCTGCACTCGCTGTGACCTCACACCCTGCCTGCACTCACTGTGACCTCACACCCTGCCTGCACTCGCTGTGCCCTCACACTCTACTTGCACTCGCTCGAGGTCTTCAGAAAAATCGACTGCGGCTTTGGTCGTGAGACGGCACAAAATATTGCCCGCAGCGATCAGACGAACAACCACTGTCCTTGGTTAGAGCAAATAAATTTGCACCGAAAAAGAACAGGACGCACGGCTTTGGAAACCTCTCCTCGCAGAACCACGTTACTGAACAGGGTAAGAGAAGAGAGTAAGTGGGCCCCTGCAGCGGCAGATTCCTTGCCCAAAAGAGCCTGACGATGTCCCGGTCTGAGCCCATCGAGGCCCGCAGCCGACGCAGATGGAAAAAGGTTGACCGTGATTCAGACGGAATGCTCCGAAAGAACCACCGGAGTGGCTAATTCACTATCGGGCGAGGCTGATAGGTTGAGGTCATGCGGAACAGCCGGGTGTTTGGCTTTGAGGGTTTCGGCCATTTTGGCTGATTGTGGGGCATGCCCCTCACAAGATGCCAACTCTCTGATAGGCCCCCTTGATATCCATGTTGGCAAATTTGGCTTTCACCCTTCTGTTTAAACGTTGAGAGTTATCGGCTTTACGAGGCTTAATTGTGGAGTTTTCAGAAAGGACGACTTGTGTCGACACCTTTCACCCTTCCCTCCATTTTGTATATGCAAAATAAATGCCCAGACAGGCATTGCTAACCTTTTAAAGCATTAGATTGTCTTCCTGTAGCTGGTGCTGTCAAAAGGAACACATGTGACATATGGAATGGCCCTGAATAAATCTAAACTGATGCTCAGGAGTCAGAGCAATGAGAAAAGTGAAGGTATTTAGATCCTCTGCAATTGTGTCTTCATTATTTTGTTTATGATGCGGAAAACAATGACCAGTCAAGAGTTGAAGGGGTTGCTCGACTCGTTGTAAATGGCTGATTACATTATTTTCTTGCTCATCACAACTTTCTTTTCAGGTTACTTGTTAAATCAAAGAGCTAGCTAGCTCCTGACTATAATTTTATTAGTACATTTTCAGAACTCAAGCATTGTGCAATGTAATTTTCTGGCTAAGCACTTGTCCAGGCTATTCAGAAGATTTTCATTATTGCTGATAAAGCACACTATGGCGGAGAGCCTTGGAAAAGGACATTTGTCTGGAAGGATATATAAAGCTTTGCCTTGAACTGTAAAATCCATGACTGCTCTCTCATTTGTAAGGCAATGCACAGGAGAGCAAGATGGGCCTCACCAGGAATGCTGTTATTTTTTGGATTAAGAGAATGGTCAGAAAGGTGTGTGTGTGTGTATGTGTGTGAGAAAGTTGCTGTTGGCTGCTATGTCCACATGTGGGTGGGTTTCAGGAGATGGACCAGAGCCCTCCCAGGTCTCGAAGTATCCACCTTCATGGTGTGCGTGCATGTGCACGTGTGTGTTGATACTCCAATTGTGAGAGATGTTCAAAAGTTCGCAGAACAAGATGCAATAGTCCAAAGCAGCCGCCTTCTTATTTTTCAAATATAGGTTTGTATAATGAGCCAGGAAATATTTCTCTGATTAATTATGTATTATTGTGTATCGAAAAATATAATACAACTGCCATTTCTTGAACTGTTGTGAGTATATCAATCGTATATCTTTGGGAATGCCTCACATATACCCCAGGATGTGAGCATGAGATGCTTGGCAGATCTGTACCAGGCCTAAAACATGAGAAACACCTCCGTTGTGTGGGTGGAACATCATCTATCAGAGAAGAGTGAACAGACTTGATGGGCCCAGCCTGGAGATTGTCCAATAGCACTGAATGGTCTTTCGCTCAACATGGATGGTCATATTCCAGACTAAATCTATGGCTATCTCGGGAAAATATCCAGGGAAGTGACTTTCTTTTTCACATTGTCATCTGGTGAACATTCCAGTGCAGTAGAGAAAATAGAAAATGTCGGCGTTAAAGTTTGTCCTGATGACATATGGAGAGCTTGTCATGTTCTCAAAGACTTAAGTTGAAACTTTCCACCCAAGGTGTAACCGGTTACTGGTTCGTCATTGTTGCTCTGCCTTCCAGCTCTCCATGCTGTTTACATTTGAGATTGTCACGAAGCAGAAAGAGGGTGAATCTTTTGAAAGAGTCATCAGGTTTGCACCTCAGGAGGCCCTGGACAATTACCCTCGGAGGATTGATTATTTTGAGAATCAGAATAATTCTTCATGAAATGAGTTCACCATGTTTTTTTTTTACTTTCTTGCACGTTTTACACCTTTTGTGCTGAAAATGCCTTCTGGAATGCCAAAATGACCTTGTTGCTACAAACATTGACTTTCCTTCTTCAAATGTTTGAGGAAAGCTTCCTTTGTATTTATTTATTTATTTAGTACTGGATAAGGCCCAGTTCTGCACTTGAAACTGGCAGGAGAAGCTTTAGCGCATACGTGTCATCAATAACGCGGCCATTTCAGGCCATGTGTGCTGAGAAAGCAGCTGTGTTTACTCAAGGTCCTGTCTTGTTGATTGTTTTTCAAAGCAATCCTTTTGTGTAATTTAAGCTAAATAGTGCTCTCCCTTTGTTGGATTTGTTTTTATTTTGTTTTATTTCAAACAGAGCGACGTGTGTGTGTGTGGAATGTTTTCCATCCCTTGCAAGACCTGATGATATTGCGATATAAGTGCTCGTCCGGGGCTGTGTGCCAACCTGCTGATGCTGGCAGCATCGAGTATTTTGCACATGTCGAGAACGACGTTTGAAAGGCTGGATAATCCCGAGTGAAATATTCTGGCATTTGGCTTTGTTTTGTTACTTGAACCATTGGTTTTGTCATCGCTATGGCCGCCGACCGTAACGAAAGCCTACTTCGGTCCTATTGCAGGACGAAGACCTCCATCAACTCATGTCGAATGGTGTTTGGCAAACTTGCTGCAATAATTGCCGAGTGTGGGTCATCGAGAATGAGCAGCCACGGGAATTTAACCCACATTGGCCAGGGGTGGGAGTCAGATGTGAAACTTCAAATCATTTGAGCGAATGGCCAACACATTGCTGACATGGATTATAATGTATGTACGATGTGCTGTGGATACCTCTTAGAAATGGCAGATAATCCGATTGGACCTACTTCAACAGATGTTTCCTTGAAAGGTGTTGCCATCGGTTATTTGCGTAATTTGGAAGAAACACCTTTTTAATCACACAGCAGTTTGATTATTGACGGGCAGAATATTCGGCATGTGTTTTTATATTTTACTGCTGCCTTGTGAGGACTGTTCAATTATAATGCCTCGTGTTGTTAAACCCTCAATTTATTCTGCTGTTTTAGCTTCTCTGCTGTGATAGGCAGAGGCTTGTCTTGATTCAAATCTACAGCACTTGGTATGTATCCTCTGGTTTTGTACCATAACTAGCTGATGCTGTCCTTTCTCTTCCTCTGGACAAGTTGCTAAATCCAAGCACACGACTGCATCTACTGAACGTGCTGACCTTCTGATGTTGGTGGGCCTTCGTTTTGATAAAATAAAAAAAATAGTGTTTTCGTCAGATGGTTGGATATTTTTAGGGCAAACTAAATGATCTGCTTAGTGTGGCTTTTTGTTGGAAATTCTGTTGTCTTCCTCTTTCGTTTTGCCTTTGGCTTAACTTGCTTACCAAAGCATTCCTGCTGTCATTCATATTCAAGCGAGAAGCATTTAATGTTCCATGTACTAGACCCTCGTGATGCTTGATCATTCTCAGTGTGTTTGCGATAACCATTGGAAGTGCCATTTTGAAACGCACAGAAACTCTATTGGAGGAATTAAAAATAAAAAATTGAATATTTGAATTTTGTGTTGATTGTTATCATTGTGAGAGGAAAGAGAAATAACTCGGTCATACTTGTGTAGCTTTACACAATACGCGACTTTTTAAATGACATAATCAACCCCAGAATGCTTGCCGCACATGTGCAGAAACCTCGACAACAACGATCACCGGGGCAGGGAACGTATATCATGCGTGTCAGATAAGGATTGACACTTAAAATTGCTCACAGAGCTTCTAAAATAAGCTGAAAATACCTGGAAACGTACCTGAGAGAAAGGGGTGTACCTCTGCACAATGAATGATTTGGAGAACTTTCTGATCAATTCGTCCAAAACGTTAATACCTTGCAGCCCATACCGCAAAAACAACAACAATCTCGACGATCTGGGCCCGTGCATGGCCTATGGACGGTGCGTTCTACCCGACCTCCCCGATCATCCCTGTCAGTGAGGGGACTTTGAGCCTTGCGGGGGTTGCCTCGTGTGAACATGGCAGACTTGGTGATTTTTATGTAATGGAAAGACGATGCCGCCATGACCCACATTCAGGCAAATTTCCCAGAGGGTGACACCATATCTGGTTTGGGGGCTTCTTAACACCGATGGGAAGGTCATATCTGGGGCCTGTCAATGCACAGGGTAAGTTTCAAATTATGACATTTACTATTAATGATGGAAGGGAGGTGGGAGTGGGAACAGTATGGGCTCTGCCCATATATAGATGCTATAGATATAGATTTATCATTGCTATAGATAAATATTTTTTGTTTGGTTCGAGGCCGCAAGATAAATTCTACAGGATTTTTGCATCTTTTGGTAAAAGGAGAGAGAGAGTGTGTGTGTGTATATATGTGTTATATATCCACTGCCACCACTTGCTTGCACTAACAGGAAATGGTGCGAACTCGATACCTCTCATCCACGGATGTTTCTCATATTTCTGCGAGCCGATTTGCCTTTAGGAACAGAACAATTATGGTTTAACCTCTGAAATTTCTACTCTTTTGTCTAAATGCTGAAAATAATGTTAAAAAGCAGGTTAATATGCCCAGTGAGCAGAACAGAGTCATTGAAAATGCACACACACAGAGCATGAACAAAAGAAAATGCACCGCATTAACTTTCATACGTTATCTTGAAAATCGCAAGTCACTTATTGCGGTACCTTGTTGATTGCAAACATAAGGGGGTGGGGGGAGGGAATACTAATGCAAGGTGTGTGACAGCTTAGGTAAACTGACGGCCATTTTGAATCGTACAATGTTTCTTTATGTAGTACAAATAACCATCAGTTTGATTTGACCACCAGCTCTGCCCATCATTTTGGATTATGTCCTGGTGACAACTATTATAGAGGGCCTGGTGTTGGCCTAATGGTTAAGATGGCTGGCTTAAGATCTAGTCTTGAGTTGAAGCCCAGGTCGGCCAGTGAATTAACACCAGGTAGGGTTGACTCAGGCTGTCATCCTTCTGAGGTTGGCAAAATGAGTACCAGTGTACTGGTGACAGGGTCATTGCATCAGTGCACAGCCATGCTCCAGCCAATGATGTTCCTGCAGGATGCTACCTACCTTGTGCTGCACATGGGAGGGAGGAGAGAGGAGGAGGAAGAGGAGGAGGAGGACTATGAGGACTATGACTATTATGGGCAACCAGTTGCTTCTCTCTCAGCAATTGTAGGAGGCCCTAAATCTCAATCAAGAGGTTAGAACCATCTCCTTGGACATATCTCAGGGATTCGACAGTCTGGCATCCCGCTTTACTGCCAAGCTCTCTGCCTGTGGCACACCAGGCCACCTTCATCGTTGATTTCTGACCATCCACTCCAATGCATTGTTTTCAATGGAACCCTCCCTCTCTGCAATTGGAGAAGACTGTGTTGGCCCCAGTGTTGTTCCATATATATATATATATATATAATATAATCATTCTGATTCTCTGGAAACCCTCTCTTCTTTTTTTCAGATGACTCCATATTGTGTCATACAGTAAGTACCCCCCCCCCCCACACCCATTCCATTCACTTACAGGCGGTGGTTATGTCACTTTTTAAATTTTATTTATTATTCATTGGATTTGATGAGAATTAATTTGATTCTGGTCTGAGAAATGGAACATGTCTTTCAACTCTGGTGGTAGATCTTGGTCTCACTCTAGCATTCTGGAAGGATCATTGAATGAACCCACTGATCTCGTTCCATGGTCAGCCACTGGAAAAGGTTCAGTCTCTAAAACTTCTAGGCCAATTATTGTGAGGTTATCTTGAACCTCATCAGCCAAAATCTTTCTTGGGCTGACCATATCGTAAAGCTGGCTTCGAAAGTCAACCACAGACTGGGCATCCTCTGTTGTTTGAAGGCATTCTTTGAAAAATCAGAACTACTCACACCATACAGTGCCATTTATTACCAAGCTCAGTGGAGCACTGCTCTCCACTATGGGCTGATACACCAGCATCACGCCGGTCTCCCCCCAGATTCTGTTGAACATAAAGCTCATTTTGCCATCTCTTGTGATGAGGCTGAAGGACAAGTTCTGTGCTCTCACATGACAGATAGACCAATGGTCTTTCTATTTTGTTCAAGCCCTCTCCTCTGGTCTTGCTTGCTCTGCTCTCTCAGCCTTCTGACTTTCCCCAGCTCCTCCAGGATGCATAAGTTCTTCCAGTAACCCCCTCCTCGTTTAACTCTCCAAATTCCAGCTTTCTGCACACCTCAACCCTTTTGTTCCTCTTTTGCCGTCTTCCCTCCAGGGCTTGAAGCATGCAGACTGTGCACCACCATGCCATGGCACAACCTGTACACCCTGACCCATGATCTTTTATACCTCCTTTTATCCCTTGGCTTTTGTGTCCAACTGTGTCCCAGCTGCCTCACAACCAATTTTGCTGCCTTTTTATCCTACGTCACCTCATGCTTCTATGACTTCAATTTTGCGTAAAACGATGGAAAAAAATTTCATCTATTAAAGTTATCTGGAAGTTTTGTTTCCACATTTATGTGAAAGTTCCTTCATCCGTGGTTAAATGTCGATTGCAGTCATTGATTTGTTTCTCAATCTACTGGTCACTCAACAGCACATGAAGTTTTTACAGACATCTAAATTTTTTCAAGTTTCTATTTTAACTGTTACTAGACGACCCGTGAACCCATTGGGTTCCCGTTGTGACCGGTTGATTAAAAAAAAAAGATAGCTCCAGCGAACTATACCGGTGAGGTTGTTTGCATTGATCAAATTCTCCCGAAGAGTACTGACTGATCGGGAATTGATTTTTAATAATTTTTTTTGTTGTCCGATTTGAACGAAACTTGATACTGCACACCGCAGGAGAATGGTGAGTTAAGGTGGCCCTAAAATTTTTGCGCTATCATGTACCGTTTTGGCTGTATTTTGGGAACATACATAAATATATACAAGATGAGCGTTTCAGTAATATATAGATGGTAAAGTTTAAAATATATATTTTTATTTTCCCAGGAATAGAAAAAGACAGCTTAGATCATTTTGTGTTTAAAATTGTCTGCCTTTTAATGGTCTGAGGTGCTATACATGAATGTCTCCTTGATGTGTTGCTGCCTTGGTCTGCCTGTTTATGTTTAATTAGTTTGAGACCTTTGCCATCTGTTGCATTTTCCCTTTTGCTTGGTTGAATAAAACGTTTTCGGCTTTAGCCTTTCCAGTTTTTTAATTGATGGCCAATACAAATATAGAAAACAGGTTTGCTCTCATTCAGTCGTGTGTGAGTGGCCTCCAGACATCAAGTTGGGCGTGCAAGGCATGATCCAGTGAGCCAGGTGACCATTTGAGTGTGTTAGGCTAGTCGTACATGTCAGGCATGAGTAGTGTCCAGTGAGCCAGGTGCCCAGTTGGAAGTGAAAGGTAGCCAGTGGGTCATGTATGAAGTAGTCATTGAGTCAGTCAGCCAGTCATTCAGGGACGTAAGGCAGCCAGTGAGCCAAGCAGCCATTCTTTTGCAAGAGGCAACAGGCTAAACCCACCAGACCAGTTTGTACTCGACCTGCACAATTGCTTAATCTCTGGCCTCTGCCAGCAATTCAAAATCCCCTTTGGAGTGCACCACCTTTAAAACGCAATGCCATCCATAATGGTTCATATTTGATGTTGTTGCATCTTCATCTATTGTAGGAACAACATTTTACGTCATCCGTCTGTGCCACCCCTACATTTTATGCATGCAGCGTTTGTATGTTATGCACCGTTTGGCTATCAATCAGATTTGGGGAAAGCGCTTCTGTTTCTTTTCCACTTCATCGCCATCACCATTTTTCATCCGGGCAAAGTGTGCAAAAGTCGACGTTTAATCATTAATTTTTATTTGTACCGTGCTCGTAGGTGATTCGAGACCTGTATTAAAACAGCCTTTGTACCTTCATCCTTTACAACACACAATTTGAATGACTGTTATATATTTTTTCCTTTCCAATCTTTTTATGCTCAGATTATTTGTGCGTAAGCGTTTCTTTAAGTGCTTGAGTGAACTATGAGCAGATGTGTGACTATTACTACGACATGTTGCTTGGTGGTCTCACTTTCGCAAACGCCATTAAAGTCGTCCGTTCTAGTTTTGAATTATTTGACAGAAAAAGGTACGAGACGAGAAAGGCCTGAAGCAATGCTGTCACAAAATATGGCTGACCTGCATGATTAAAGTTGGTGTTTAATGATTGAATAAATATTATTAAAGTTACAGAGTTTAATGATCACCTATTCAGACTAACAATAGCCACAGTGATTCCTCCAAACAATACATGACTTTGGAAATGACATGAATAGGAATGAGGACTTTTGCGCATGCGCTCTATGTGTGTTTACAGTGATTCGGTTCTTCTCATCCGGACACTTTATTACCTCCGCCACCGAAGGTGAAGGAGGTTATGCTTTCACCACTTTCTGTCTTTGTTTGTGTGCAGGATATCTCAAAAAGTTGTGAACGGATCTGGGTGAAATTTTGTGCACTGATAGGGTGTGTTACAAGGATGAACTGATTATATATTCGTGAAGATCTGGATCCGACTACTGGAATTTTAAAAGTGATTCTTCAGCATTGATAGATAGGGTCAAAAATGATATGTCGCACGATATCTCAAAAAGTGGTGGACGGATTCGGATGAAACTTGGTGGACAGGTTAATTCAGTTTTGGCGAAGATCCGAATCTGTATCCGACAGCTATAATTTTTTAAAAGTGATTCTTCACCATTGAGAGATCGGGCTCAAGAACAATATGTAGCATGATGTTTCAAAAATGTAATGGGCCAGATATGTTCTCGTGGATCAGGCATGACAGGGTAGAGGTGTGCACTCTACCGAGTTCCTTTCTCGTTTTTTTAAGTGATCCTTCACCATTGAGAGATCGGGCTAAACTAATAAATAGAATGATATTTCAGAAATGTATTGGGCCCGATATGTTCTTGTGGATCAGGCATTACGTGGCAGAGGTATGCTCTGTACTGAGTGTCCTAGTTTAACCTGCGGTTGCTAGCATGACATCTGGAAGTGAAATAGTCTTTTCAGCATAATTTTCAACATTTAGACAAAAGAGTGACAACTTCAAGGTGGTTATCCATAATTGTGTTCCTGAATGCTAATCGGACTCATGGAAATCCAGTAAATACGAGAAATATCCGTCCGTGTATGAGACTGAGCGGTGTTGAGTTCCTTTCATTTTCTGTTCATGGAAGCAAGTTGCTACAGTGGGTATATGTATATATGTATATGTATATGTATATGTATATGTATATATGTATATATGTACATAAATATATAAATATATATTTAAACATCAGATGCACCTCCTGACTGTTATGATCAGCATCGCCACAGATTATGTCTCACCCGGTAAAACCGCATAATCCGCAAAGAACAACCATCTGTCCACCACCGAGACAATTGTTCCCACTAATGCAAACCATTCAACCAGAAGGTACGTGATGCGATTGGCGAGTAAATCAAAACATGTGGAGTGCGACGACGACGGAGCATGTAGGCCTATATCCAATGGAGATCGGGGGTGGGGGGAGCTCGTCACACTCCATGTTTCGATATATATATATATATTTGTACAGTAATCCCTCACTATATCGCGGTTCACCTATCGCGCCCCGGTTCATCGCGGGTTTTCCCTTGGAACGTAACTAATTTTTTCTGCGGATTCCCCGGTATATCGCGGTAATAATATATAAAATATAAATTATTTAAGCAATAAATTATAACGCGTGGTGCTCGACGAGTCACACAACGCACGAGACAAAGTTTCGCTTGTGAACTTCGAATATTTTCTACGTTTTTTTCTCCAAGCCCTACGATGCGCCCAAACGCCCTGCACCTTCTAAGGCTTCTGGCAAGGAACCGAAGCGCCAGAGGAAGGTCCTGACGCTCCAGGAGAAGGTTAAGGTGCTCGATATATGCTTCAGGAAGGAAAAAGGTTTGCCGCGGTTGGACGAGCACAGCCAAACCGACCAGACCAGACAAGTCGATTCCCGGCACCTCAAACCCGATCATTGCCAAGCCGACCAGACCAGACGAGTCGATCTCTGGCACCTCGAACCCGATCATTGCCAAGCCGACCAGACTAGACGAGTCGATCTCCGGCACCTCAAACCCGATCATTGCCAAGCCGACCAGACCAGACGAGTCGATTTCTGGCACCTCAAACCCGATCATTGCCAAGCCGACCAGACCAGACGAGTCGATTTTTTTGGGGAGGCATCCATTCATCGCGGATTTTCACTTCTCGCGGGGGGGGGTTTGGAACGTAACCCCCGCGAGAAACGGGGGATTACTGTATATATATATATTGTAGATGGGCAAGTTTTGCAGTCTCTTGGCTGTGATTATCTTCTCTGACAGCATTGCCTTACCCAAAAAGCCCGAATTTCCCAATTTTTTCCTCCCTCCTCTCCAACTACTGTATTATCTTCAAGGTGTTTACAAAGTCCTATTACCTCCTCCATAGAACTTGATAAATTAATATAATTAAGACACAGCTGTAAATGTAAACTATGAATCGGTCATTTCAAATATCAGCCATTACGTTGTCTTTCCTGTGTGAGGTCGTTTGTGAGCCCAGACGCTCATTACTGCACATTCTTCATCCGATTATTTACTTTGGTCTGCTATTTTGTTCTCGAACAAGGATCAGAATATCATACCTATAAGACATCGGGACGTTGTAAACACCCTGTACATCAGTATTTGTGCCCCATGCGTGCCAGCATTCTCATCGGTGAGTTCGTTTTGTCAAACGCCGAGCTGGAAAACCAATCTATCAGTTTTGATGATGCAGGTTGCTCTCCCAAAAAGGATCTTTAAATCAATTAGAAACAAAACCACATATTGCATCACATCTGTACTTGACATCAATGCATAGAAACTAGATCAAATCTGTGCCACACCTCTATGCATACATAATAAATAGATGGCCTTTAAGAGCCTGTTAATTAGTTGAAATATTTCACTGAATAAATCACCATATGCCTGGCATGAAATTGGTGCCTGTCTGGTGGATAAATAATCAATTTATCACTTGCTTGGTAAATATCTCTGTCTGTCGAGACAGGGAGGCAGTTCGGTTTTGCTCTTGGTTAATTGCACATTCTGGAAAGCTGTCATTGTTTTGGTAAGCTCGGGACAGTGTGGGTTTGCAGAGCTATTGACATCACTGTTTGACCTTTACCTGTTAATTTGACATTCACCGTAAAGGTGAATGTCATCGCAAAAAGTGAGGTGCTGGGCTGTTGGCACGGTGAAACCGAAGGCTTCAGTTCTTCTTCATAGTTGTTTGAAACTTTCAAACCTCATTAGAGAAATAGATGCAAACCTTTTTTTATGATTCCTATTCTTACCGATTTGCCATTTTGTTTGTTGAGAAATTGTCGGTGATAGTCCACCCCGAGAGTGATTCTTCTTTGGAATTCCAAGAATGTACATTTTCTGTTCTCCCAGTTCGTTTTGTCATTCCTTTGCAGCCTCTAGTCACATTCTGATGACCTTTGCTGAGCAGGTTTCTAATTTTGTCATCTTTAGTTCTTCCTTGGGAACAAAAACGGATTGATTCGCTTTTGAAACAGGTTAGACCAGCTTATTACACAAGCTTCCGACTTGGGAGCACAAGCATCCAAGTCATGCATACAGCTAATGTTCCAGCAATTTTGAAGTAGACTATCAGGGTGTCTGCTTTAGAAATTATAAATTTCACATGACTGGTTTAATATTGATAATCGTTTGAAATCACGAGTTGGTCGTGATTTTGACTCCTTGGGGGTTGTAAAGCATCAAAATCTGTGACTTTACGTCCCATGGAGTCAAAATTATGATTAACGATGTTCTGTTTTGTTTATTTCCTGCATTCACTCTTGCAGCAATCGATGTTCAATTTGCAGCTCTCTGGTGTTTATTTACCTTTCAGCCATTCTGCATTATCTTTTGTTTAGCCAATTAATAATCTGAAGGATTAATTTGACTTTGACGACCTTTTGATGTAACACTTTAGAAATTCAAACAAGTGTTCATGTAATGACCGCTCGTACAACTAAGGCAGAAAACCAAAATAGCAACC
>CM068956.1:107942560-107954720 GCA_035128595.1 Eptatretus atami | reverse complement strand
GTTACGTGCATAGTCCGTGAGCGTCAGCTGTGGCTGTGTGGACATGTGGTTTGTTTTCCTGACGCTGATCTCACTCACCAGATTCTCTCAGCGAGGGAGCCTCTTGAGTGAAGGAGGCCAATGGGCCAACCATGTGCCTCGTGGTTGCAGTATGTTGATAAGCATCTCAACGAGATGGGGATGGGCCAGGCATCTGCCTTGGGGATGGCCAGACGGAGGCCCCTGGAGTACCGGCAGCAAGTGGATGCAGCGACGTGTGAATCCGGCGCATGCTCTCACACCTGACCTGACCTTACCTGACCTGACCTTCACAGGAAGAGTGCTGCATCGCAAAGTGCATCATCCCTTGGATGGACGTTAAGTCGGGTGTCCCATCTTCTAGTATTGGTTGGTGGACATTAAAGATCCCACAGTGTCTTTTTCAAAGTGTCAGTGAGTTATTGCCAGCACCCTGATCAAATTGCAAATTGCTGGCCAACTCACCTTCAGTCAAACATCAGGCCTGGAAAACTGGTTTGTTTGAAATGTGGGCCAAATACTTCCCTGGATAACCCCACAAGAAGGTGGAAATAATTTTTGGCATGAAGTATTAGTTGTCGCTAGCCCACTTAACCTGAGATATTTTCTTTCGCTGGCAACATCAAAGGTACATACTGCATGTTGAATGATGTGAATACATTGTTTGTGCCACATCACTACTTCCCAACATAAATGTATTGCGATTCACATTGTGATTGCATAATCATTTGAGCTACAACAAAATTTCAACTTTTAATTTTTTTCCTTTTTTATACAAAGTCGAAGATCGTGAACGAGCATGGACATAGAACAGATCAGGATGCGAGAGAGAGAGAGAGAGAGAGAGAGAGAGAGAGAGAGAGAGAGAGAGAGAGAGAGAGAGAGAGAGAGAGAGAAAAAAGAAAACCCTCTTTAGGGATGAGTGATAAAATGGAGGGAGAAATGGACAAATGTGGGGAAGAATGAGGGGTTGAGGAGGACACGTGGGGTGACCAAAATGGATACAGCCGCAAACTCTCAGGAAGGAAAAACTGGAAACGTGCAAAGACATGGGCTTTGGGGAGGTTTAGCTGGGTTAGAAAAGAACATGGTTTTGGATGGGGGTGATCTTAGATGAAGAGCAGCTGAAGGAAGCAATACTGAAGATCTGGATTCCAAGCTTCTGGAAAATTGAGCTATTCCCTGGTGAATTACCGCGTCACTATCAGACTTGGTAAAAACCCAGCTGGCTTAGAAGACTTCAGAAAGAGGATAATCTGCAGTCACAGGCAACACAATGTTGGTCGACTCTCAACCTCCTCATGGCAACTTGCAATGGACACCAACATGATGTAAGAAAAAGCAACAGCAATCAAATACACCTTCCTTCAACAAAACCAAAAACACTTGATGTTGCTTGTTCAGAAAGTTTTGCTTGAAAACTAAAGCAGTTTTTATTTCCAAAATGATTTAACAAAACAGACTTTGAGGCTGTTTCTGCAGCTGCTGGCGAGAGGACAGGTTTGTGCTGCTGATGCAACCTCGGGGCATGGATTTTCAGGGCAACTTGCAACAGAGTGCAGTATTTTTTTTGTTTTGTTTTTTAACTTCGTAATTGGCCGATCGTTGAAGACTATGAGCAAGGTGCTTATTAATTTCCTTATTGTTCCCCGACCTCCCCGATGGAAGGATATTAGAATCCCAGCCACTTTCGGGATGGTTTGATATTAATAAAATTGCTAAAACTTTTATTTATTTATTCTTTTTTTGCCTTCATACTCTCTCTTGATAGAAAGATCACGTTTTTTACACTTAATTTTGCACATTGATTTGTCAATTGTGTTTAATGTCTATGTCCTTTTATTGATGAATATATCAAGACATATATTGATTCAAAGTAACACGAATAATACAGATGCTTAAACTTGTATCCTCTTTTTCTAATTAATTGTTTTGCTTCCATTATTGATTTAATTTGTTCTTTATTTTTATACGTAATGTAAAATGTCAACCGAGTCCAGTGGGGATTAAAACCTCATTATGTTTATAACTCTGTGGACCATTTTCAAACTTTGAGCTTTTTATTCTGGCGGAAAAATCTGAGAATTGGTGTGATGTCACTGGAGAGCATGCATGCTATGTTTAACCGTCATCTGATGTTCGACCCCGTGCGCTTACATGCCTCACCACCTCCAGACGTCTTTGAAGATGAGATGAGCTCCACACCGCCGAACCGCTACTCCCCAGCACGCATCACCCCAGGTCTCGGCTCGCCCGGCGTCTCACCCTCTGCACCGCACTACTCGCATGCCAGTTCACCACATCTACCAGGCAGCGTAAACGTACTCGCAGACTTTTCCGTCCACCCTCGAGGTGAGCATGGTTATGACCGAACACACATTTATTAAATTATTTGTAGAATTGCAAGATGGCTGAGATTCCATGAAGTAAAAATGCTGAATTATTTAAATTCCAAAAGGAATGGATGAGGACAATATTATGTTCTGTTGTTACATATGTCAGAGTGTCGCAACTCAGATTTTTTTGGTCCTTTGAAGATCTTCAGCTGCTGATCTGATTAATTAGCATTTGCCAGTGATATCAAAGTATTGATTGTAGGAAGGATGTGCCATGTGGTGGTGGGTGGATGGGTGGAGTTGGGGGTGGGAGGTTGGGATGGTGGAGTTAGACCTCCTGTTGCCACCCAGTGACGTGTCGGTTTTCAACTGATTTTCTACCATTCATCAAAAAGAGATTTCTCTCGAATTGAATAATGAGTATATTAATAGAATGCAAAGATGATTGTGTTTAGGAGAGTAGGGGTGACAGTGTGTGTGTGGTTGGAATAAGATGGCCCATGATTTTGTGAGTGCCTGAACCAAAGTGCTGAAAAGCCATTAAATCCCTGTAATCCTTTTGTAGCTTTATGGGTTTAATGAAGGCTTTGTGCTGTGGCCTGCATTACTTCCACTCATATCTCACTAAGCTCTGTCCTTTTTCTTGTATTGGGTTCTGAAACAAACTCATCTGCCACCTTGCACGAGCATATTATATGAAGATGTGCTGCAGCCAGGGTTTGATTTATGTTCTGTATAATGTATATAGATTGCGTATATGTATGAGGGGCAGTCAATAAGTAACCTTAAATGGCGATTTATAAATTTGAGAATGTAATGTGTGTAGTTGTCGACGACATATGTTATATCTATGGCTAAGAGTCATGTTTTGCCAATTTTAAATCTGGCAACCTTGAGCGTATGACGTCAGTAGAGCAGTTCCAAGATGGCGGCTCCCTTAGAAGCATGCACCAAGGAGGCAGCAACGTTCTGTTATCCGTTTCTTAGGAAGTGAGGGTGTGAATCCAAGTGAAATCCATCACAAAATGAAAATGCAATATGGTGATGCAGGTGCACAAACTGGGACAGGAAGTTTTAAAAGTGAAGTGTCCAGTGTGGCAGACGCTGCTCACTCGGGCCAGCCTCAAACAGCTGGACTCATGTTGTAGATATATATATATATATATATATATATATATGTGTGTGTGTGTAGATATAATATATATATATAATTACATAGTACCGCCTCACAATGTATTCCTGAAATTGGGGAACGATGCTCTTCCTTCAGGATGAAATTGTTGAATGATATTGTATGTTGTGCATGTGTGATTGTAATTTCACTCTGCATTGCTCTGAGTCAGCTGGGAGTTGTGTGCTGTTCTCTGTTTTGAAAAAATGGTCACGAGTCAGTAAAAACAACTTGTTACTTCTTTGTCGGTGCTGTGTGTACCAGAGGTTCGTTCACAAAAGGATGTGCCTAGCCGGTTCCACATAGAACGACCACATCTTATTGCATCCCAGGAGAAACCCAAGGCACCTCTTGTGGACATGCCCATGCCTTCGACTGGTATGAATAGAACATTATATATATATTTTAAAACATGAGCTCTTCTGGCTTTGTGCAGGCCAATAAAGCACATTCTGCTTCTCCTTTCAACACCATACCTCTCGTTGTGACGTCATTATCTCCCTCACTTGGTATGCTGGGATTCAACCACAATTTTCTACCATGCAACAACATTATGTGACGAATCAATTTGAAATTTCTGCTCATTTTGAATAATTGTGCAGAATGCCCATATTTGGTGTTTGTGTTTGTTTTGACGGTCTTTGTTTTAACAAAATCTAAGGTTTTTACCAAAATCCAAAGGTTATTTGCTTTCATTGGAAGAAATACAAAAACTTAGCGAAGAAAGGTAACGACTCTAGAAATTGAAAATCAAGAGCAGATTACATTGAAAAAGAGTGGGATCACACACTCAATTGTTCAAATATTTTTACCTCCACCACCTAACGTGGCCGGGGGTTATGTTTTCACCACTGTTTCTCTTTCTGTCTCTGTCTGTCTCTCTGTTTGTTATTTGTCAAATTTCTAAAATCCTCAGTTTTCATCCAATTGATTTGAAATTTGAAGAGGATTTATATTTCAGGTCACTGAATTCACACAGCCAATTATTAATGAGGTCAACATAGGCCAAGGGTCAACAACTTTGGTAAAGTTTCTAAAATCCTCAATTTTCATCTGATTGACTTGAAATTTGAAGACGAGTTGCATATTTGGTCATTGACTTCAACCACCATATATTGCTGAGGTCAAATTTATTTTATGGATTTTGCAAGTATCGTGCTCTGCACGACGTCGTCGTCTTGTTTGTTTGTCTGTGAACCATATGTCTCAAAAAGTTGCGGACAGATTTGGATGGAACTTCGTGGACTTGTTAGGTGTATGACCAGGAAGTATTGATTCCATTTTGGTGAAGATCTGATTCAGGATGCAGATCCGATATCTTTTAAGTGATTCTTCACCATTGAGTGACAGGGCTAAAAAACTATATATAGCACGATATCTCAAAAAGTTACGGATGGATTTGGACGAAACTTGGTGTACAAGTTGGGTGTATGACAAGGAAGAAGTAGTTCAATATTGGTGAAGATCTGAATCCGGATGTGGATATGATAATTTTTTAATTGTTAGAAGTGATTCTTCAGCATTGAGAAATTGAGCCAAAAACAATATACTGTATACTGTTGCGAATTCGCGCCCGCCGGCGTGCGGACGGCCACGTAACTAGGATCACGGCATGTCGCCCACCGGACGGACAATTCAGTCGTGACCCTCCGGGTACTATTGCCCGGAGCCAGTCACGGGTGGGCCTTTCGACCTCACCACAATCGTGCCAATCGGCCCGCGTAGGTAGGGGTGTTCGCCAAACTCGACCTACCTAAGTACCCACGCGGATGGTAAACCGGGCAATCGTACCTCACCGCAGGTCGACTCCGGACACGAGCCGCTTGGGCGGCCCGTTCCGTACTATCGGGATAACCGAGCGGTGTTATCGTCGACCTCGGACGGTTCAGATTATTTACCGGGCATTTTGCACCCACTACGAACCTTACGTGAAGCAGGATAGGAGGGTAAATAAAGAAAAGACGAAGCGAAACGGGAAAAACAGTTCACACAAGCATTTTTACGTGACACACGGAAGCACACATATACAGCCATACAGTCAAAATGCACATATAGAACCAAAACAAAGCAACAACGACGCAGAGTTACTACCGACTACGCGCACACACGGCAACACTTATACAGTTCCACTTTACAGACGGCGCCAACACAACATTTACACAAAAGCAAAGGAAAGAAGCCACCCTCAAAGACAAGGAGGCAGACAGGCCTGTAGGCCAAATGTGCGCGGGACCTAGAGGAGCGGCCAGGCCACGAACCGGGGGGGGGGGGGGGGTCCTACCGCGTCCTCTGTGACGCGTTGGCGGACGAGCCGCAGATGTGGCCGCGCGGCTGTGCCCCGACTCCATGCTCCTTGGCGGGTTTCGTTGGCACAACGTTTGGAGTGGGGTGGGAAAAGGGCCCTTTTTTGACTATCTCAGCGCGGGGGAAGGGGGAATTGTTGATGCCCTGGGGGAGGAGAATGGCTGGCTGGCTTGGGTCCCGCGACGAGCGATCCACACCGCGACCGTCGTCGCGACCGCCGTCCTTCTCGCTCGGACCCGAGCTCCTTTGCCTCTTCCCGTAACTCTTCTCAGCCGACTCCAGAACCCAACTCTTGCCAACCGATGACTTCGCCACCCGATCCACTTACTTCATTCGCTTGCGCTCGCCTTCTTATAGGCCGGCAGGAGCAGCTAATATGCAATATTTCGGATCAGGATGACCTCGGGGGCGGAGCCACGCTCGCCAATTGGACGGAGGAAAAGTGGGCATGAACCTCCCCTGATCCTAGAATTTGCATATATCGATTTCACACAGACGCGCCTGGAGGCGGGGCCAAGCCGCCCCGCGCTTGCTAATTGGACGGAGCAAAAGTGGACGTGTAGCCGTTTTTGATCCGATTTTTCCCTCGGAAAGGCCGCTATTTGTGCTCGCGGCTCGGTGCGTTCGGCACCAATCGCCGAACGGGCCCGAGACAGCCCGACGCTCAGTGTTCACAGGTGGTGCGGGATGGCCGTAGAAGGAGAGAGGTGAAGGTGGTGGAGGGTTTTTGGTGGTGGTGGTTGATGGTTATGGTGCCGTTTGGGAATGGGGTGATGCGGTGATGTGGGAGCGAGTTGTGAAGGTAAAGGTCGTGGCTATTGGCGTTGTTGTTGTTGGAGCGTGGTTGCAGTTGGTGACGATGGCTGGCATGGTGGTTGTTGTGTGATGGCGGTTGAGACGTGCAGACGTGGTTGGTTCAAAATAAAGATAGAACAGAAAAAAATGGCTAACTCAAAGCGTCGCAGCCGGATGAATCACATAAATTCCCTCTATACAACGGGTTTGGGCTAAATACACATCTACTTAGAGATATCTCACTACGGGCCCTTCATGGTGTAATGCGAATTTCCACAGCCGTAACAATACTATAGCATGATATTTCAAAAAATTATGGATGTATTATGACAAAAAGTTGTGTTCGATGACAAGAAACAAACCAATTAGATTTGGTTCAGGTCAGCAGATCCGGCCTATTAGTCAGATACAAAATGTAAACTGTTTAGCCTGGAGGAGGTACGTGCTCCATCGAGTGCCGTTGCAGTTGTCAATGGTTTTTGTCTTTATGGATAATTAACTTCACATTATACTGCATGGCTAGTCAGGTGCCAAATCCCATTTATTGGCAGGAATCTGCTGCATCACTTTTTTGATCTGGATTTGATTAAAAGCTGGTCTCATAAATAAATATGCCCTTCAATCCTCGCACAGTCTCTCAGTCACACCCCGTCACTCAGGAAGAATTGTCTGCACTGATCTATTTTCCACATGAGCCACTGGAAAATGTTCAGTGTCTTGATTGTATCGGCCTCATCATCAGCCGTGACCTCTCTTGGGCTGACCACATATCATGTCTCAAAAGCCAACCACATGCCTTGCATCTCTCTGTCGTTCCAAGTCATTCCTTGAAATATCATAGCTACTCAGCCCATAAGCCCTTTATTCGCTGCCTCATTGGGGACTGATCTTCTCTATGGGATGGGCTCCAGAATCACATTCTCTCTCTCTCTCTCTCTCTCTCTCTCTCTCTTCCTCTCTGTCTCTCTCTCTTCTCTCTCTTTCTCTCTCTTGTCTCTCTCTCTCTCTCCTCTCTCTCTCTCTCCCTCTCTCTCTCTCCTCCGTAATATATGTTGAAATCTAAAGCTCTCATCATTATTGACAGTTCAACTGCACTCACTCCATGGCTTCAACAAGTGGTGGACCACTATCTCATGTCATCCCCTATTTCTTACCCATGATATTTTCTACCCCTATTAACCCTACTAACCCAACCATCTTATTTGAAAATTACATTGTTGTCCTCCCCTCCTTCTCTTTCTCTACTCTCTTCCTGTTCATTCATTCATGCTTGTTTTGTCCACCTGTGACCACACTGCCCCACTGTCGGTTTGTTGCCTTTTCGCCTTTTGTCATCTCACAATTTTCATTGAGCTGAGATATTATTAAAAATGTTCATTTTCCACAGCTTATTCTCCATTAGAAATTTTGGACTTGGTGTATCATTTTACTTTTCTGTAGTATATAGATATATATATATATATATATATATATATATATATATATTATAATATATATATTGTATACAAGCAGCGATGTATAGACCATCTATAAGCAATAACGAGCTGTGCTTCCCCATGTCTTGGGTTGCTCACCTGCAGTTTTCTTCATTATTATATTTTCTTTTACGGATGTTGTCCGTTCTGTCAGGTTAAAAAAAAAAAAATATTCATTTGCTTATTTATTTATCTCGGTGGATC
This sequence comes from Eptatretus atami, assembly GCA_035128595.1. NCBI lineage: Eukaryota > Metazoa > Chordata > Myxini > Myxiniformes > Myxinidae > Eptatretus > Eptatretus atami. The sequence continues at coordinate 107,946,417 of CM068956.1, read as the reverse complement.
AGCTTTGATGTCCATCAGCACGGCAAATCATTTCAGCTTTCAATATACCCGGAAGGGTACTGGATCTTTAATATCAAGTCAAATGAGTCACCAGTGTTAGAAATGAAGGCCTTTTATGGGTAAAACAGACTAGATTGCCTTCACTTCAAAAAAACACACGCCAAACAAGGAAACTGGAATGATTGTTATGCTTCGTTAAACTCAAAGTCAAGGACTTTGCTAATCAATTAAAGTTAATTTATTATCCACCACCCAATATTGCTTCATCTAGCTGGAATGGCTCACTCCCATTTCCTTCATCTTTTCATGACTTGTCTGTGGAACAACTCCCTTGTTGTTTTCCACTATCTCGTGACCTTCTGTCCAATTCTTCAAGAGTGCTGCCCCTCGTCATTCATGATTTCTTTTTTACCCACCCCTATCTCTTTCCTACTTTCATGACCCCCCCCCCCCCCTCACCACAATATAATCCTGTGGATATTATGCATGATGTGATTGTTGGAGAGCGCAATTCAGACAGACTAGTGTCTGTCGATCAAATCGTGTAAATAGTTACTCTCTTGGGTAGTGATCGGCGCAAGAAGCAAGTATTTTCAGTCCGCACCGCAAGATTGTGGGACAGGAGGGGGAGGAGGGGGTAAAGGATTTCTAGATCATGGATTATATGAGCTTGTTGGTTTTGCCGATATTACATTTCCCCTTTGCTTTGGAGGATTCACAAATGTATCTACAAAAAAACAGTTGAACTTTTCTTTCCTCGCTCTCTGTAGTAGGTCTAGAGTTTCACAGAATGAAATGTAATACAAAGGCCAATTGAAAATTGATCGAAAATGTATAGTCCATCTTTCCATTTGATTATTTCGGGTAAATGAAGATCGGATCATTATTGGTTGCAAAATTAACCACACACTGACAAACGTGATGTATGTAGACTTGAAACGCTGAAACCATTGTGGGAGTTCACGACATCTACGCAAGTATATGTCTGCACTGTCCTCTTCTGGGGAGAAAATTCTTCACTGGCCAATTTTAAGGATCATTTTTGATAACAGATCTATTTCCCTCGCTATCCGAGAACACGCATCTGCCAGAAGAGATCGCTCTCTGTACCTGGCCACTCCATTTACGTTTTGCTCATTAAATTCCTCTCGTCGTAAGAGAACTATTACTGGGCAGTTAGTGAATCCAAGTTTTTTATTACAATCATGATCTATAGGAAAACAATATCCGTGAAAATTGGAGCACAATCGCTCACATGAATGCAGATGCATCGGGAGTGAATGCAAAATGGCACACGCGGTTGCTTTATGGGTAATGCAGCAAATTTGCTTACCTCATTGAAATTATGACACAGGTTCGTTCATTTCGCAGTGTGTAGGTAAGAGGACATGCATTCTCGATATTTTGACCGGATCATCCGGCGGAACACCATTCAGCGATAGCGCCACTTTCATCTGATGTTGAGTTGTGTCTCAGCAAAACAGTAGATGAGTGGATGCCCAACACACCTGCACTCCCACCCTTCAGCCTTTGAGATATGCCTCATTAAAGTCACAGATCGAAATGTAACTTCATTCACTGTTGTGAGATTATGGAAGCAGTGCCATATTGTCAATGATCCAAAAGGTGGCAACCGATTCGACCGTAAATAAGCCAGTCTGGCATGTGGTTCCTGGGTCCCACAGCAATGAAGGAGTTTATATGGATGTAAGCATAATTAATAATTTATTATTATGCAGTGTTTCATGCTTTTGTAAATCCTATTGAAATTGTTCTAATCACTTAAATTGGCACCATTTTGTATAAGGGCTTGTTTTCGAAATTTAGTGTCAATTCCACGGGCATTGCTTGTGGACGTGCCACGGTTTGCGTCAATAAATTTGTGCCATCTGCGGGAATATCACTCTAAAAATACCCTTAAGATTGCTGTTGTTTCATTTCACTTTGCTTTAAGTTAATATGGGCTGTATCGTAAAAGGCCTTACAAAACAAGATACTAGAATAGGACAATAAATGTAAAAAAAATTCGATTATTAAAAAAAAAAAAACGGGAAATGAACTTGTACAAAATATATACATGTTTATTTATTCTATATACACCTTGTTCAACTTTTTGCATGGCATTGACATATGAACATTGTGAGGCATTCTCATCAAAATAAAACTTTTTAAAACGTGCCAAAGTGTATTTATGTACATCAATAAATTAAAGTTGATGGACAGATAAATAAAGATATTCAAAAGTTATGGACGATTCAGAGAAATTTGGTGGACGAGTTGGTGTGTGACCAACTGTCAAATTGATTAGATACTGTGAAAATCCAGATCTGGATATAGGAACTTTTTAATTATAAAGTAGTTTTTTTCGCCATGAGAGGATCGCCAAAAACGAGTACTATAGGCATTGATGTCTCAAAAAGTTGTGGACGGAATTAGACAAAAACCAGCGTGGATGATGAGGTTTAGGTGACAAAGAGCAAGCTGGTTTAGATTTTGGTTCAGGTCAGATGCAGATCTGAGCTTATGCAGTGGATACAAATCAAAAAACTGTTCAGCTGGTTGGAGGTATGCCCTCTACCGTGTGTGTGTTGTGTGTGTGTGTGTTGTGTTGTGATGTGTGTTGTGTTCTTGAGCTTTCCTGTTTACTTCTTGGGCAGTGTTTGATCCACAGGAGTGTTATTCATTTGCATATTTATGATCCTGAAATATAGCTATGTAGATCATTTTCTTTCCTTGACTAACACTTTTATCATTTAAAGCTGTAGTATCCCTGCTATATCTGAAGTCCATTTGGTATTAAAAAGTGCTTATTACAGTACAGGACTTTTAATATGAGGATATATATGTAACAAATGATTAAAAAAAAGTCGACAAGTTAATGATCACGATAACCTAGGATAAATGCATAACTTTACATTTTTCCTCCGATGCGAAGGAACATTAAACTCCAATATTTTGGTGAAAAAGGGCCCAAATAGGCACTGTAATGTGAACTAGTATTAGCTCATCACACCAATGATAATCGATTAATTTTGTTTAGATCACATAAATTCTCTCGTCATTTTCCTGCTATTCGTGAAATCCCATGAAACAGTTTTATGCGCTTTACCAACGATTTCCAAAATATACAAATAGTCTGCAATTGATGTCCTTTGTGTCGTGTGCCACTTGCTGTGTTTAAGGTTACTCTCCAAACTACCATGCCCTTTCCCCACGCTCCTATCACAAGCTTGACATTGTTACCCTTATTCCTGCTTACTTTGACCCATCTGTTCTGCTGTCTGTCATCAGCTTCGCTTCTGACCCTGCCTGACCCTGTCAACACTTTGCTCCTCTCTTTTTACCAATGCCTTCATCACTGCAAAATCGATTAACAAAGAGCTTGCTTGCACCCCCCTCTTTATTTGAGAAACTTGTTTGAAAAACGAGTTTAATCCATCGCAGTCCAATGAAATCTCTTCCCACGTCACACGACACAAAAACGTTTGTGCATCCTGAAACGAGACACGTACAAGGGACGTTCTCCTTAAAGTCTCTCAATCGCCCTACCCTTTGCTAAACCCCCACACCACCCAATATGTTTCCACTCTTAAGTTCAATTCCTTAATCTCAGCGCTGGAGTTTGTAATCGTAGCTGTTGGTTTTCTGGGGGACGGTTGGGTTGTTGGAAGATTAATATGTGTGCAGATCTTCAGTTTTGTGCTTAAGCGTCTGGTAACAGCGTCGGACACATTACTTGCATAATAATACTTGGTTTGTTGTATCTTGACTCATCCACAAGCTTTCTCTCTGTGTTTTGAAACGATCTCTCTCTTCTCTCTCTCTCTTCTCTCTCTCTCTCTCTCTCTCTCTCCGTC
>CM068956.1:107912837-107925125 GCA_035128595.1 Eptatretus atami | reverse complement strand
ATCAGCATCTCAAGGAGATGGGGATGGGCCAGGCATCTGCCTGGGGCCAGACGGAGGCCCCTGGAGTACTGGCAGAAAGTGGACGCAGCGACGCGCTGCTCTGGCACATGCTCCCTCACCTGACCTGACCTTTAATCCCATTAGACCAATTTAGACATCCTCGAGCCCTTTTGACCTTTACATATTTTCATCTTTTCAGACCTTTGCCCTTTAGACCATTTTGAACCTTTCATTTGCAACCAATGACCTTTCATTTATTTGCCACACAAAATACACCATGCAAAACAAGTCCCGGTGGGGGTGTGCAATTTGATTGCTTTTTATATTGGTAAATTGTTTTCAGTTTTGTTCAGTATGCCATTGCATTACTTGTTATTTCAGGTGTGTTTGCAATATGAATGTCATCATAATTTAAGTGTCGGCGATATACATCAGGGTTCGAGAATAGAGATTGCATCTTTTGCTAAGATGATATTTTCATTTTGCCGGTGTCTCTTTATAATGTCGGTGTTCACTGCAGCACCCATAATAACTGTGTGTTCTACGTGTACTGCCTGTAGACGTAGCAGTTTGTACTTTGTTACATTTTTGTGCAATCAGTGATTGCGTTTCAGCAGAGTCAGTAAAATGCATGGCTTGGCGACTTTCGATGGCCTGCTGGCCTCCAGCGGTTGAGTGATTTGAGTTTTATATGACTTGAATTGATTGCCTGAGGTTGCAGGAGTCGATAACTGGAGGATTGGGCATCACAGAAAGTCATGGGTCACCTTTATTACCTCATTTACACAATTGTGTTTTTGTCACCCTATTAATGGCTTTGGTGCAGAATATTTTGCTGAAATTGGAATGTTTTTTTTTCTTCTGCAACTTTTGTTTATTCTTCTATAATCTTAACAATCTCATCATACTTTCTCGACAGCAATGGTGCAAGACCCAAACCGACCCTTGCCTATGGGACCCCCGTCTGAGCCAGTGCACGGGGAACCTTTTGGGGTTGTGTCCAATTGGCCTTCGTGTCTGGAGGCCGCTGTTTGTCGCTGGGGAACACAGAACACTAAAGCATCCTGTTTAACTACTTTTGACATGAATGGAAAAGTGTTTTCGACTCTGTCATATGGTGAGATTCTTTAGTTTTTGACGCTACGCTCGTGTTTGAGACTCAGTAGGTCATCACTTGGGTGTCAAATTGAAGGATCGGGCGGGGGGAGGTTGAGAGAGAGAGAGGTGGAGAAGTGTAGAAGTTGGGAGGGAGTGAGGGAGAAGGAGGATAGATGGATGTTATTCCTGCTATGGTGTGCTGAACCAGTCAGGACAGGCTGTTTGATTTCAGAGTTTTGTAGTATTTTTATGTTACAAGCTCTCTTAGTTTTTATATAACTAGGGAATAAAACTGGTTTCATGGCCTGGAATTCCTGTCAACATTCCTAACATTAAAACTGCCATAATCAGAGCTTAAAGTGATCTGTTGTTCTCTGAAGGCCCTCACCAGTAATGGCACACCATTATGCTTTTCTGCGATAATTTTTGAAACCTTTTGAAACCTCTTTTATAGCTCGAACCTGTTTTGCTTTCTGTCAACTAGTCATTCCCTCTGTCCAAAAAGGTCTAAATCTAAAAGGTTTTGTGGCAGCATGACTGATTTGTGGGGGGTTTTTTTTTTTGAGCATTGATGTCCTCGGGCATGAAACGCACTGTGCTGTGAAAGGTTTGTGCTTCATTGAAATCTGCCATGTTCTCGAGCACAATGCATTCTAAATCTATTCCATGTGCAGTTAGTGAGTGTAGTCGTTTTACCTTTTCATGCACATGTTTTCTTTGGAGGAGGTTGACTTTTATCTGTGTGTGGCTTTGTGGAAGGTCAGAAGTCCCTCTGTGCTGGTGCATGGGTGTAACCCCATCTGTCACACTGCAATGACTCTTTTGGACACAATCCTAATAATATTCTGTGGCTTGGCAAGCTGTTTGTGCCGCTATTGGTCGCTTGTATCTATTTGCATGCAAATGCAGCTGGAAAACTGTTTGCAAAAATCTCCATTACAACTGCGAGTGAGGGTGTCGGGCCTGGAATGTCTCTGCCCTTCCTGCCAAAGTGCTGTGCTACTGACAGGCTTCCCCCAATGGATCACCATTCTAATGTCATACACACACACACACACACACACACACACTCCACCCAGAGAAATCCCCCTCCTCTACCATGGATCAACATTCTGATGCCATACACACTACCCGGAGAACCCCTCACTCTCCCCCACTATGGATCAACATTCTAATGCCATGCATTTTGTTCAGATTAGGATTCTTCCAGGCTGCTATAATAGGATGATTACGGTTCAAAGGTCTGTGACCTCACACAGCTGGGGTTTTGACCTCTGTGGCCAAATGCTTTCAGTGGAGCAAACGAAGCACAAATCTCTTTAAAATGCAGAAACTGCAGATGGTTTCGTACTCTTGAATCGATTGCCTTGTGAAGAATGAAAGGAGAAATTGACATATTTTTGTTGTGAAACAGGTTTGTGTCTACCTCGTTTGTGTTTTCCACTTACCTTTTATTTGTTGCTTCCTGGCCCTCAGCTTTCATACTACTACAACGAATGGCTGCAGAAACGAATGTTATGTTAACAGATCACATTTATTTGAAGGGACAAATGGTTAATGACAGAATCTGTTAGATCAGATGAAGAATCAAAGAAGACCCAGACCTTTCTATAAAAAGTGAGGATCAGATTATGTGCTGTGGTCTCTTGGGGGGGGGGGGAGTCTACTAAGATTGCCTAAAGCTGTAGGTAGCCATTGATGCTGCATGCGTCGGGTCTCAGGCTGTGTCCAGTTTTGGAGACTCGCTTTGAAATGTGTCCCTGCAGTCGAGGACAGGTCATATTTGGTGATATTCAGAATCTCAGGAGTCTGGAGAATGAAAGTGATGTAAAGTGAGAGAGAGAAAGGGTGGTCGGCATTCCCACTTTGATTGCCATGTTCCAGATGTTGAAAAATGTAATTATAGCAGTATATCGAGATGCAGCATGTTCCAGATGTAATTGTAGCACTTTATCTAGATGCAGCTCCTACCTGTATGCTAGAGTGAGGGACTTTCCTGAAAATTGAGCAGTCATCAGAAAAGTGATGAATCAGATTTTTTTTTTTCAGAGGGACCTGGTTTGTGAACTTAGGCCCCAAAAAGGGTCATCCTACAACAGGTGAAACCCACCTACATGAAGGACACAAACGATATAATGCCATCTAGAGTGGTGTACACATATAGTATATACAAGACAACACACGGTACTGTATATTCATCAATGGTTTCAAAACCGCTGTCAATAGAAATGAAGGGTGATGTAGAGAATGAGGCAAAATGCAGCAACTTATTGATTATATTGGCAGCAACAATCTTAAGACAAAGGGAAGAAAGGGATCTAGCCCTTGTTAGAAAGGGATCGAGAAGTATTTGCTCGAAGTTTGTTTGGGTATGAGTTGGTGAGGTGGGGGGGGGTGAGAATATCCTAACCCCCATTAAACCTGATCCTTAACTCGTGCGTTGCATGGTTCTCTGGGGAAATGAACAATTCCCATTCTCTCCCCACACTGTGTAGAATGAAATATAGAGGGAATTTGTGTGCCAACCTGTTATGCAGCAATCTGATGCCACAAACGCGAAGCTTAGCAAATGGGGCCGAGCGCCCGACAAGCAAAATCACAGGACATATCCTTGAGACGCCCCTTTATCTATCTGAAATCAACATTGCGACTCGATTTGTGTTTTTGTCCCAAACTTAGCTTCGTAAATGTAAGATTTAATGTGTTATTGTATTTGCAACAATTGTGATGGGCTATCTCAGGCTGACTTCCTGAGCCCAATCTTTTTCTTTCTTGAGCTATCTTAGACTGACTTTTTGGCCCAATCTTTTCCTGGCCGCGAGACAGGCAAGCTGTGGAGCAGGAGTCGGAAACTTGCCTTCACTCTCCTCAACAAGCTTGGCACAAAGCAAGACCCTCTGCTGAAAGCAGGCCAACGGGTGAGCAGGCTCATCGAGCCTCGAATGGCATTCCAGAAAAACCTTTTTCCAAATCGAGTAATTGAAGTGAAACCAGTACAACGATTTCCTTCTGTTATTCCCCAAAAAAAATGTTGTTTACACATTATTGGAAATATTGCTTTGTTGAGGATTCGATTATCATCGGGCATGAACAGGTTTGCTTGCTCCTTCCGAAACGTGACCAATCATGATTTTGTAATCCCCTAATGTTACGATCAACCTGAATATTTGACCACTTTTTGGGCTATTTCTTGGGAATGGTCGAGCTAATCTCTAATGTGTGTTGAAGTCTCTGGAATAATTAATCAGTCTGCCTACAAAGTTGTGATTGAGTAATCAAGTCATGCTATCATATTGAAGTGAAGTTAATCCTTCGTCGGAGCGAAGTTAATCTGTAGGATTGATTACGTGTACTTTCACAAGGGTAAAAATATCGATGACAATTGTCCTGATTACTAATTTATATCAATTAAACATAACGACATGAAGGATCCACTTTCATCCGTCATTTTAATCGATAACTTTACTCTCAGGGAGAAAAGAGAAAGCAGGTTTCGAGGAGACCTGAATGTGCAAAAGAGTAAGGGAGGGGAGGAGGAGGAGGAGATTGGGACCATACTCTGTGCAGAGCGTTGGTGCTGCTTAAGCAGTCTCCTTGTCTATTGGGCACAATCCTGGACGGGTCGGCACTCCGACACAGGATACCAGAATGCTGGCACTCATTTTGCCGACCTCGGAAGGATGACAGGCCGAGTTAACCCCACCTGGTATTAATTCAACAGCTGAGCGGGATTTGAACTCAGGACCCGAGGATCCAAAGCCTGCCACCTTAACCATTAAGCCAACACCAGGACACCCGTTTAACATCTATCCAAGAAACAGCGCACACAAGGGAGGGGGTTAATTGTGAATCCATGGGTTGGGAAGGGAGTTTAAATTTCTGCTCATTCTTTTTTATACATGATATGTAGATGACCCATAAAGTTTTTTTGAGAAGAACTCAAAAAGATGATATTGATAAAAGCAACACACAATGCCGACAGAGAACCGGAAAGGTCCCGTGCGCAAAACGCTTTTCTATGCCCTTTGTCATCAGGATAATTAAACTTGAAATTCTAAGGAGTTGAAAGTGAGCAACAAGTAAGTATATTAAGCGGGATTGTCAATAAAAAGGAAAAAAAAATGGAGAAATAAATGGCAGAAACAAAGAAAATCACAGGTGGTAAAATTCGCAACAGCAATGATGCAGCACCATGCTCAGTAACGATTCAGTCCAATTTAACTTGTTACTTGTTAAATCGAAGATTTGCACGTGTATTGATTGATTGGTCTGGTCTGTTATTCTGTCCGTCTGTCTGTATGTCATTTGCCGACATGTTGCAATTTTACTCCAATATTCACAAAACATAACCACCTGGTAGAGGCAGTCACAAGCTGGAAACATTTGTTTTTCAGTTTAAAAGATCAAAGTTGGAGGTCACATAAATTGTCAATTTTCATTCAAATTATTTGATGTTTATATATATTGTTTTTTTTTTAAAAGAAGAAGGCGCTTCCAACCAAAAGTAAAAACTCGATCGACTCCACTAATTTGAGCAAAAAAGCGAGAGCAGACCCGGTCTCAGGACAACATTTCGCTGGCTTCACAACCAGCTTCATCAGGCACAATAGGCTGTGGCACATCAGGCACAATATATATATATATATATATATATATATAATCAGAAAAACATGGTTTGATAGTAAAGCCTCGTCAAAGTGAAGCTTCGGTTGACCCATGTGAGTACAGGGAGTCCTTGACTTATGAACAAGTTGTGTTCATAAGTCCATCATTCTTAAGTCGGATGTATGTAAGACGGAATTCAATTTCCCATAGACGCTGTGTTATAAATGGTGGTTCGGTTCGATAACCAAGCTCAGATAGCCTTTTTATCCCATAACTTAACACTTGACACAAAATATTTTAAATTTGCAATAAATGATAGTAAATAATACTTCAAGCAATTTTTCCCTATCGGCAATAACTCCACTGTTTTGTTTTGTTATTATTGTTGACTTAATGGGCGCAGATCCCTTTATATGTTGTAAAATTCTCACATGGTCCTTTATAATTGTTCTGGTTGTCGAATGATTAAGGTCTACCGAACGACCGATTTGGAAGGGAGTTTCACCTTTGTCAGATCGCTTTATACCGTCCAGTTTCATCTCCAATTTTTAAGTTCTGCATTTCTTTGTTGCATAAACATCACTGCAACGTTTATCAGCTATGAGTAGGGTTCGCTGTCATGGTAAAATGTATGGCACTTTGAATGCCGCTGCGAGCAGTGCAGTACATGAGATACTGTCGACCACATTGCACTCAGACTCTTTAAATCTTGTGGAAGAAAGAGTCATGCTCCGACCAACCAATGAATCCTGAGTTGCTCCACCCATGATCGGTTTGTACATATGAGTGAACATTCATATCTTGGACATTAAAAATAATTTAAATAAATAATATTGTTAAAAATACCTTATTGGGGTTGGTTTGTAAGTCTGGCATTTGTAAATCGAGGATTCCCTGTCCATCTATCAATTTTGTATTATAAGACCATGACCACATGTATGTATGAATTGCGTTTATTAATTACGGACTATTGCAATGTACATTTTATACATTTAAACTTTTAAGACCCTTTATATCCCCTTTTCACCATTTAGACTTCTTAGACCCTATAGACCACTTAGACCCTTTCGCCCTGTAACTATTGTTGGAACATCCTCTTTGGACCTTTTAAAACCCTTGAGATACTCTTAGACCCCTTCACCCTTTCGATCGCTGAGATAACTTAACCTTTTAGGCCTTTTCGACCCCTTTATACCCTAACTAATATTGGGAAATACCCTTTAGATCTTTAGACGCCTTCATTCGTCCGTTCGTATGCAGCACAAGACTGCGGGGTAGCATCATCGGCTGAGGGTGTGACTGTTCTGCTGATGCAATTCCCTCTGCTGGTTAGAGTAGGAATTTGGAATTTATCCATGGTGACTGCGATAACTCGCCTATTCTTCGTGAAGGACATCATGGGATCTTAGCCTGGTGTTGGCTCAGTGGTTAGGGTGGTGGCTTGGGATCCTAGGGTCCTGAGTTCAAGCCCCGTCGGCCGCTGAATTAATACACCAGGGGGTTGACTCAGCCTGTCATGTCATCCTTCCGAGGCCAGCAAAATGAGTACCACCAGTTCCAGTGTGTGTGCTGGTAGAGGGGCACTGCATCAGCGACACAGTCGCGCTTCAAGAAATGATAGCTACCCCGGCAGCTAAGCTGCCATATGACCACCATGGGATCTTTAACATCCACCAACAAATGCTAGCAGATTGGACACCCATTTAACATCTATCCAAGAAACAGCACACACAATGATGAATCACTCTGGTTGTGGAACAGTGGGTGAAGAGTTTATAGCTGTTTTGGGATTAGAACCTAGGCTGAACAGCTTAGAGGCAGGTGTGCATAACCACCAGGCCATTTTAGACCCCTTGGACCTTTAGACCCTTATAGATAATTATAGACCCTTTAGACATCTTAGACACCTAAGACTTGTCGACCCATTAGATCTGAAGACCCATTAGACCTCTTAGAGCTGAACACTGGAACTGATTTCCAAAGGCATCAGGTAACTCACCAACGACTGGGAAAAATGAGTTGTACTGTCTGGAAACAACTGAAAATCAGACAAACATCAATGCCAAGTTTCGCTTCATGGGAAGGGGAAAAACCTTTTGACTGGCCACCTCCTTGCTTCTTCCCTTGTACAGTAGGTTGGTTTGGGGAAACTGGCCCATGCTCCCAAAGCAAAACATGGGTTAAGCAATTGGTCATGTATGCACGTAGAAGGTGCGTATCTGCATTTTGTTATTATCCCCCGCCAACCAACGAAGTTGGCGGGGGATATAGAAATGGGTTCCGTCCGTCCGTCCATCTGTCACATTTCGTTTCCGGAGCTTAACTACAAATCCCCTCAAGATATATTTACGAAATTTGGTACACATATCAAGCAAGTGGTGAACTGGTGCCTTTTGATATTTTCTAATTGATAGGTCACATGGTTTGGCAGCCATGTTGGATTCAAGAAAAATATTAAATAATGTTTCCTCTGGAATCACATAACCTAACGAAGCGAAAATTTGCAACTATCATCTTCCATCATGTCTGCATGCGTAGTAAAAATTATGACATCACAAGTCACATGGTTTGGTGGCCATCTTGGATAGAAAAACACACCTCATCCGATTAACACGAAACTTCACACACGTATTCCACTGGAGGATTGGAGGCAGAATGTAAATTTATGATGTCATAGGTCACATGGTTCGTCAGCCATCTTGGATTGAAAATTAATAAATTTTTAAAATCTTCTTCTCCAGAACGGCTGGACAGATTGAGGCAAAATTTCACATACACTTTCCCCAAGACATCCTTTCAGAAGTTTGTTAATTTTTAATTGATAGGTCACATGGTTTGGCGGCCATATTGAATTTACCCTAAAACCTTCAAACATCTCCAGAACGGCTGGTCAGATCAAGGGGAAACTTCACATACATATTGCACACGCTTAGGGAATATAAGTTTGTTAATCCTCATTTACTATGGCGGGGGATATCGAAGACTTTGTCTTCAATGGATGCTAGTTCCCTTTTCTTTGCAACCGCTTGTTTGATTGACACATTTTTCACCGTAGATTGAAACTTGGTACCCGTCTCATGCGGAATAAGTGTGTTTTTTATATATTTTTCTGATGTCATACGTGACTTCATTATGGCGTCATAATTGCATACGTAGAATGCTACATCTGATCAGTATGAAAAAATTTTGAGGGTCATTTTCAGATAAATTGGTCAACAGAAAAAAATTGATGACATCAGTCACGTGGTTCGGCAGCCATATTTCAAAAACAAACAAACAAAAACCTTTAAAAATCCTCCCCGAAATGGCTCAACAGATCGAGGCAAAACTTTACAAGTATGACTGCCTATCCACCCACCTATGGTGTCATAGGTCACATGGTTTGGCAGTCAAATTGGATTTACCCGAAAACCTTCAAAAAATCTTCTTCTCCAGAATGGTTGGACAGATCGAGGGGAAACTTCACACATTTTCCTCAAGCCCTGGGGATACCAGGGTCTTCATGAATAATTAATAGGTCACATAGTTTGGCAGCCATATTTGATTGGAGGAAAAATACTTTTAAAATTCTCTCTTGAACCGCTGCATCAATCGACATGAAACTTCAAAATGATGATCTGGTAGTGATGGGGAATATATATTTAAAATTTCAACACGATTGGACGCATGGTTTGGCAGCCATAATTAGAATTTTTTTTTTTGGAATCTGGGTTCTTAACGATCTCCAGATTTATACTTAAGCGATCTATTCCGGCGTCTTTATCAGCCTTGGTAAAAGCCTGCTGCTGGCTTAGTGGTTCGGGTTGCTGGCGTGGGATCTTAGGGTCCTGAGTTTGAGCCCCGTTGGCCACTGAATTAACACCAGGTGGGGTTGACTCAGCCTGTCATCCCTCTGAGGTCAGCAAAATGAGTACCAGTGTGCTGGTAGAGGGGAAGAGCATCAGCAGCATAGTCGCACCTCAACAAAATGATAGCTATCCGGCAGCCAAGCTGTCATACGTAAGAGGAAGAAGAAGAAGAAGAAGAAGAAGAAGAATCAGCCTTGGTAGTTATGAAAACACTTGAACGAGAATATAAGCTACTTTGTAAAGGCTTTTGAATGTCCTCTATAGCAAACTTTTCGAAGTATAATTTGTACAAATTTACTTCAGTAGTGTAGATAGATGTAATAAATTTGCCGCCAGAAGAGTTGGCTCACACCAAGTCCTTCTCGAGACTGTGCGGGGTAAGTATTCCATGAATATCATGCAGTTCTTACAAATGAATGCTTTCAATGTCCGTCGCAGTCCCATCACCACTTTGTGTGCATTGTGATTGTCATGCAGGTGGCTCTGGTTTACTCAAATAGTGAGCCGACGACCTTTGCAGTGGCTTTCTATGCCTGCCTCTTTTCAGGCCTGATTCCTGTTCCTGTCGAGGTTCCCCGTGCTAATACGGTACGACCATACTCCTGCTCCGAACACCCACATAATCTACTCACGGTGGTTGCTTTAGCCTCGAGAGTGTATTTTCTGTTCTGCTTTAATTGTTCCTCCAGGATGCTGGCAGCCAGCAGATTGGCTTTCTGCTACGGAGCTGCAATGTTACTGTTGCCCTGACGAGTGAATTGTGCCAAAAGGGCCTGCTAAAGACTCCTTCGGGGGAGACTGTCGAGTTCAAAGGTACAAGTTGTCCATGCTGTAATCAACTTGCAGCATAGGAAGTCATGCATATGATTGTCTTGTTCCTTGTAGCTGCCCTGGACATAAAGTGGTCGTACAATGATGCCCACTACTTGGGGGATGGTAGTGGTTTAGGTGGTCGTAGTTAGGTGGCACGAATGGGTTAGAATGCAGTCTCTTGTACCATGTATCATGTGATTTATTATTTTTTTTTTAATGAAATGCTTACCCTGGTTGGCGACAGGTTGGCCGAAAGTGTTTTGGGTAACAACAGACTCGAAGATCGTGGCCAAACCCCCAAAGGACTGGTCACCACGCCTGCCAGATGCAAACAATGAAACAGCCTACATTGAGGTACGGTAATAACTTCCTTTGTGCTCCACCAATTTCCATGTTCGTGCTCATCGATGGCCTTTTGTTTGTGGTGAAACTATGAGAATATCCATAACCCTTCATCCCAAGGCCTACTGTATCTCATAACCACCATGGGTCTTTCAGAATTCTTTGTTTTGAAATTCAGCGTTATGTTATTAACGGGACTCGTCTGATTTGCAAAATGGTGAGCTGGCAGCTTCCATCAAGAAAATGTGACAGTAACCATTTTAAGCCCATTTGCTTTAATAAGCCTTGATCACACTTTGATTTCCAAGTGACCAAATGCTAGTTATGATATTCATCTAATGCATCTGGCTTAAATATTATCTATTGTTGGTTTTGGAAATGAATAACTCATGCATATATTTAGTTATTTTGGACATTGGATAATCTAGCTTTATGATAACCCTTTATCTGCCTGATGGGACAGTTTAAAGGTAGCATTCTCAATTTTTGGATGTCTTGTCCTGGTTCAATCACCAACTCTTCCTCTGCCATCCTCTAGAGTTTTACAGACAGGATGTTGCATCAATGAGTATGCTATCCTTTGGAGTGACTGCCTCATATGCTGGCATTTGTTTGTCGATGTCAAAGATCCCAAGGTAGTTTTCATAATGAGTAGGCCACTGTGTCCAACCTTCTGTCCAAATTATAAATTCCTGCACTAATCTATGGAGGCATTGCATCAGTAGTGTGGTCATTTTAATTAGGATGGCAGCATTCTGGGTACCTCCAGGAATGATGCAAGTCAGTTGGCAGGTGCTGCAGAGCATACTGAAGAAGTCCCTGAAAGTTTGTTTAAGAATGTATGAGATCGTTGTTTTACACATATACGATTTGTTAATGTATAAACAGTGACTATATTCGATGCAATCTTGAGTACAAACATATTTTTGACATGTGTGAATGATTGCCCACATACCCTTTAGTGAGTGAAGTTAGTGGATTTGATTGACTAATACACCCATTCACTGCAGGAGTGGCACGGGGAGTCATGTTATTATCCTTATTATTGCCAATTATTATTACTATTACTATTGCAATTAGGTAATTAAAAGGATCGGACCGTGCATGACATTGTAACATGTTGTATCAGGTTATTTGAAGGTTCAAGACCGTGCATGACATTATAACATGTTATATCAGGTTATTTGAAGGTTCAAGACCGTGCATGACATTATAACATGTTATATCAGGTTATTTGAAGGATCAGACTGTGCATGACATTGTAACATGTTATATCAGGTATATTTGAAGGATCAGACCGTGCATGAACATTAACAGTCTATATCAGGTTATTTGAAGGATCAGACCGTGCATGACATTATAACATGTTATATCAGGTTATTTGAAGGAGAATAAAACCATGCATGACATTATAACATGTTATATTAGGTTATTTGAAGGATCAAGACCATGCATGACAGTGTAACATGTTATATCAGGTTATTTTGAAGGATCAGACCGTGCATGACATTGTAACATGTTATATCAGGTTATTTGAAGGATCAAACCGTGCATGACATTATAACATGTTATATCAGGTTAT
>CM068956.1:107894165-107909216 GCA_035128595.1 Eptatretus atami | reverse complement strand
CCCCCAACAACTTACGAGGTGACGCTGCTCTCAATGCCGGCAAGGTCTTTGCTCAGATAATTCTTGATAGGGTTCGCCACCATCTGCTTGAGCACCAGCGTCCAGAGCAGTCAGGCTTACACCAAAGAGGTCAACGATTGACCGTATCATTGCTCTTTCGGGGCGTCACGAAACACAGACGAGAGTTTCGGCAGGGGCTGCTTGCAGCTTATGTTGATCTCTGTAAAGCGTTTGATTCAGTGAATCGGGATGCCCTCTGGAGGATTCTTGGCTTTCGTGGGGTGCCACCAAAACTGATCGATCTGATGTCTGAACTATACTCTGGTACTGAGAGTACTGTGAGATGTGTGTACCATCTCTGACTTATTTCCAGTTGTTACTGGAGTTCGTCAGGGGGTGTGTACTGGCCCCCACACTTTTCAGCACTTGTATGGACTGGATTCTAGGAGGATGTCGGAGAGATCAAGCTGCGGTGCATCGTTTGGGAGTGTCAAAATCTCTGACCTTGATTTCGCAAATGATGCACTCATCTTTGCGGAGACCCTGGATATCCTTTTGGGGCTCTCGAGGTGCTGAATGAGGAGTCAGAGCCACTGGGATTACGGGTTTCCTGGGTAACAATCTCGACTGAGCTAAGATCCTCGACTCTCCACATCCTGTCCAAGATAATGAGAAGGTAATATAATGCAATGATTGAAGTCGAAAATCCAGAGTCTTATATAGCGCTAGTCGCTAGTCTACCAAGGTATTAGTATAGCATGAACCGTGTTCAATGATATCATTATCACAATGCGAAACAGTTGACATGATTTTTTTCTTATTTAATTTGATAAAAAATTCACAAATTCTACACATGTTGCATCATGGTCAGTGTAATACGGTGAGTAAAGAAAATGTTGAATATAGTTATAATTTAGATACATATGATCTAGTTTAGGCGATTTCCATTAGCGCAGAAATTTTGACGTCATAACTTTTTTTCTAGGAGGAATTTTCAAAATCGGAGATCGTTACTGTTTGCGCAGGGTATTTTTCATATATACACCAAGTTTCAGGAAGTTTCAAATGAAAACTGTGGCTGTGAAACAAAATTCCACAAGAAACAACAACGTGAGTAAGACTTAGAGATCCTCCACGAGGATCTAAAAACTACGATCAGGCTTGGAAGGACATCTTGGACAGCCTGTCCTGTCTGTGCCTGTTTGTGGTAAGGATGTTGAGGTCACGGAGAGATTCACTTACCTTGGCAGTGATATTCATGTTCCGCTGGCTGTGAGCCAGAGATCAACACATCTGGGTCGCGCCCTGGGGAGTCATGGATTCACTGGATCATGGAGTGTGGCGCTGCCAGTACCTGTGCGGGAGACGAAAGTCCGAGTCTTCAGGTCCTTGGTGCTTCCAGTTTTGCTCTATGGATGTGAGATTTGGACCTGACCAGGGATCTGCAACGGAGACTTAATTCCTTTGGTACCAGGTCTCTTCGGAGAATGCTGGCTATCGCTGGCCGGAGTTTGTGTCCAACGAACAGTTGCTGAGAGAGACTCGAATGAGATTTGTTACTTGCATAGTTCGTGGCGTCAGCTGCGGATATATGGACATGTGGCTCGTTTCCTGACGCTGATCCTGCTCACCAGACTCTCTCAGCGAGGGAACCTCATAGTGGAGGAGGCCAATGGGCCGACCATGTGCCTCGTGGTTGCAGCAGGTTGATCAGCATCTCAAGAGATGGGGATGGGCCAGGCATCTGCCTGGGCCAGACGGAGGCCCCTGGAGTACTGGCAGAAAGTGGACGCAGCGACGCGCTGCTCTGGCACATGCTCCCTCACCTGACCTGACCTTTAATCCCATTAGACCAATTTAGACATCCTCGGAGCCCTTTTGACCTTACATATTTTCATCTTTTCAGACCTTTGCCCTTTAGACCATTTTGAACCTTTCATTTGCAACCAATGACCTTTCATTTATTTGCCACACAAAATACACCATGCAAAACAAGTCCCGGTGGGGGTGTGCAATTTGATTGCTTTTATATTGGTAAATTGTTTTCAGTTTGTTCAGTATGCCATTGCATTACTTGTTATTTCAGGTGTGTTTGCAATATGAATGTCATCATAATTTAAGTGTCGGCGATATACATCAGGGTTCGAGAATAGAGATTGCATCTTTTGCTAAGATGATATTTTCATTTTGCGGTGTCTCTTTATAATGTCGGTGTTCACTGCAGCACCCATAATAACTGTGTGTTCTACGTGTACTGCCTGTAGACGTAGCAGTTTGTACTTTGTTACATTTTTGTGCAATCAGTGATTGCGTTTCAGCAGAGTCAGTAAAATGCATGGCTTGGCGACTTTCGATGGCTGCTGGCCTCCAGCGCGTTGAGTGATTTGAGTTTATATGACTTGAATTGATTGCCTGAGGTTGCAGGAGTCGATAACTGGAGGATTGGCATCACAGAAAGTCATGGTCACCTTTATTACCTCATTTACACAATTGTGTTTTTGTCACCCTATTAATGGCTTTGGTGCAGAATATTTTGCTGAAATTGGAATGTTTTTTTTTCTTCTGCAACTTTGTTTATTCTTCTATAATCTTAACAATTCATCATAACTTCTCGACAGCAATGGTGCAAGACCCAAACCGACCCTTGCCTATGGGAACCCCGTCTGAGCCAGTGCACGGGAACCTTTTGGGGTTGTGTCCAATTGGCCTTCGTGTCTGGAGGCCGCTGTTTGTCGCTGGGGAACACAGAACACTAAAGCATCCTGTTTAACTACTTTTGACATGAATGGAAAAGTGTTTTCGACTCTGTCATATGGTGAGATCTTTAGTTTTTGACGCTACGCTCGTGTTTGAGACTCAGTAGGTCATCACTTGGGTGTCAAATTGAAGGATCGGGCGGGGGGAGGTTGAGAGAGAGAGAGGTGGAGAAGTGTGAAGTTGGGAGGGAGTGAGGAGAAGGAGGATAGATGGATGTTATTCCTGCTATGGTGTGCTGAACCAGTCAGGACAGGCTGTTTGATTTCAGAGTTTGTAGTATTTTTATGTTACAAGCTCTCTTAGTTTTATATAATTAGGGAATAAAACTGGTTTCATGGCCTGGAATTCCTGTCAACATTCCTAACATTAAAACTGCCATAATCAGAGCTTAAAGTGATCTGTTGTTCTCTGAAGGCCCTCACCAGTAATGGCACACCATTATGCTTTTCTGCGATAATTTTTGAAACCTTTTGAAACTCTTTGATAGCTCGAACCTGTTTTGCTTTCTGTCAACTAGGTCATTCCCTCTGTCCAAAAAGGTCTAAATCTAAAAGGTTTTGTGGCAGCATGACTGATTTGTGGGGGGTTTTTTTTTTGAGCATTGATGTCTCGGGCATGAAACGCACTGTGCTGTGAAAGGTTTGCTTCATTGAAATCTGCCATGTTCTCGAGCACAATGCATTCTAAATCTATTCCATGTGCAGTTAGTGAGTGTAGTCGTTTTAACCTTTTCATGCACATGTTTTCTTTGGAGGAGGTTGACTTTTATCTGTGTGTGGCTTTGTGGAAGGTCAGAAGTCCCTCTGTGCTGGTGCATGGGTGTAACCCCATCTGGCACACTGCAATGACTCTTTTGGACACAATCCTAATAATATTCTGTGGCTTGGCAAGCTGTTTGTGCCGCTATTGGTCGCTTGTATCTATTTGCATGCAAATGCAGCTGGAAAACTGTTTGCAAAAATCTCCATTACAACTGCGAGTGAGGGTGCGGGCCTGGAATGTCTCTGCCCTTCCTGCCAAAGTGCTGTGCTACTGACAGGCTTCCCCCAATGGATCACCATTCTAATGTCATCCAAACACACACACACACACACACACACACTCCACCCAGAGAAATCCCCCTCTACCATGGATCAACATTCTGATGCCTACACACTACCCGGAGAACCCCTCACTCTCCCCCACTATGGATCAACATTCTAATCCATGCATTTTGTTCAGATTAGGATTCTTCCAGGCTGCTATAATAGGATGATTACGGTTCAAAGGTCTGTGACCTCACACAGCTGGGGTTTTGACCTCTGTGGCCAAATGCTTTCAGTGGAGCAAACGAAGCACAAATCTCTTTAAAATGCAGAAACTGCAGATGGTTTCGTACTCTTGAATCGATTGCCTTGTGAAGAATGAAAGGAGAAATGACATATTTTTGTTGTGAACAGGTTTGTGTCTACCTCGTTTGTGTTTTCCACTTACCTTTTATTTGTTGCTCCTGGCCCTCAGCTTTCATACTACTACAACGAATGCTGCAGAAACGAATGTTATGTTAACAGATCACATTTATTTGAAGGGACAAATGGTTAATGACAGAATCTGTTAGATCAGATGAAGAATCAAAGAAGACCCAGACCTTTCTATAAAAAGTGAGGATCAGATATGTGCTGTGGCTCTTGGGGGGGGGGGAGTCTACTAAGATTGCCTAAAGCTGTAGGTAGCCATTGACGCTGCATGCGTCGGTCTTGGAAAGGCTGTGTCCAGTTTTGGAGACTCGCTTTGAAATGTGTCCCTGCAGTCGAGGACAGGTCATATTTGGTGATATTCAGAATCTCAGGAGTCTGGAGAATGAAAGTGATGTAAAGTGAGAGAGAGAAAGGGTGGTCGGCATTCCACTTTGATTGCCATGTTCCAGATGTTGAAAAATGTAATTATAGCAGTATATCGAGATGCAGCATGTTCCAGATGTAATTGTAGCACTTTATCTAGATGCAGCTCCTACCTGTATGCTAGAGTGAGGGACTTTCCTGAAAATTGAGCAGTCATCAGAAAAGTGATGAATACAGATTTTTTTTTTTCAGAGGGACCTGGTTTGTGAACTTAGGCCCCAAAAAGGGTCATCCTACAACAGGTGAAACCCACCTACATGAAGGACACAAACGATATAATGCCATCTAGAGTGGTGTACACATATAGTATATACAAGACAACACACGGTACTGTATATTCATCATGGTTTCAAAACCGCTGTCAATAGAAATGAAGGGTGATGTAGAGAATGAGGCAAAATGCAGCAACTTATTGATTATATTGGCAGCAACAATCTTAAGACAAGGGAAGAAAGGGGATCTAGCCCTTGTTAGAAAGGGATCGAGAAGTATTTGCTCGAAGTTTGTTTGGGTATGAGTTGGTGAGGTGGGGGGGGGGTGAGAATATCCTAACCCCCATTAAACCTGATCCTTAACTCGTGCGTTGCATGGTTCTCTGGGGAAATGAACAATTCCCATTCTCTCCCCACACTGTGTAGAATGAAATATAGAGGGAATTTGTGTGCCAACCTGTTATGCAGCAATCTGATGCCACAAACGCGAAGCTTAGCAAATGGGGCCGACGCCCGACAAGCAAAATCACAGGACATATCCTTGAGACGCCCCTTTATCTATCTGAAATCAACATTGCGACTCGATTTGTGTTTTTGTCCCAAACTTAGCTTCGTAAATGTAAGATTTAATGTGTTATTGTATTTGCAACAATTGTGATGGGCTATCTCAGGCTGACTTCCTGAGCCCAATCTTTTTCTTTTTGAGCTATCTTAGACTGACTTTTTGGCCCAATCTTTTCCTGGCCGCGAGACAGGCAAGCTGTGGAGCAGGAGTCGGAAACTTCCTTCACTCTCCTCAACAAGCTTGGCACAAAGCAAGACCCTCTGCTGAAAGCAGGCCAACGGGTGAGCAGGCTCATCGAGCCTCGAATGGCATTCCAGAAAACCTTTTTCCAAATCGAGTAATTGAAGTGAAACCAGTACAACGATTTCCTTCTGTTATTCCCCAAAAAAATGTTGTTTACACATTAATTGAAATATTGCTTTGTTGAGGATTCGATTATCATCGGGCATGAACAGGTTTGCTTGCTCCTTCCGAAACGTGACCAATCATGATTTTGTAATCCCCTAATGTTACGATCAACCTGAATATTTGACCACTTTTTGGGCTATTTCTTGGGAATGGTCGAGCTAATCTCTAATGTGTGTTGAAGTCTCTGGAATAATTAATCAGTCTGCCTACAAATTGTGATTGAGTAATCAAGTCATGCTATCATATTGAAGTGAAGTTAATCCTTCGTCGGAGCGAAGTTAATCTGTAGGATTGATTACGTGTACTTTCACAAGGTAAAAATATCGATGACAATTGTCCTGATTACTAATATTATATCAATTAAACATAACGACATGAAGGATCCACTTTCATCCGTCATTTTAATCGATAACTTTACTCTCAGGGAGAAAAGAGAAAGCAGGTTTCGAGGAGACCTGAATGTGCAAAAGAGTAAGGGAGGGGAGGAGGAGGAGGAGATTGGGACCATACTCTGTGCAGAGCGTTGGTGCTGCTTAAGCAGTCTCCTTGTCTATTGGCACAATCCTGACGGGTCGGCACTCCGACACGGATACCAGAATGCTGGCACTCATTTTGCCGACCTCGGAAGGATGACAGGCCGAGTTAACCCCACCTGGTATTAATTCAACAGCTGAGCGGGATTTGAACTCAGGACCAGGATCCAAAGCCTGCCACCTTAACCATTAAGCCAACACCAGGACACCCGTTTAACATCATCCAAGAAACAGCGCACACAAGGGAGGGGGTTAATGTGAATCCATGGGTTGGGAAGGGAGTTTAAATTTCTGCTCATTCTTTTTATACATGATATGTAGATGACCCATAAAGTTTTTTTGAGAAGAACTCAAAAAGATGATATTGATAAAAGCAACACACAATGCCGACAGAGAACCGGAAAGGTCCGTGCGCAAAAACGCTTTTTCTATGCCCTTTGTCATCAGGATAATTAAACTTGAAATTCTAAGGAGTTGAAAGTGAGCAACAAGTAAGTATATTAAGCGGGATTGTCAATAAAAAGGAAAAAAAAATGGAGAAATAAATGGCAGAAACAAAGAAAATCACAGGTGTAAAATTCGCAACAGCAATGATGCAGCACCATGCTCAGTAACGATTCAGTCAAATTTAACTTGTACTTGTTAAATCGAAGATTTGCACGTGTATTGATTGATTGGTCTGGTCTGTATTCTGTCCGTCTGTCTGTATTGTCATTTGCCGACATGTTGCAATTTTACTCCAATATTCACAAAACATAACCACCTGGTAGAGGCAGTACAAGCTGGAAACATTTGTTTTTCAGTTTAAAAGATCAAAGTTGGAGGTCACATAAATTGTCAATTTTCATTCAAATTATTTGATGTTTATATATATTGTTTTTTTTTAAAAGAAGAAGGCGCTTCCAACCAAAAGTAAAAACTCGATCGACTCCACTAATTTGAGCAAAAAAGCGAGAGCAGACCCGGTCTCAGGACAACATTTCGCTGGCTTCACAACCAGCTTCATCAGGCACAATAGGCTGTGGCACATCAGGCACAATATATATATATATATATATATATATATATATAATCAGAAAAACATGGTTTGATAGTAAAGCCTCGTCAAAGTGAAGCTTCGGTTGACCCATGTGAGTACAGGGAGTCCTTGACTTATGAACAAGTTGTGTTCATAAGTCCATCATTCTTAAGTCGGATGTATGTAAGACGGAATTCAATTTCCCATAGACGCTGTGTTATAAATGGTGGTTCGGTTCGATAACCAAGCTCAGATAGCCTTTTATCCCATAACTTAACACTTGACACAAATATTTTAAATTTGCAATAAATGATAGTAAATAATACTTCAAGCAATTTTTCCCTATCGGCAATAACTCCACTGTTTTGTTTTGTTATTATTGTTGACTTAATGGGCGCAGATCCCTTTATATGTTGTAAAATTCTCACATGGTCCTTTATAATTGTTCTGGTTGTCGAATGATTAAGGTCTACGAACGACCGATTTGGAAGGAGTTTCACTTTGTCAGATCGCTTTATACCGTCCAGTTTCATCTCCAATTTTTAAGTTCTGCATTTCTTTGTTGCATAAACATCACTGCAACGTTTATCAGCTATGAGTAGGGTTCGCTGTCATGGTAAAATGTATGGCACTTTGAATGCCGCTGCGAGCAGTGCAGTACATGAGATACTGTCGACCACATTGCACTCAGACTCTTTAAATCTTGTGGAAGAAAGAGTCATGCTCCGACCAACCAATGAATCCTGAGTTGCTCCACCCATGATCGGTTTGTACATATGAGTGAACATTCATATCTTGGACATTAAAAATAATTTAAATAAATAATATTGTTTAAAAATACCTTTGGGGTTGGTTTGTAAGTCTGGCATTTGTAAATCGAGGATTCCCTGTCCATCTATCAATTTTGTATTATAAGACCATGACCACATGTATGTATGAATTGCGTTTATAATTACGGACTATTGCAATGTACATTTTATACATTTAAACTTTTAAGACCCTTTATATCCCCTTTTCACCATTTAGACTCTTTAGACCCTATAGACCACTTAGACCCTTTCGCCCTGTAACTATTGTTGGAACATCCTCTTTGGACCTTTTAAAACCCTTGAGATACTCTTAGACCCCTTCACCCTTTCGATCGCTGAGATAACTTAACCTTTTAGGCCTTTTCGACCCCTTTATACCCTAACTAATATTGGGAAATACCCTTTAGAT
This sequence comes from Eptatretus atami, assembly GCA_035128595.1. Taxonomy (NCBI): domain Eukaryota; kingdom Metazoa; phylum Chordata; class Myxini; order Myxiniformes; family Myxinidae; genus Eptatretus; species Eptatretus atami. The sequence continues at coordinate 107,900,625 of CM068956.1, read as the reverse complement.
CTTTAGACGCCTTCATTCGTCCGTTCGTATGCAGCACAAGACTGCGGGGTAGCATCATCGGCTGAGGGTGTGACTGTTCTGCTGATGCAATTCCCTCTGCTGGTTAGAGTAGGAATTTGGAATTTATCCATGGTGACTGCGATAACTCGCCTATTCTTCGTGAAGGACATCATGGGATCTTAGCCTGGTGTTGGCTCAGTGGTTAGGGTGGTGGCGGATCCTAGGGTCCTGAGTTCAAGCCCCGTCGGCCGCTGAATTAATACACCAGGGGTTGACTCAGCCTCAGTCATCCTTCCGAGGCCAGCAAAATGAGTACCACCAGTTCCAGTGTGTGCTGGTAGAGGGGCACTGCATCAGCGACACAGTCGCGCTTCAAGAAATGATAGCTACCCCGGCAGCTAAGCTGCCATATGACCACCATGGGATCTTTAACATCCACCAACAAATGCTAGCAGATTGGACACCCATTTAACATCTATCCAAGAAACAGCACACACAATGATGAATCACTCTGGTTGTGGAACAGTGGGTGAAGAGTTTATAGCTGTTTTGGGATTAGAACCTAGGCTGAACAGCTTAGAGGCAGGTGTGCATAACCACCAGGCCATTTTAGACCCCTTGGACCTTTAGACCCTTATAGATAATTATAGACCCTTTAGACATCTTAGACACCTAAGACTTGTCGACCCATTAGATCTGAAGACCCATTAGACCTCTTAGAGCTGAACACTGGAACTGATTTCCAAAGGCATCAGGTAACTCACCAACGACTGGGAAAAATGAGTTGTACTGTCTGGAAACAACTGAAAATCAGACAAACATCAATGCCAAGTTTCGCTTCATGGGAAGGGAAAAACCTTTTGACTGGCCACCTCCTTGCTTCTTCCCTTGTACAGTAGGTTGGTTTGGGGAAACTGGCCCATGCTCCCAAAGCAAAACATGGGTTAAGCAATTGGTCATGTATGCACGTAGAAGGTGCGTATCTGCATTTTGTTATTATCCCCCGCCAACCAACGAAGTTGGCGGGGGATATAGAAATGGGTTCCGTCCGTCCGTCCATCTGTCACATTTCGTTTCCGGAGCTTAACTACAAATCCCCTCAAGATATATTTACGAAATTTGGTACACATATCAAGCAAGTGGTGAACTGGTGCCTTTTGATATTTTCTAATTGATAGGTCACATGGTTTGGCAGCCATGTTGGATTCAAGAAAAATATTAAATAATGTTTCCTCTGGAATCACATAACCTAACGAAGCGAAAATTTGCAACTATCATCTTCCATCATGTCTGCATGCGTAGAAAAATTATGACATCACAAGTCACATGGTTTGGTGGCCATCTTGGATAGAAAAACACACCTCATCCGATTAACACGAAACTTCACACACGTATTCCACTGGAGGATTGGAGGCAGAATGTAAATTTATGATGTCATAGTCACATGGTTCGTCAGCCATCTTGGATTGAAAATTAATAAATTTTTAAAATCTTCTTCTCCAGAACGGCTGGACAGATTGAGGCAAAATTTCACATACACTTTCCCCAAGACATCCTTTCAGAAGTTTGTTAATTTTTAATTGATAGGTCACATGGTTTGGCGGCCATATTGAATTTACCCTAAAACCTTCAAACATCTCCAGAACGGCTGGTCAGATCAAGGGGAAACTTCACATACATATTGCACACGCTTAGGGAATATAAGTTTGTTAATCCTCATTTACTATGGCGGGGGATATCGAAGACTTTGTCTTCAATGGATGCTAGTTCCCTTTTCTTTGCAACCGCTTGTTTGATTGACACAATTTTTCACCGTAGATTGAAACTTGGTACCCGTCTCATGCGGAATAAGTGTGTTTTTTATATATTTTTCTGATTGTCATACGTGACTTCATTATGGCGTCATAATTGCATACGTAGAATGCTACATCTGATCAGTATGAAAAATTTTGAGGGTCATTTTCAATAAATTGGTCAACAGAAAAAAATTGATGACATCAGTCACGTGGTTCGGCAGCCATATTTCAAAAACAAACAAACAAAACCTTTAAAAATCTCCCCCGAAATGGCTCAACAGATCGAGGCAAAACTTTACAAGTATGACTGCCTATCCACCCACCTATGGTGTCATAGGTCACATGGTTTGGCAGTCAAATTGGATTTACCCGAAAACCTTCAAAAAATCTTCTTCTCCAGAATGGTTGGACAGATCGAGGGGAAACTTCACACATTTTCCTCAAGCCCTGGGGATACCAGGGTCTTCATGAATAATTAATAGGTCACATAGTTTGGCAGCCATATTTGATTGGAGGAAAAATACTTTTAAAATTCTCTCTTGAACCGCTGCATCAATCGACATGAAACTTCAAAATGATGATCTGGTAGTGATGGGGAATATATATTTAAAATTTCAACACGATTGGACGCATGGTTTGGCAGCCATAATTAGATTTTTTTTTTTGGAATCTGGGTTCTTAACGATCTCCAGATTTATACTTAAGCGATCTATTCCGGCGTCTTTATCAGCCTTGGTAAAAGCCTGCTGCTGGCTTAGTGGTTCGGGTTGCTGGCGTGGGATCTTAGGGTCCTGAGTTTGAGCCCCGTTGGCCACTGAATTAACACCAGGTGGGTTGACTCAGCCTGTCATCCTCTGAGGTCAGCAAAATGAGTACCAGTGTGCTGGTAGAGGGAAGAGCATCAGCAGCATAGTCGCACCTCAACAAAATGATAGCTATCCGGCAGCCAAGCTGTCATACGTAAGAGGAAGAAGAAGAAGAAGAAGAAGAAGAATCAGCCTTGGTAGTTATGAAAACACTTGAACGAGAATATAAGCTACTTTGTAAAGGCTTTTGAATGTCCTCTATAGCAAACTTTTCGAAGTATAATTTGTACAAATTTACTTCAGTAGTGTAGATAGATGTATAAAATTTGCCGCCAGAAGAGTTGGCTCACACCAAGTCCTTCTCGAGACTGTGCGGGTAAGTATTCCATGAATATCATGCAGTTCTTACAAATGAATGCTTTCAATGTCCGTCGCAGTCCCATCACCACTTTGTGTGCATTGTGATTGCATGCAGGTGGCTCTGGTTTACTCAAATAGTGAGCCGACGACCTTTGCAGTGGCTTTCTATGCCTGCCTCTTTTCAGGCCTGATTCCTGTTCCTGTCGAGGTTCCCCGTGCTAATACGGTACGACCATACTCCTGCTCCGAACACCCACATAATCTACTCACGGTGGTTGCTTTAGCCTCGAGAGTGTATTTTCTGTTCTGCTTTAATGTTTCCTCCAGGATGCGGCAGCCAGCAGATTGGCTTTCTGCTACGGAGCTGCAATGTTACTGTTGCCCTGACGAGTGAATTGTGCCAAAAGGGCCTGCTAAAGACTCCTTCGGGGGAGACTGTCGAGTTCAAAGGTACAAGTTGTCCATGCTGTAATCAACTTGCAGCATAGGAAGTCATGCATATGATTGTCTTGTTCCTTGTAGCTGCCCTGGACATAAAGTGGTCGTACAATGATGCCCACTACTTGGGGGATGGTAGTGGTTTAGGTGGTCGTAGTTAGGTGCCACGAATGGGTTAGAATGCAGTCTCTTGTACCATGTATCATGTGATTGTTTTTTTTTTTTTAATGAAATGCTTACCCTGGTTGGCGACAGGTTGGCCGAAAGTGTTTTGGGTAACAACAGACTCGAAGATCGTGGCCAAACCCCCAAAGGACTGGTCACCACGCCTGCCAGATGCAAACAATGAAACAGCCTACATTGAGGTACGGTAATAACTTTCTTTGTGCTCCACCAATTTCCATGTTCGTGCTCATCGATGGCCTTTTGTTTGTGGTGAAACTATGAGAATATCCATAACCCTTCATCCCAAGGCCTACTGTATCTCATAACCACCATGGGTCTTTCAGAATTCTTTGTTTTGAAATTCAGCGTTATGTTATTAACGGGACTCGTCTGATTTGCAAAATGGTGAGCTGGCAGCTTTCCATCAAGAAAATGTGACAGTAACATTTTAAGCCCATTTGCTTTAATAAGCCTTGATCACACTTTGATTTCCAAGTGACCAAATGCTAGTTATGATATTCATCTAATGCATCTGGCTTAAATATTATCTATTGTTGGTTTTGGAAATGAATAACTCATGCATATATTTAGTTATTTTGGACATTGGATAATCTAGCTTTATGATAACCCTTTATCTGCCTGATGGGACAGTTTAAAGGTAGCATTCTCAATTTTGGATGTCTTGTCCTGGTTCAATCACCAACTCTTCCTCTGCCATCCTCTAGAGTTTTACAGACAGGATGTTGCATCAATGAGTATGCTATCCTTTGGAGTGACTGCCTCATATGCTGGCATTGTTTGTCGATGTCAAAGATCCCAAGGTAGTTTTCATAATGAGTAGGCCACTGTGTCCAACCTTCTGTCCAAATTATAAATTCTGCACTACACCATGCATGGAGGCATTGCATCAGTAGTGTGGTCATTTTAATTAGGATGGCAGCATTCTGGGTACCTCCAGGAATGATGCAAGTCAGTTGCAGGTGCTGCAGAGCATACTGAAGAAGTCCCTGAAAGTTTGTTTAAGAATGTATGAGATCGTTGTTTTACACATATACGATTTGTTAATGTATAAACAGTGACTATATTCGATGCAATCTTGAGTACAAACATATTTTTGACATGTGTGAATGATTGCCCACATACCCTTTAGTGAGTGAAGTTAGTGGATTTGATTGACTAATACACCCATTCACTGCAGGAGTGGCACGGGGAGTCATGTTATTATCCTTATTATTGCCAATTATTATTACTATTACTATTGCAATTAGGTAATTAAAAGGATCGGACCGTGCATGACATTGTAACATGTTGTATCAGGTTATTTGAAGGTTCAAGACCGTGCATGACATTATAACATGTTATATCAGGTTATTTGAAGGTTCAAGACCGTCATGACATTATAACATGTTATATCAGGTATTTGAAGGATCAGACTGTGCATGACATTGTAACATGTTATATCAGGTTATTTGAAGGATCAGACCGTGCATGACATTGTAACATGTTATATCAGGTTATTTGAAGGATCAGACCGTGCATGACATTATAACATGTTATATCAGGTTATTTGAAGGATCAGACCGTGCATGACATTATAATATGTTATATCAGGTTATTTGAAGGATCAGACCGTGCATGACATTGTAACATGTTATATCAGGTTTATTTGAAGGATCAGACTGTGCATGACATTATAACATGTTATATCAGGTTATTTGAAGGATCAGACCGTGCATGACATTATAACATGTTATATCAGGTATTTGAAGGATAAAAACCATGCATGACATTATAACATGTTATATTAGGTTATTTGAAGGATCAAGACCATGCATGACAGTGTAACATGTTATATCAGGTTATTTTGAAGGATCAGACCGTGCATGACATTGTAACATGTTATATCAGGTTATTTGAAGGATCAAACCGTGCATGACATTATAACATGTTATATCAGGTTATTTGAAGGATCAAACCGTGCATGACATTATAACATGTTATATCAGGTTATTTGAAGGATCAGATCGTGCATGACATTATAACATGTTATATCAGGTTATTTGAAGGATCAGATCGTGCATGACATTATAACATGTTATATCAGGTTATTTGAAGGATCAGATCGTGCATGACATTATAACATGTTATATCAGGTTATTTGAAGGATCAGACCGTGCATGACATTATAACATGTTATATCAGGTTATTTGAAGGATCAGACCGTGCATGACATTGTAACATCTTATATCAGGTTATTTGAAGGATCAGACCATGCATGACATTGTAACATCTTATATCAGGTTATTTGAAGGATCAGACCGTGCATGACATTATAATATGTTATATCAGGTTATTTGAAGGATCAGACCGTGCATGACATTATAACATGTTATATCAGGTTATTTGAAGGATCAGACCGTGCATGACATTATAACATGTTATATCAGGTTATTTGAAGGATCAGACCGTGCATGACATTATAATATGTTATATCAGGTTATTTGAAGGATCAGACCATGCATGACATTATAACAATGTTATAATCAGTTATTTGAAGGATCAGACTGTGCATGACATTATAACATGTTATATCAGGTTATTTGAAGGATCAGACCGTGCATGACATTATAATATGTTATATCAGGTTATTTGAAGGATCAGACTGTGCATGAACATTGTAACATGTTATATCAGGTTATTTGAAGGATCAGACCGTGCATGACATTATAACATGTTATATCAGGTTATTTGAAGGATCAGACCGTGCATGACATTATAATATGTTATATCAGGTTATTTGAAGGATCAGACCATGCATGACATTATAACATGTTATATCAGGTTATTTGAAGGATCAGACTGTGCATGACATTATAACATGTTATATCAGGTTAT
>CM068956.1:107877942-107893712 GCA_035128595.1 Eptatretus atami | reverse complement strand
CCCCCAACAACTTACGAGGTGACGCTGCTCTCAATGCCGGCAAGGTCTTTGCTCAGATAATTCTTGATAGGTTCGCCACCATCTGCTTGAGCACCAGCGTCCAGAGCAGTCAGGCTTACACCAAAGAGGTCAACGATTGACCGTATCATTGCTCTTTCGGGGCGTCACGAAACACAGACGAGAGTTTCGGCAGGGCTGCTTGCAGCTTATGTTGATCTCTGTAAAGCGTTTGATTCAGTGAATCGGGATGCCCTCTGGAGGATTCTCTGGCTTCGTGGGGTGCCACCAAAACTGATCGTCGATGTCTGAACTATACTCTGGTACTGAGAGTACTGTGAGATTGTGGTACCATCTCTGACTTATTTCCAGTTGTTACTGGAGTTCGTCAGGGGGTGTGTACTGGCCCCCACACTTTTCAGCACTTGTATGGACTGGATTCTAGGAGGATGTCGGAGAGATCAAGCTGCGGTGCATCGTTTGGGAGTGTCAAAATCTCTGACCTTGATTTCGCAAATTGAATGCACTCATCTTTGCGAGACCCTGGATATCCTTTTGGGGCTCTCGAGGTGCTGAATGAGGAGTCAGAGCCACTGGGATTACGCGGTTTCCTGGGTAACAATCTCGCTGAGCTAAGATCCTCGACTCTCCACATCCTGTCCAAGATAATGAGAAGGTATATAATGCAATGATTGAAGTCGCAAAATCCAGAGTCTTATATAGCGCTAGTCGCTAGTCTACCAAGGTTATTAGTATTAGCATGAACCGTGTTCAATGATATCATTATCACAATGCGAAACGTTGACATGATTTTTTTCTTATTTAATTTGATAAAAAATTCACAAATCTACACATGTTGCATCATGGTCATGTAATACGGTGAGTAAGAAAATGTTGAATATAGTTATAATTTAGATACATATGATCTAGTTTAGCGATTTCCATTAGCGCAGAAATTTTGACGTCATAACTTTTTTTCTAGGAGGAATTTTCAAAATCGGAGATCGTTATGTTTGCGCAGGGATTTTTCATATAATACCCAAGTTTCAGGAAGTTTCAATGAAAACTGTGGCTGTGAAACAAAATCCACAAGAAACAACAACGTGAGTAAGACTTAGAGATCCTCCACGAGGATCTAAAAACTACGATCCAGGCTTGAAGGACATCTTGGACACCTGTCCTGTCTGTGCCTGTTTGTGGTAAGGAGTTGAGGTCACGGAGAGATTCACTTACCTTGGCAGTGATATTCATGTTCCGCTGGCTGTGAGCCAGAGATCAACACATCTGGGTCGCGCCCTGGGGGAGTCATGGATTCACTGATCATGGAGTGTGGCGCTGCCAGTACCTGTGGGGAGACGAAAGTCCGAGTCTTCAGGTCCTTGGTGCTTCCAGTTTGCTCTATGGATGTGAGATTTGGATCTGACCAGGGATCTGCAACGGAGACTTAATCCTTTGGTACCAGGTCTCTTCGGAGAATGCTGGCTATCGCTGGCCGGAGTTTGTGTCCAACGAACAGTTGCTGAGAGAGACTCGAATGAGATTTGTTACTTGCATAGTTCGTTGGCGTCAGCTGCGGATATATGGACATGTGGCTCGTTTCCTGACGCTGATCCTGCTCACCAGACTCTCTCAGCGAGGGAACCTCATAGTGGAGGAGGCCAATGGGCCGACCATGTGCCTCGTGGTTGCAGCAGGTTGATCAGCATCTCAAGAGATGGGGATGGGCCAGGCATCTGCCTGGGGCCAGACGGAGGCCCCTGGAGTACTGGCAGAAAGTGGACGCAGCGACGCGCTGCTCTGGCACATGCTCCTCACCTGACCTGACTTTAATCCCATTAGACCAATTTAGACATCCTCGGAGCCCTTTTGACCTTACATATTTTCATCTTTTCAGACCTTTGCCCTTTAGACCATTTGGAACCTTTCATTTGCAACCAATGACCTTTCATTTATTTGCCACACAAAATACACCATGCAAAACAAGTCCCGGTGGGGGTGTGCAATTTGATTGCTTTTATATTGGTAATTGTTTTCAGTTTGTTCAGTATGCCATTGCATTACTTGTTATTTCAGGTGTGTTTGCAATATGAATGTCATCATAATTTAAGTGTCGGCGATATACATCAGGGTTCGAGAATAGAGATTGCATCTTTTGCTAAGATGATATTTTCATTTGCGGTGTCTCTTTATAATGTCGGTGTTCACTGCAGCACCATAATAACTGTGTGTTCTACGTGTACTGCCTGTAGACGTAGCAGTTTGTACTTTGTTACATTTTTGTGCAATCAGTGATTGCGTTTTCAGCAGAGTCAGTAAAATGCATGGCTTGGCGACATTTCGATGGCCTGTGGCCTCCAGCGTTGAGTGATTTGAGTTTATATGACTTGAATTGATTGCCTGAGGTTGCAGGAAGTCGATAACTGGAGGATTGGCATCACAGAAAGTCATGGTCACCTTTATTACCTCATTTACACAATTGTGTTTTGTCACCCTATTAATGGCTTTGGTGCAGAATATTTTGCTGAAATTGGAATGTTTTTTTTTCTTCTGCAACTTTGTTTATTCTTCTATAATCTTAACAATTCATATAACTTCTCGACAGCAATGGTGCAAGACCCAAACCGACCCTTGCCTATGGGACCCCGTCTGAGCCAGTGCCGGGAACCTTTTGGGGTTGTGTCCAATTGGCCTTCGTGTCTGGAGGCCGCTGTTTGTCGCTGGGGAACACAGAACACTAAAGCATCCTGTTTAACTACTTTTGACATGAATGGAAAAGTGTTTTCGACTCTGTCATATGGTGAGATCTTTAGTTTTTGACGCTACGCTCGTGTTTGAGACTCAGTAGTCATCACTTGGGTGTCAAATTGAAGGATCGCGGCGGGGGGAGGTTGAGAGAGAGAGAGGTGGAGAAGTGTGAAGTTGGGAGGGAGTGAGGAGAAGGAGGATAGATGGATGTTATTCTGCTATGGTGTGCTGAACCAGTCAGGACAGGCTGTTTGATTTCAGAGTTTGTAGTATTTTTATGTTACAAGCTCTCTTAGTTTTATTATAATTAGGGAATAAAACTGGTTTCATGGCCTGGAATTCCTGTCAACATTCCTAACATTAAAACTGCCATAATCAGAGCTTAAAGTGATCTGTTGTTCTCTGAAGGCCCTCACCAGTAATGGCACACCATTATGCTTTTCTGCGATAATTTTTGAAACCTTTTGAAACTCTTTGATAGCTCGAACCTGTTTTGCTTTCTGTCAACTGGTCATTCCTCTGTCCAAAAAGGTCTAAATCTAAAAGGTTTTGTGGCAGCATGACTGATTTGTGGGGGGTTTTTTTTTTGAGCATTGATGTCTCGGGCATGAAACGCACTGTGCTGTGAAAGGTTTGTGCTTCATTGAAATCTGCCATGTTCTCGAGCACAATGCATTCTTAAATCTATTCCATGTGCAGTTAGTGAGTGTAGTCGTTTTAACCTTTCATGCACATGTTTTCTTTGGAGGAGGTTGACTTTTATCTGTGTGTGGCTTTGTGGAAGGTCAGAAGTCCCTCTGTGCTGGTGCATGGGTGTAACCCCATCTGGCACACTGCAATGACTCTTTTGGACACAATCCTAAAATATTCTGTGGCTTGGCAAGCTGTTTGTGCCGCTATTGGTCGCTTGTATCTATTTGCATGCAAATGCAGCTGGAAAACTGTTTGCAAAAATCTCCATTACAACTGCGAGTGAGGGTGTCGGGCCTGGATGTCTCTGCCCTTCCTGCCAAAGTGCTTGTGCTACTGACAGGCTTCCCCCAATGGATCACCATTCTAATGTCATCCACACACACACACACACACACACACACTCCACCCAGAGAAATCCCCCTCTACCATGGATCAACATTCTGATGCCTACACACTACCCGGAGAACCCCTCACTCTCCCCCACTATGGATCAACATTCTAATCCATGCATTTTGTTCAGATTAGGATTCTTCCAGGCTGCTATAATAGGATGATTACGGTTCAAAGGTCTGTGACCTCACACAGCTGGGGTTTTGACCTCTGTGGCCAAATGCTTTCAGTGGAGCAAACGAAGCACAAATCTCTTTAAAATGCAGAAACTGCAGATGGTTTCGTACTCTTGAATCGATTGCCTTGTGAAGAATGAAAGGAGAAATTGACAATTTTTGTTGTGAACAGGTTTGTGTCTACCTCGTTTGTGTTTTCCACTTCCTTTTATTTGTTGCTCCTGGCCCTCAGCTTTCATACTACTACAACGAATGCTGCAGAAACGAATGTTATGTTAACAGATCACATTTATTTGAAGGGACAAATGGTTAATGACAGAATCTGTTAGATCAGATGAAGAATCAAAGAAGACCCAGACCTTTCTATAAAAAGTGAGGATCAGATATGTGCTGTGGCCTCTTGGGGGGGGGGGGCTACTAAGATTCCTAAAGCTGTAGGTAGCCATTGATGCTGCATGCGTCGGGTCTAGGCTGTGTCCAGTTTTGGAGACTCGCTTTGAAATGTGTCCCTGCAGTCGAGGACAGGTCATATTTGGTGATATTCAGAATCTCAGGAGTCTGGAGAATGAAAGTGATGTAAAGTGAGAGAGAGAAAGGGTGGTCGGCATTCATACTTTGATTGCCATGTTCAGATGTTGAAAAATGTAATTATAGCAGTATATCGAGATGCAGCATGTTCCAATGTAATTGTAGCACTTTATCTAGATGCAGCTCCTACCTGTATGCTAGAGTGAGGGACTTTCCTGAAAATTGAGCAGTCATCAGAAAAGTGATGAAACAGATTTTTTTTTTTCAGAGGGACCTGGTTTGTGAACTTAGGCCCCAAAAAGGGTCATCCTACAACAGGTGAAACCCACCTACATGAAGGACACAAACGAATAATGCCATCTAGAGTGGTGTACACATATAGTATATACAAGACAACACATTACTGTATATTCATCAATGGTTTCAAAACCGCTGTCAATAGAAATGAAGGGTGATGTAGAGAATGAGGCAAAATGCAGCAACTTATTGATTATATTGGAAGCAACAATCTTAAGACAAGGGAAGAAAGGGGATCTAGCCCTTGTTAGAAAGGGATCGAGAAGTTTTGCTCGAAGTTTGTTTGGGTATGAGTTGGTGAGGTGGGGGGGGGGTGAGAATATCCTAACCCCCATTAAACCTGATCCTTAACTCGTGCGTTGCATGGTTCTCTGGGGAAATGAACAATTCCCATTCTCTCCCCACACTGTGTAGAATGAAATATAGAGGGAATTTGTGTGCCAACCTGTTATGCAGCAATCTGATGCCACAAACGCGAAGCTTAGCAAATGGGGCCGACGCCCGACAAGCAAAATCACAGGACATATCCTTGAGACGCCCCTTTATCTATCTGAAATCAACATTGCGACTCGATTTGTGTTTTTGTCCCAACTTAGCTTCGTAAATGTAAGATTTAATGTGTTATTGTATTTGCAACAATTGTGATGGGCTATCTCAGGCTGACTTCCTGAGCCCAATCTTTTTCTTTTTGAGCTATCTTAGACTGACTTTTTGGCCCAATCTTTCCTGGCCGCGAGACAGGCAAGCTGTGGAGCAGGAGTCGGAAACTTCCTTCACTCTCCTCAACAAGCTTGGCACAAAGCAAGACCCTCTGCTGAAAGCAGGCCAACGGGTGAGCAGGCTCATCGAGCCTCGAATGGCATTCCAGAAAACCTTTTTCCAAAGTCGAGTAATTGAAGTGAACCAGTACAACGATTTCCTTCTGTTATTCCCCAAAAAAATGTGTTTACACATTCAACATTGGAATATGCTTTGTTTGAGGATTCGATTATCATCGGGCATGAACAGGTTTGCTTGCTCCTTCCGAAACGTGACCAATCATGATTTTGTAATCCCCTAATGTTTACGATCAACCTGAATATTTGACCACTTTTTGGCTATTTCTTGGGAATGGTCGAGCTAATCTCTAATGTGTGTTTGAGTCTCTGGAATAATCAGTCTGCCTACAAATTGTGATTGAGTAATCAAGTCATGCTATCATATTGAAGTGAAGTTAATCCTTCGTCGGAGCGAAGTTAATCTGTAGGATTGATTACGTGTACTTCTCACAAGGTAAAAATATCGATGACAATTGTCCTGATTACTATATTATATCAATTAAACATAACGACATGAAGGATCCACTTTCATCCGTCATTTTAATCGATGACTTTACTTTCAGGGAGAAAAGAGAAAGCAGGTTTCGAGGAGACCTGAATGTGCAAAGAGTAAGGGAGGGGAGGAGGAGGAGGAGTATTGGGACCATACTCTGTGCAGAGCGTTGGTGCTGCTAAGCAGTCTCCTTGTCTATTAGGCACAATCCTGAGGGTCGGCACTCCGACACGGATACCAAATGCTGGCACTCATTTTGCCGACCTCGGAAGGATGACAGGCCGAGTTAACCCACTGGTATTAATTCAACAGCTGAGCGGGATTTGAACTCAGGACCCAAGGATCCAAAGCCGCCACCTAACCATTAAGCCAACACCAGGACACCCGTTTAACATCATCCCAAGAAACAGCGCAGACAAGGAGGGGGTTAATGTGAATCCATGGGTTGGGAAGGGAGTTTAAATTTCTGCTCATTTTTTTTATACATGATATGTAGATGACCCGTAAAGTTTTTTTGAGAAGAACTCAAAAAGATGATATTGATAAAAGCAACACACAATGCCGACAGAGAACCGGAAAGGTCCGTGCGCAAAAACGCTTTTCTATGCCCTTTGTCATCAGGATAATTAAACTTGAAATTCTAAGGAGTTGAAAGTGAGCAACAAGTAAGTATATTAAGCGGGATTGTCAATAAAAAGGAAAAAAAAATGGAGAAATAAATGGCAGAAAACAAAGAAATCACAGGTGGTAAAATTCGCAACAGCAATGATGCAGCACCATGCTCAGTAACGATTCAGTCAAATTTAACTTGTACTTGTTAAATCGAAGATTTGCACGTGTATTGATTGATTGGTCTGGTCTGTATTTCTGTCCGTCTGTCTGTATTGTCATTTGCCGACATGTTGCAATTTTACTCCAATATTCAACAAAACATAACCACCTGGTAGAGGCAGTCACAAGCTGGAAACATTTGTTTTTCAGTTTAAAAGATCAAAGTTGGAGGTCACTAAATTGTCAATTTTCATTCAAATTATTTTGATGTTTATATATATTGTTTTTTTTTTAAAAGAAGAAGGCGCTTCCAACCAAAAGTAAAAACTCGATCGACTCCACTAATTTGAGCAAAAAAGCGAGAGCAGACCCGGTCTCAGGACAACATTTCGCTGGCTTCACAACCAGCTTCATCAGGCACAATAGGCTGTGGCACATCAGGCACATTTAATATATATATATATATATATATATATATATATAATCAGAAAAAACATGGTTTGATAGTAAAGCCTCGTCAAAGTGAAGCTTCGGTTGACCCATGTGAGTACAGGGAGTCCTTGACTTATGAACAAGTTGTGTTCATAAGTCCATCATTCTTAAGTCGGATGTATGTAAGACGGAATTCAATTTCCCATAGACGCTGTGTTATAAATGGTGGTTCGGTTCGATAACCAAGCTCAGATAGCCTTTTATCCCATAACTTAACACTTGACACAAATATTTTAAATTTGCAATAAATGATAGTAAATAATACTTCAAGCAATTTTTCCCTATCGGCAATAACTCCACTGTTTTGTTTTGTTATTATTGTTGACTTAATGGGCGCAGATCCCTTTATAGTTGTAAAATTCTCACATGGTCCTTTATAATTGTTCTGGTTGTCGAATGATTAAGGTCTACGAACGACCGATTTGGAAGGAGTTTCACTTTGTCAGATCGCTTTATACCGTCCAGTTTCATCTCCAATTTTAAGTTCTGCATTTCTTTGTTGCATAAACATCACTGCAAGTTTATCAGCTATGAGTAGGGTTCGCTGTCATGGTAAAATGATGGCACTTTGAATGCCGCTGCGAGCAGTGCAGTACATGAGATACTGTCGACCACATTGCACTCAGACTCTTTAAATCTTGTGGAAGAAAGAGTCATGCTCCGACCAACCAATGAATCCTGAGTTGCTCCACCCATGATCGGTTTGTACATAGAGTGAACATTCATATCTTGGACATTAAAAATAATTTAAATAAATAATATTGTTTAAAATACCTTTGGGGTTGGTTTGTAAGTCTGGCATTTGTAAATCGAGGATTCCCTGTCCATCTATCAATTTTGTATTATAAGACCATGACCACATGTATGTATGAATTGCGTTTATAATTACGGACTATTGCAATGTACATTTTATACATTTAAACTTTTAAGACCCTTTATATCCCCTTTTCACCATTTAGACTCTTTAGACCCTATAGACCACTTAGACCCTTTCCCCTGTAACTATTGTTGGAACATCCTCTTTGGACCTTTTAAAACCCTTGAGATACTCTTAGACCCCTTCACCCTTTCGACGCTGAGATAACTTAACCTTTTAGGCCTTTTCGACCCTTTATACCCTAACTAATATTGGGAAATACCCTTTAGATCTTTAGACGCCTTCATTCGTCCGTTCGTATGCAGCACAAGACTGCGGGGTAGCATCATCGGCTGAGGGTGTGACTGTTCTGCTGATGCAATTCCCTCTGCTGGTTAGAGTAGGATTTGGAATTTATCCATGGTGACTGCGATAACTCGCCTATTCTTCGTGAAGGACATCATGGGATCTTAGCCTGGTGTTGAGCAGTGGTTAGGGTGGTGGCTGGATCCTAGGGTCCTGAGTTCAAGCCCCGTCGGCCGCTGAATTAATACACCAGGGGTTGACTCAGCCTGTCATCCTTCCGAGGCCAGCAAAATGAGTACCACCAGTTCCAGTGTGTGCTGGTAGAGGGGCACTGCATCAGCGACACAGTCGCGCTTCAAGAAATGATAGCTACCCCGGCAGCTAAGCTGCCATATGACCACCATGGGATCTTTAACATCCACCAACAAATGCTAGCAGATTGGACACCCATTTAACATCTATCCAAGAAACAGCACACACAATGATGAATCACTCTGGTTGTGGAACAGTGGGTGAAGAGTTTATAGCTGTTTTGGGATTAGAACCTAGGCTGAACAGCTTAGAGGCAGGTGTGCATAACCACCAGGCCATTTTAGACCCCTTGGACCTTTAGACCCTTATAGATAATTATAGACCTTTAGACATCTTAGACACCTAAGACTTGTCGACCCATTAGATCTGAAGACCCATTAGACCTCTTAGAGCTGAACACTGGAACTGATTTCCAAAGGCATCAGGTAACTCACCAACGACTGGGAAAAATGAGTTGTATGTCTGGAAACAACTGAAAATCAGACAAACATCAATGCCAAGTTTCGCTTCATGGGAAGGGAAAAACCTTTTGACTGGCCACCTCCTTGCTTCTTCCCTTGTACAGTAGGTTGGTTTGGGGAAACTGGCCCATGCTCCCAAAGCAAAACATGGGTTAAGCAATTGGTCATGTATGCACGTAGAAGGTGCGTATCTGCATTTTGTTATTATCCCCGCAACCAACGAAGTTGGCGGGGATATAGAAATGGGTTCCGTCCGTCCGTCCATCTGTCACATTTCGTTTCCGGAGCTTAACTACAAATCCCCTCAAGATATATTTACGAAATTTGGTACACATATCAAGCAAGTGGTGAACTGGTGCCTTTTGATATTTTCTAATTGATAGGTCACATGGTTTGGCAGCCATGTTGGATTCAAGAAAAATATTAAATAATGTTTCCTCTGGAATCACATAACCTAACGAAGCGAAAATTTGCAACTATCATCTTCCATCATGTCTGCATGCGTAGAAAAATTATGACATCACAAGTCACATGGTTTGGTGGCCATCTTGGATAGAAAAACACACCTCATCCGATTAACACGAAACTTCACACACGTATTCCACTGGAGGATTGGAGGCAGAATGTAAATTTATGATGTCATAGTCACATGGTTCGTCAGCCATCTTGGATTGAAAATTAATAAATTTTTAAAATCTTCTTCTCCAGAACGGCTGGACAGATTGAGGCAAAATTTCACATACACTTTCCCCAAGACATCCTTTCAGAAGTTTGTTAATTTTTAATTGATAGGTCACATGGTTTGGCGGCCATATTGAATTTACCCTAAAACCTTCAAACATCTCCAGAACGGCTGGTCAGATCAAGGGGAAACTTCACATACATATTGCACACGCTTAGGAATATAAGTTTGTTAATCCTCATTTACTATGGCGGGGATATCGAAGACTTTGTCTTCAATGGATGCTAGTTCCCTTTTCTTTGCAACCGCTTGTTTGATTGACACAATTTTTCACCGTAGATTGAAACTTGGTACCCGTTCTCATGCGGAATAAGTGTGTTTTTTATATATTTTTCTGATTTCATACGTGACTTCATTATGGCGTCATAATTGCATACGTAGAATGCTACATCTGATCAGTATGAAAAATTTTGAGGGTCATTTTCAATAAATTGGTCAACAGAAAAAAATTGATGACATCAGTCACGTGGTTCGGCAGCCATATTTCAAAAACAAACAAACAAAACCTTTAAAATCTCCCCCGAAATGGCTCAACAGATCGAGGCAAAACTTTACAAGTATGACTGCCTATCCACCCACCTATGGTGTCATAGGTCACATGGTTTGGCAGTCAAATTGGATTTACCCGAAAACCTTCAAAAAATCTTCTTCTCCAGAATGGTTGGACAGATCGAGGGAAACTTCACACATTTTCCTCAAGCCCTGGGGATACCAGGGTCTTCATGAATAATTAATAGGTCACATAGTTTGGCAGCCATATTTGATTGGAGGAAAAATACTTTTAAAATTCTCTCTTGAACCGCTGCAATCAATCGACATGAAACTTCAAAATGATGATCTGGTAGTGATGGGGAATATATATTTAAAATTTCAACACGATTGGACGCATGGTTTGGCAGCCATATTAGATTTTTTTTTTTGGAATCTGGGTTCTTAACGATCTCCAGATTTATACTTAGCGATCTATTCCGGCGTCTTTATCAGCCTTGGTAAAAGCCTGCTGCTGGCTTAGTGGTTCGGGTTGCTGGCGTGGGATCTTAGGGTCCTGAGTTTGAGCCCCGTTGGCCACTGAATTAACACCAGGTGGGTTGACTCAGCCTGTCATCCTCTGAGGTCAGCAAAATGAGTACCAGTGTGCTGGTAGAGGGAAGAGCATCAGCAGCATAGTCGCACCTCAACAAATGATAGCTATCCGGCAGCCAAGCTGTCATACGTAAGGAAGAAGAAGAAGAAGAAGAAGAAGAATCAGCCTTGGTAGTTATGAAAACACTTGAACGAGAATATAAGCTACTTTGTAAAGGCTTTTGAATGTCCTCTATAGCAAACTTTTCGAAGTATAATTTGTACAAATTTACTTCAGTAGTGTAGATAGATGTAATAAATTTGCCGCCAGAAGAGTTGGCTCACACCAAGTCCTTCTCGAGACTGTGCGGGTAAGTATTCCATGAATATCATGCAGTTCTTACAAATGAATGCTTTCAATGTCCGTCGCAGTCCATCACCACTTTGTGTGCATTGTGATTGTCATGCAGGTGGCTCTGGTTTACTCAAATAGTGAGCCGACGACCTTTGAGTGGCTTTCTATGCCTGCCTCTTTTCAGGCCTGATTCCTGTTCCTGTCGAGGTTCCCCGTGCTAATACGGTACGACCATACTCCTGCTCCGAACACCCACATAATCTACTCACGGTGGTTGCTTTAGCCTCGAGAGTGTATTTTCTGTTCTGCTTTAATGTTTCCTCCAGGATGCGGCAGCCAGCAGATTGGCTTTCTGCTACGGAGCTGCAATGTTACTGTTGCCCTGACGAGTGAATTGTGCCAAAAGGGCCTGCTAAAGACTCCTTCGGGGGAGACTGTCGAGTTCAAAGGTACAAGTTGTCCATGCTGTAATCAACTTGCAGCATAGGAAGTCATGCATATGATTGTCTTGTTCCTTGTAGCTGCCCTGGACATAAAGTGGTCGTACAATGATGCCCACTACTTGGGGGATGGTAGTGGTTTAGGTGGTCGTAGTTAGGTGCCACGAATGGGTTAGAATGCAGTCTCTTGTACCATGTATCATGTGATTGTTTTTTTTTTTTTAATGAAATGCTTACCCTGGTTGGCGACAGGTTGGCCGAAAGTGTTTTGGGTAACAACAGACTCGAAGATCGTGGCCAAACCCCAAAGGACTGGTCACCACGCCTGCCAGATGCAAACAATGAAACAGCCTACATTGAGGTACGGTAATAACTTCTTTGTGCTCCACCAATTTCCATGTTCGTGCTCATCGATGGCCTTTTGTTTGTGGTGAAACTATGAGAATATCCATAACCCTTCATCCCAAGGCCTACTGTATCTCATAACCACCATGGGTCTTTCAGAATTCTTTGTTTTGAAATTCAGCGTTATGTTATTAACGGGACTCGTCTGATTTGCAAAATGGTGAGCTGGCAGCTTTCCATCAAGAAAATGTGACAGTAACATTTTAAGCCCATTTGCTTTAATAAGCCTTGATCACACTTTGATTTCCAAGTGACCAAATGCTAGTTATGATATTCATCTAATGCATCTGGCTTAAATATTATCTATTGTTGGTTTTGGAAATGAATAACTCATGCATATATTTAGTTATTTTGGACATTGGATAATCTAGCTTTATGATAACCCTTTATCTGCCTGATGGGACAGTTTAAAGGTAGCATTCTCAATTTTTGGATGTCTTGTCCTGGTTCAATCACCAACTCTTCCTCTGCCATCCTCTAGAGTTTTACAGACAGGATGTTGCATCAATGAGTATGCTATCCTTTGGAGTGACTGCCTCATATGCTGGCATTGTTTGTCGATGTCAAAGATCCCAAGGTAGTTTTCATAATGAGTAGGCCACTGTGTCCAACCTTCTGTCCAAATTATAAATTCTGAAATCCTGCACTGCATGGAGGCATTGCATCAGTAGTGTGGTCATTTTAATTAGGATGGCAGCATTCTGGGTACCTCCAGGAATGATGCAAGTCAGTTGCAGGTGCTGCAGAGCATACTGAAGAAGTCCCTGAAAGTTTGTTTAAGAATGTATGAGATCGTTGTTTTTACACATATACGATTTGTTAATGTATAAACAGTGACTATATTCGATGCAATCTTGAGTACAAACATATTTTTGACATGTGTGAATGATTGCCCACATACCCTTTAGTGAGTGAAGTTAGTGGATTTGATTGACTAATACACCCATTCACTGCAGGAGTGGCACGGGGAGTCATGTTATTATCCTTATTATTGCCAATTATTATTACTATTACTATTGCAATTAGGTAATTAAAAGGATCGGACCGTGCATGACATTGTAACATGTTGTATCAGGTTATTTGAAGGTTCAAGACCGTGCATGACATTATAACATGTTATATCAGGTTATTTGAAGGTTCAAGACCGTCATGACATTATAACATGTTATATCAGGTATTTGAAGGATCAGACTGTGCATGACATTGTAACATGTTATATCAGGTTATTTGAAGGATCAGACCGTGCATGACATTGTAACATGTTATATCAGGTTATTTGAAGGATCAGACGTGCATGACATTATAACATGTTATATCAGGTTATTTGAAGGATCAGACCGTGCATGACATTATAATATGTTATATCAGGTTATTTGAAGGATCAGACCGTGCATGACATTGTAACATGTTATATCAGGTTATTTGAAGGATCAGACTGTGCATGACATTATAACATGTTATATCAGGTTATTTGAAGGATCAGACCGTGCATGACATTATAACATGTTATATCAGGTTATTTGAAGGATAAAAACCATGATGACATTTATAACATGTTTATTAGGTTATTTGAAGGATCAAGACCATGCATGACAGTGTAACATGTTATATCAGGTTATTTTGAAGGATCAGACCGTGCATGACATTGTAACATGTTATATCAGGTTATTTGAAGGATCAAACCGTGCATGACATTATAACATGTTATATCAGGTTATTTGAAGGATCAAACCGTGCATGACATTATAACATGTTATATCAGGTTATTTGAAGGATCAGATCGTGCATGACATTATAACATGTTATATCAGGTTATTTGAAGGATCAGATCGTGCATGACATTATAACATGTTATATCAGGTTATTTGAAGGATCAGATCGTGCATGACATTATAACATGTTATATCAGGTTATTTGAAGGATCAGACCGTGCATGACATTATAACATGTTATATCAGGTTATTTGAAGGATCAGACCGTGCATGACATTGTAACATCTTATATCAGGTTATTTGAAGGATCAGACCATGCATGACATTGTAACATCTTATATCAGGTTATTTGAAGGATCAGACCGTGCATGACATTATAATATGTTATATCAGGTTATTTGAAGGATCAGACCGTGCATGACATTATAACATGTTATATCAGGTTATTTGAAGGATCAGACCGTGCATGACATTATAACATGTTATATCAGGTTATTTGAAGGATCAGACCGTGCATGACATTATAATATGTTATATCAGGTTATTTGAAGGATCAGACCATGCATGACATTATAACATGTTATATCAGTTATTTGAAGGATCAGACTGTGCATGACATTATAACATGTTATATCAGGTTATTTGAAGGATCAGACCGTGCATGACATTATAATATGTTATATCAGGTTATTTGAAGGATCAGACTGTGCATGACATTGTAACATGTTATATCAGGTTATTTGAAGGATCAGACCGTGCATGACATTATAACATGTTATATCAGGTTATTTGAAGGATAGACCGTGCATGACATTATAATATGTTATATCAGGTTATTTGAAGGATCAGACCGTGCATGACATTATAACATGTTATATCAGGTTATTTGAAGGATCAGATCGTGCATGACATTATAATATGTTATATCAGGTTATTTGAAGGATCAGACCGTGCATGACATTATAACATGTTATATCAGGTTATTTGAGGATCAGACCGTGCATGACATTATAACATCTTAGATCAGGTTATTTGAAGGATCAGACCGTGCATGACATTATAACATGTTATATCAGGTTATTTGAAGGATCAACCGTGCATGACATTATAACATGTTATATCAGGTTATTTGAAGGATCAGATCGTGCATGACATTATATATATGTTCTATCAGGTTATTTGAAGGATCAGACCGTGCATGACATTATAACATGTTATATCAGGTTATTTGAAGGATCAGACCGTGCACGACATTATAACATCTTAGATCAGGTTATTTGAAGGATCAGACCGTGCATGACATTATAACATGTTATATCAGGTTATTTGAAGGATCAGACCGTGCATGACATTGTAACATGTTATATCAGGTTATTTGAAGGATCAACCATGCACGACATTATATATGTTGTATCAGGTTATTTGAAGGATCAGACCATGCACGACATTATAATATGTTGTATCAGGTTATTATAATATGTTATATCAGGTTATTTGAAGGACCAGACCGTGCATGACATTATAATATGTTGTCTCAGGTTATTATAATATGTTACTCAATCATTACCCACCAAATTATTCTCTTTCTTGATCAATATAATATGTTACTCAATCATTCTCCTGATGACGGAGATTTGGAAACCGTGCCTTACCATTGCCATGATAACCTCTTGTACACCTCAACATGGAGTTTGTGTAAAGGGCAACTCCCCCCCCCCC
>CM068956.1:107865050-107877930 GCA_035128595.1 Eptatretus atami | reverse complement strand
GGGGGGGGGGGAGTTAAATCGCTACAACCTCCATTGTGTGACCCTTTGTCTTCCTGTCAAGTTTGGTTGTGATTGGATGAGTTACCACAAAATGTATTGCAGTCAAAAAAACAGAGACGACAGACATCTAATTGCGTATTTTAGTAAGATGGCACTGTGACCAAATGTTTAGAGTTGTATATTACAACTCTGACATGCAAGAGTCCTCAAAGGAACAATGGGACCCTGAAGGTATGTGAGTGCTTTTGAGCTAAGTTGTCTTTTATTGTTTTAGCACATGATTGGTGGTGGCGTAACAGTTAAGGCAGTTGGTTTCGGATTTTAAGATTCTGGGTTCAAACCACAGCTGTGCCAAAATAGCACCAGGCCGGTCAACTCAGCCTGTCATTCTTTTGAGTGCAGCAAAATGAGTACCAGCTTGTTGACAAGTCAGTCGAGTATCCACTGTTTGGAGTGGTGACTCATTCAGGATTGTGCCACCTATCCATTGAAACTGCCTTGGCAACCTTATGAGCTTGATGGTGTGAGGAGGATCAACAACAGGCTTTTTGGTTGATGAACCTGTTTTTGTATCGCTGTGTAAGGTTTGGATTGAAACAGCACCAAGGAACGCAAACTCTCTCAATGTGCCTCATACCTACAGTACAAGACGAGCAAGGACGGCAGCGTTCTGGGTGTGGAAATCTCACGTTCGGCCATGCTCGCACACTGCCACGCACTCTCCCAGGGCTGCAGATACACCCAGGGTAATCGCAGCCTCAGGCCTTCCCCTCCCCAAATGTGTCCAAGTACGCCATAACACCACCACTCTACGGCCTGGTCACAAACGAGTAAAACCACATTTTTGCAAATCTCTGTGCAAGTATTTGCTGTTTATTCACTGACTATCCAACGTGTGCATTTATATATCTCCTTGTGTTTTCTTTTCGTGTTCTTTTGAGCATTCTGGCCCAGCATATCGCACCCAGGTAGAATGATCAAGATGCTGGGCATGCATCTCATGTCCCAGTTACACTGGTCACAGGTGGAATAACATAATATAATTTGAGTATCTGTATCGCTCGTTTGTCGAGCACCAACTGAACACTTGATTCACAATTAAAATGCAAATAAACTGCAACCGTTACTATTTCCACAGTTTTTTTTTAATGTGCGAGGTTGTAATTTCCTTTCACTTTTCTCTTTGCCTGTTTTCCATTTATGTTTATTGAATGTTTTTAGATCCTCGTGGAGGATCTCTACGTCTTACTCACGTTGTTGTTCTTCATCTTCTTCTTGTGGACTTTTTGTTTCACAGCCCACAGTTTTCATCGAAACTTCCTGAAACTTGGCATATATATGTAAAAATTCCCTGCGCAGACACTAACCATCTCCGATTTTGGAAATTCCTCCTAGAAAAAAAGTTATGACGTCAAAATATCTCCGCTAATGGAAATCGCCTAAAATATTATCTCTGAAACTAGGCAAGCTTTTTGAATTCTGTTTGCGGGAATCGAACAGGGCATTAGCAGAGATGAATTACCGCACATATGATACATCACTATGACGTCATATCAATTTTTATGACGTCATTCCTATTTTTTGACATTTTTTGTTTCACAACCCAGAGTTTTCATCGGATCTTCGTGAAACTTGCCATGTATATGCAGAAAGCCCACACGCAGGCAGTAACCATCTCCGATTTTCGAAATTCTTCCTAGAAAAAAAGTTGACGTCATAATATCGCCGCTAATGGAAATCGCCTTAACCATTATCTCCGAAACTAGGCAAGCTGTTTGAATTTTGTTTGCGGGAATCAAGTCGGGCATTAGCACAGATAATTTATCGCAAACCTGATACATCACAATGACGTCATATTCGTTTTTATGACGTCATCATTAAGAGGATGAGGATTTTGGCTCATTTGAGCTTGTTTGTTTTCTTTTTGGAGCTTTTGAAATAAGCCATGTTGTTTATCCTCTCAGGTGAAACTCTGGTGAATGTACTCGACTTCAAGAGGGGTGCAGGCCTCTGGCATGCCATGCTAACGGTGAGATCCTTCGCCAGAGGGACGCGGCCTGACCTAGTGACCTATGCCTGGGATTTTTGAGGGTTCGATGTTCGGGTTGGATATAAAGGATAAATCGGTTCGGGTGTTAGCTAATACTTTTCCTATAGTGTTGGTGGATTGTTAAACAAAAAGGTTCCTTAACAGAGTGAATGCAAATTAACTATTTTATTCACTCGAGTGATAACAATAAGGGAAATTCACTTGGAATGTCAGCATTATGAATTTAATGAATTTGCTTGTGTGCACATGACAGATGCCTATTCTTTAAACATGGAGAAACTTTGATATGGTGACACTAACCTTTTTTTTAACCAATTTATCTTTATGCCTTAACTCGTTGCAATTTGTCAAATCTCCGTCTCTGTCTCTGTCTGTCTCTATCCGTCTCTATCTGTCTCTCTATCTCTATCTCTATCTCTATCTCCTTCTCCCTCCCCCCTCCAGGGAATCATGAATATGATGCATATTGTATGTATTCCATATGCCCTCATGAAAGGCAACTCCATCTACTGGATACAAAAAATACATTCGTACAAAGGTAAGCTCACTCTGCAAAGGACATGTTAATGAGCAAAGACAGTGCCCCAGCATACTATCAGTTTCAGACTTGTTAAATGTTCCTGTGTTTCTCTAAATCTCTGGCAGGAGTTGGTTGTTTAAAGATTGCAAAAGACCATCACTCCATAGGCTACGATATCTGGTGTAGTTATTACTGTAGTTATGGCAGGATAACTCGGTTGGTGGCATCTTGACTCTGACCCCCTACTGAGGTTGAATATGATTAAAATATGTTGAATTGTGAACATGCTGTATTTAATGTGAATAGGGCAAAGATCTTTATAAAACATGGCAGAGAGACAGAAAATAATAGCCATGTGAATCGGTCAAGGATCTCTTACTACCACTACCACTACCACTACTACTACTACGTCTTTAATGGCCACCATTACTCCCACCCTTGTTCAATTATTGTTGGGTTTGTAATTTGTTCAAGGTGCTTGTTCAAGATCTCACGGTGTCCTTCTCAAAGGACACTGTGAGATCTTTAATATCCACCAACTACTGCTTGTAGATGGGGCGCCCAATTTATCGTCCATCTGAAGGATGGCACACACACATTGATGCCTCAACATGCCTGCGAAACACCAGGATGACAGTTTAGACTTTAGAGCCTGGTCAGGATTCGAACCTAGGCTAGACACTTTAGGGGTGAGTGTTTGCACACCTCGAGGCTATCCTGCTGGCCTTTGGTTTTGCACAGATGTGATGGCCGAAATTGCATTTTCCTTTGATTTTGAAGATGTTTGCATAATCATTGCCCCTTGGTGTTTGCAACCTTCTCTGCTCTGTTTGATGATATATTCTGCTAAGAAAACCTTACAAGGAATCAATTGGTGTACGAGCGCAAGACCCACAACATAATGTGTCCATATTACTCCCTTGCAGCAACCATGGCCATCGCAAGGTCTCAAGAGCTACGGTGGTCTGTTAGTTCCTTCAAAGAGCAGAAAGATCTGGCCCTGGGATCCCTACGAATGCTGGTGGTGGCTGACGGAGCCTGTCCATGTAAGTGTGCACACAATCGCAGGCAGAGTTCTTTGGTCAACACATCTCTCACGCATTTGCAAAGCAGTGCTCTGTTTATTTTCCCAGGGTCCCTTGCTGCATGCGATGCCTTTTTGAAGACCTTCCACAGCAAAGGACTTAAACCAGAAGCCATTTGTCCATGTGCAAGCTCACCAGAAGCTCTCACTCTCTCTATTCGGCGGTATGTATGGAGCACAAATTCACTCCGGTCTGGCAATAAAAAGGTTTCTTAATATGAGGAACATTGAAAATGCCAACATTTTTTTTGCTCCAAGTAAAATAGCTCATCTTAAATTTGTCTTTTGTGTAATTATGTTGACTGTCATGAATTACCCCCTTCCCTCCTACCAACCTCCCCCTACTAGTCACCTTATGTCAAATCTTCTAATTTGGATTTTCCCAAATTGAAGGATTGGCTTGATATTTACCAAAATGGTAGATTGGCACAAAATTCTCATCCTTGACTGACCGGGAAGAATTAAAAGTTGAATCCCAAATTGATTACTTGATTTTCACATCTAACTGTGAAACCCACCATTTCTATGATTCGCTTTCTGTCCCCGAGGGCCAGTTCACATCCCTCCTAAATAGAAACATCCTTCAATCTTACTGATTTCAATTACATCGCGAGAAAGAGGGAAACCAATTGGAACATTTTAAGATGCCTGTCCCGTCAATGTTTGTTTGAAATCTTGTTCTGTATCAGTAGCATGGCTATACCAGCTGTCTTGGCCATGTTTTTAATTATTACACAGAGCTATATTTTTTACAAGGATCTTGGCTGATGGAGCAGCAAAACAACAAAGGGCAGAAGGTTCACAACTACCAAAGGGTGTGGGAAGGGGGTGGCCATACATGGGGAGGAAAGGAGTTAAATTTGAAAGAGCTTTAGACAGAAGGAAGAGGAACAAAACATAATGAAGAACTTATTTTAAAATATCGGATATACACATTGAGGAGGTTGTGTGATTAGAGTACCACACTTGAGCAGATCTGAAGAATGTTTCATCACCAGAAGACTTTGCCAGAGTGTGAGGAACTACCAAGAGGTGACCATAGTTCGACCGTAACAGAGGTGTGTAAGCTGTGATTACATGAGAATAGTAACAGACTTCCCTCCACCCAAAGATGTATGGGACTTTAATATGTGAGCAGGCCGTATTGGCATGAGGATTATTTTATTCATTATGCGTTATCTTCTTGTTCCATGATAAATAAATAAATAAAACATTCCAAAGGTTGCATTTGGTAATACTTCATGCTTGTGATTAATATTTGAAACGCACTTGTTTGTGGTAAAATATAAAATGTTCTGTGTGATTTCTTCCATCCCTTTCCTTTATTTCCTCCCTTCCCACCCTCTCAGGCCCTTGGCTGAGCCTGGAGGGTCCCATTCGCGCACCGGGCGAACTTCCCTATCCATGTTTGAGCTCAGCCATGGCATGATCCAGGCAGCAGTGGCCTCAGACGGCACAGCTCAGGGCGGGCAGAGCAAACAGTCTGTGTTGGTTTTGCAAGATAGCGGGTGCATAATGCCTGGGGGTAAGACTACTTTTTACGGCTTGTAACGACTGTACCTCATTGCCAGCTTCTTCTGCAGCAATTGCTTCTTCCTTGTTTGTGTGCAAGTACAGCTTGTTTAAAAGTGCACTTAACTTGAACCGATGACTCTGGTGCTCGCTTCAACTTTATTTATCATGTGTCTTTGGAAGAAATGAAATACAGAATATTGAATATATATGACTATGCAAGGAGTGCGTGTGTAGGTTGTAGGTTGTGTGTTAATCGAGACGGAAAAACAAAGAAGGAAGTATAGGAGAGATGAGGGGAGACTAAAAAAATGGAGATCTGAAAAGTCACTTAAATCTGAAAATTAAGGGAATCCTCATCTTCATGAAGGCTTTTGTCAGTCTGTGTTGATGGACAAATGAAACGATGAATTTTATCTTCTGAAAGTCAGTAAGACTATGTTAACTGCTGGGGAAAGCGAGTTTCTTTGACAAAGGGATAACATTCAAAACGTCAGCTGCATCTAACTTTCCATGGAGGGTAACATAGTCTTATTTCCTTTGAGTAGATAAAATCCATAGGTGAAGATGAACGCCATCAAGCTCTTCCTGACATTGGCCAACATTTTTCATTCGCCTCTTCTTTAAAATATTTTATTTTATTTTTTCCCCTCAGTTTTTGACAAGGTGTTGAGTCACCTCTGTTTCTGTTTAATCTCAATCTTCCCTCCAGATTGTGACCTACTGTCATCTCACGCAGTGTTTTCTTTGCTCACGTTC
This sequence comes from Eptatretus atami, assembly GCA_035128595.1. Classification (NCBI taxonomy): domain Eukaryota; kingdom Metazoa; phylum Chordata; class Myxini; order Myxiniformes; family Myxinidae; genus Eptatretus; species Eptatretus atami. The sequence continues at coordinate 107,872,005 of CM068956.1, read as the reverse complement.
ATCGTTTGTCTTTGTAATCCGATGTCTGTCTTTACCCCAGCACTCCATTATCAGTGCATTAACCTTGCAGTGTTGTTTAGCTCGTTGATCGCCTTGGTCTTGCAGACCATTTGACCATTATTACGATCGGCTTTTGCCATCAGGACATTCTTTGTGGGTGATGCCCACTCGATGGCTCCTGTGGTTCTTGTGCTTATGCAGGTATTTATAATTTGGCCAAGGAAATTTGCTGTTGTGCCCAAAGGCCTCTCCATAGAAAAAAATTTTTAAAAAGAGAATTCATTTTCTCAAGCAGATGTTGAGAGAGGTATGTTAACCGCTATGAAAAGCATGTGAAGCAACGTTTCTGACATTAGCCCTTCTTCAAAGCAAGAAGATAGCATATGTGTCTCAATGTTTGGTTGAGAATATTTGTTGTCCTCATTCTTTCTGCCGATGCCGACCAACTCTAGTCTTATAAAGACTAGTTTTCCATATTATGTGTGTAATAAAATGAACAGCCTCACAGAAAGAAAGGACACCATGTGTCTCCTTGCACGTGTATGCTGTCAGTTAATGGAGGCACAATGTTGATGCAGTTGAGCAGGAATTAATCAGAGAGCCATGAAAGACAGCGCAATTACTAATGGTCACTGTTGTTGCCATGGTGCAGTGATGGTCTGCGTCTTGAAAATTGAAGGTCCACCAAAGCTGTGTCGTGTGGATGAAGTTGGCGAGCTTTGCATCAACTCCAGCACCACCGGCTCCTCTTACTATGGCTTGCCGAGTCTTACAAAGCAAATTTTTGAGGTAATGGATATAATTTAGTTTGTCATTTTATATGCAGGAAATGTAGGATTGATGGGAAACAGGTGGCTTTAATACTGACACTGGCTTTTCCTAGTTGTTCTCATGGTCATCAGTGTTTCTTAGGACTGTGCCCCCCCCAGCGGTCATCGGTGTTTCTTTGGACTGTACTCCCCAGTGATCATCATTGTTTTTTGGACTGTGCCCTTTAGTGGTCATCAGTGTTTCTTTGGACTGTGCCCCCCAGTGTTCATCAGTGTTTCTTTGGACTGTGCCCCCAGTGGTCATCAGTGTTTCTTTGGACTGTACCCCCAGTGGTCATCAGTGTTTCTTTGGAATGTGTCCCCCAGTGGCCATCAGTGTTTCTTTGGAATGTGCCCCCAGTGGTCATCAGTGTTTCTTTGGAATGTGCCCCCAGTGGTCCTCAATGTTTCTTCGGACTGTGCCCCCCTGTGGTCATCAGTGTTTTTTCTGACCCAGTCCTACCAGTTGTCAGTGTTTTTTCAGGCTGTCCGCCCAGTTATCAGTATTTCTTCAGAATGCCCCCCCCCCCTTCCTCCTCGGTTATCACCATTGTTTCTTCTGGCCATGCCTGCTGGTTATTGTCAGTGTTTGTGTTTCTCTGGACTGTGCCATGTTGGTTGTCTTATGCGTTACTTCATGCTGTTTCCACTGTGCCCCCCCCCCCCCCCCCCGTGGTCATCCAAGGCTGTCCGCGGCTCGGCGACACAGGGGGGCACAATGCACAGCCAAACTAATGAGTGAGTACTATGCATTACTTAAATTGTATAAATGTAAGACTGCTTTAGGAAATGATCATAGTTTAAGGGAAAAGGCCATATTTATAAAAATAAAAACCAAGGCTTTATCCAATGTTTCAATAATCTTAATAGTTCATATTTAATTGGCTTCTTAACATGTTTCCCTTGAACCTGCTGGCAGCAGCATGAAACCTTTAATCTCTTGGCAACCAGAGATTTAACTCAGTTAATCAAGCCTTAACATTCTCGATATAAATCACGTTTGCCAAACAAATTGCATTGTTGGACAATGGCAAGCACGTTTAAACGTCTTCGAACTTTGAGATGCAGATGCTGTGCATGTGTGGATGTGCATGTGAAAATGCATACGTGTCGGCATGTTTTGCTTTCTGTAGCTATTGCCGGTGAACATAGTTGGAGCGCCATTCTGTGAACATTCCTTTGTGAGATCAGGCCTCTTGGGTTTCATGGGCATGGTGAGTTGTACATGGACAGTCGTCGTGTCATGCTCGTACACTTCATGCTCGACTCGTAGCTGCAATAATTGCGTTGATTCCCTTTGCTCAGAATACCTGCACATGCTTGTGAATTGCTGCACAACTCTGTATTCGCATAATAATAATAAAAAATAAAGTGAAGGCATTGTTTATTGTTTGAGTGATGTTTGATTTCCAAATGAGTGACTCGATTAAAATTTTTTTATTGTACTGCCACATCACCATTAGATGCAATTTAAATGCAGGGCTTATTTTACAATAAATCACAGGTGTGCACATTAATGATTCATTTATGTTCAGTAAATACACCTTTTGAAAAGCAACACTAAGTAATTTGTGAATGATTTCCATTGGAAAGATCTGTTTTGAGATGCCACCTCACCAATGTGGCCAGTTTGCCATGACAGGAAGGGTGACCTTCATTCGGAAAGTGTTTATATACGTTAAACATATTTTATTTTGTCACGTCAAAGGCTCGGGGAGTGCTGGTGCATGTACAAAAGGGGGGGGGGGGTCAAAAGGTTCACGGCCAAACGTACGTACAAAAACATCCATCTTCCATAGACATGTGAGGCTGATAACTTTTTCCCTCCTACCCCCCACTCCCCTCACCCAATATAAAATATGTTGCAGCCAAACTCTCAACTTGTGAAGAAGGAAAGAGAGATGGAGGACAGAAGGGTAATCAAATGAAAGACCAAATGCTGCAATGGAGTCACCAGAATGGAACCCCAATAAGCAAAGAGCAAAGATGCAGCCATCAGGAGGAACCTGGACAGGATTCGGGTTTCAGCCGCTAAGCCGCTACGCCGCTACCCTCAAACCCATCCAGGCACAGCCAAGTGAACCTTACAGAAAACGTTTTTGTAAGAATTCACTTCTCCAGAGAGGAAGAGGAAAAAGGAGAAAGAAATGTGAAAGGAACAAAGAACAAAGATGTCGGGAAGAACCCGGACAGATAGATTTCAGCAATTACGTTCTTTTACTATGGCTGAAACAGTTATGTTCTTGCATTAACTGGCAGTAAAACACAAGTTCTGATATGTTGTGTTTTACTGTTTTATTTTTATTTTTGTGTTTCTGGTCATGTTTTCATCCAATTTTCTGTGTCAAACCATACCTTGTTGTGTTGAATTGTCGAATCTGTGTCCCTGGTAAAGTCCGGCCTACTCGTGTAGGGCTGTGCTTGTTGGGTCGTTGCTTCTGCGTCCATTTTTGACCGCACGTGCTTTGTTTTTGCTCCTTTTCTCCCAGGTTAAAAAATAAATAAAATAAAAGATATTGTTACTTCTGATCACTCAGCTTAGTCCTTTTCCCATCCTCACTCCAAAAACAACAACAAAAAAACTCCTCTTCACTCAATCCCCACTCCCCCTAAACAACGACAACAGAGAAAAGTAACTCATTCTGCCATGCACAGTTACTCCTTATCCCCAAACTGAATCTTCACTGAATAAAACGGTTCTTTCTTTAAAAGCTCTTAATATAAAAAAAAATAAATGCTTCAAAACATGTAATGTAAAATGCTTAACTCTCCAAAATACTCCATCAGGAACAACTCATTCATTCTTATTCTTCTTCTTCATCAAATTCTCTTCCTCTTCTTTTTCATAAGGCTTATTTTCTAAAGCCATATCTCTCCTAAACGCTTAGTTCATCCAGCCTCCTCTTGTACCTACAACTCCATTTCCTCTGTGCCTTCAATGGAAAACATTAATACCACATGAGAAGTCTATTTTGCTGTGTGTGTGTACAAGACAATCAATTCCCCTTCACTCAATTTCATTGCGTCAAACCCCTCGACGTCAAAACTCTCCCCACTTCCCCCTCGACCCTCCATCGACTCCCTCTCCTCCCAACCATTTCCCCTCATCCTGCCACATCTATGCTTTTCCCTCGTCACACCTCTCTCAGCTTCCATGCCATCCTGCTCTCCCAGTTTTCTCCTGTCAGTTCTCCCCACACCTCTCCCCCTCATGGTTTATCCCCTACCCTTCCACCTCTAGATATTTCCGTGCCTCCCCAGCCCCGCACCATACCAGCTCCCCCCCCCCCCACACACACACACACACACACACACACACACACACTACCCCTCCTTGCTTCTTTCCACATTCCTGCACCCAACCAGCAGTTCCTCCTCCCCTTTCCATAACTGTGTGGACCTCAAACATACGAGTCCTCTGCTCCCACCTTACAGATTCTCAATCCATGCCATTGCCGATAAACTGGACATCATCTGTTTAACAGAATCCTTCCTCCCACAGCATGTCCCTGATTCCTTCTTGTCTCTCCCTCACTATTGTCTCCTCCGACTTGATCAACCTGAACTCAGTCCAGGCGGCGGAATCGCACTGTACATCAATAGCTCAATTTCTCACTCTCCGTGTACTGCTCTTACACCTCCCAAACCCCAGAAGTACCTCTGGCTGCAAATTCCCCTCAGGTCCCACCTTATATTTGTCTGTGTTTTGTGCAAAACAGTAACAACTCTATCTACATCTCTCTCAAACGACATGGACCAAATTTTAACCACTCATCGCCTCTCTCTCTCTTCCTCATATTTGGTGATTTAAATTGTTACCATGCCAAAATGGCTGGGTGTTGGGGTCTCACCAGCCCTGGCACTTCAGCAAAGGAATTCTGTGACTCCATGGGACTGACTCAACCTGTAAACTTTCTGACCCGGATTTATATCAATGGCAAATACTCCCTTCTGGATTTGGTTATGACTAGCTTTCCCACCAATTTCTCATGCTCTTCCTCTGCTCCAATTGGTTCATGTGATGATATGCTTGTGAATGTCGAAATCACTCTGGCCATTCTTGGAGAACAGCCTCAGCGCCGGCACGTCTGGCAGTTCACTCGCGCAAACTGACAGGGCTGCAAGGAACCATTGCAATTCAAGATTGGTCTCCTATATCTACAACCCCTGTTATTATCTCAGCCTGGAAATTCTTCCACAGAAACCTGCTCTCCATTATGCACAGATTATTCTCATCTTATCTTCAGTTATCATACCAGTCCTCTGACCCATGTTACACTGAATCCTGTGGTGAGGCAGTTGCCTTGAAACAACTTGCATTTTCCTCTGGGAAGGCAAATCTGACTGAAGGCAATCTCAGATGATTCCACAAAGCTCGCAACAAGTGTGTGTCCACTCTCAGGAGAGCCAGAAAACATCTGGTCAACCTCAAGTTTGAAATTTCAAAGTTGTCTTCCTCCTCTAAAACTGGCACGGACCTGTTAAGTCTGTCTTTGAAATTTGCTCCACCTCCATGCCTTCCCTCACTTCACATGGCACCACCGCAGAATCTGCTCATGAGAATTCTGTGTTTGCTGAATACCTCAATACTGTATTTGCTTCAAAATATTGTCCTCAACCCCTCATTATCTATAGTCTATACACATACACAACCCAGTCACACCTAACTTCTCCTGGACTAAGTGTCTTTTGCACCTGAGAAGGTGGAGAAGTTTATGGCAACCCTCAACTGATTCGGCATCAGCTCGTGTCCAACAAAACCTGCTCTGCTGCTCTTGCACATCCTCTTTATGCCATTTTCAGCCTATCACTTGCCCCAGGTGATATTCCATCGACTTGGAAATCAGCCAACATCACTGCATTACAGAAAAAGGCGCAAAAACTGATCCCCTTAATTACAGACCTATCAGCTTATTTCCCATCATCAGCAAGGTCATAGATTCCATCGTTGTAGTTGATATAAAATCATTCCTTTTCTCCAACAACCTCATCCCAGATCATCAATTTGTGTTCAGACCGGGTCATGAGGTCATTCTACCTTGGACATGCTGTTTCAACTCTCCCAAGAATGGATGGAGGCTCGTAATGTCAAACATGAGATCAGGGACGTCTCTCTAGACATATATCTCGGGCTTTTGATACAGTCTGGCATCCCGCCTTGCTCTCCAAAGTCTCTACAAGATTGTAAAGAAAAAAGTAAGAATATTTGATTTGTAGAGGGTTAACAGGAGTCTAGAAGATCACAGCTACAGATTGAGGTTGAGATGAGATGGCAGTGTCCTGGCCCCATAAACGCAGGAGGGAAGATTGGAATGAACTGACTCAAGAAGGTGGTTTCACCAGAATAAATATTCAGTCAAAGGTGGGTGGTAAGCCTTATTTTGGAAGGTGAATAAAAACACGGTTACTGGAAGTACACGTTTCCTGAAAGACTGGGGAAAGGGGAGTGTTGTGGAGTGGGAGGGGGGTGGGGGGCATGAGGGGGAGGATCTGAAAGAGACAGGCAAGCAAGTTCAAAAGGAGATGGGAGAAGATAAATGCACCAACCTTTCTCTGATGAGTTGTCTACTATTTTTGATTAAATCATTATATATATATGTATATATAATATATATTAATATATAGTATGTATATGCAAGTTCCATGGAAGAGTGAACTCCATGAATGAGGGTTGGGTTATGCAGCATTAATGGGGCTGTAAAAAATATTTGTAGGGATGGGGGAACATGTACTGTTCACACAAGTTGGTTCAAAGGTGAGTATGAGCACTAAGGTGGAAGTGATACAGTGTATCGTTATGGTTGGAAGGTCGAGTTGTGGCATGGGTAAAGCCTAGTTGAGTGGTTGAATGGGTAAAGCGTAGTTGAGTGGTGGAGTGGGTAAAACCTAGTTGCATTGCCCTCACTGGTGTGAGTTCACTGGTGTGCATTGCCCTCAATATATTGCGAACCCACATGTGTTGGTGGTATACTGCTGACTTTAATCCCTAGAGAAAAGAGTGGGATGAAAGACTGTTCTATAAACATGAGAAAGGGCAACAAAGAAGTTAAGGTGTGCAGTGAGCCTGGATTTGTGGATTGTAACAGAGGAGGTTACTGGAATAATGTGCACACCTTGGAGGTGCTGGTGAAGACCGCTTGGCTGAG
>CM068956.1:107831494-107858941 GCA_035128595.1 Eptatretus atami | reverse complement strand
GGATGGCAGGGTGGGTGTATATTTCCCCTTTTGGGAGGGAAGGTTGTTGAGAAGGTGATATGATGAGTTCTTTATTTCATCGATGCTTTTTTAAAACTGGACAAAGCTGTCCTTTTGGGTTCTTACTTCATTTCCTGTGTTTTCATTTGTTAGCTCGCAAAGTGAAAAGCGGGTTAAGCAATCGGTCCCAGATGTACGTGCGTATGTAGAACGTACGTACATACGTGTCTGCATTTTGTTATTCCCTTGTCTCTGCAACCACTTGTCGGATTGACAAATTTTCACCATAGGTGCGACTACTCATGGAGAATGTTTTCATGATAATTAAGATGTCATAGGTCATGTGGTGTGGCAGCCATAGTGGAAAAAAAAGGAGAAATGTTGAAACTCTGTGTCTCTGAAACCGCTCCATAGAAAAAAATTGAAACTTGGCAAATGTCATGCACTCCCCTTGGGGAATAAGTGTGTATATATGTAATATTTTTATGATGTCATTGGGTGCCATCGTTATGACGTCATAATTGCATACGTGGAACACGACATCCGATCAGGACGAAAAATTTTGAGGGTCATCTTGGTATAAATTGGTCAACAGAAAAAAATTTATGACATGGTTCAGCAGCCATATATATATATATATATATTTTTTTTTTTTAAACCTTCAAAAATTTTCTCCGAAACAGCTGAACAGATTGAGGAGAAACTTTAAAAGTATGACCACCTATCCATGAGGAGCAAATGACATCATAGGTCACATGGTCCCCACCTATGACATCATAGGTCACATGGTAGGGCAGCCATATTGGATTTACCTAAAACCTTTAAAATCCTCATCCTCCAGAACGGCCTGACAGATTGAGGGGAAACTTCACACATGTTCTCCAAGCCTTGTGGATACAAGGATGTTCATGAATAATTGATATGTCACATGGTTTGGCAGCCATATTGGAATGAAGAAAAATATTTTTTAAATTCTCTCTCTTGAACTGTTGCATCGATCGACGTGAAACTTCCAAATTATAATGTAGTAGAGATGGGGAATATGTTTTAAATTTCAACCTGATTGGATGCATGATCTGTCAGCCAGAATTATTTGATTTTTTGAATCTGCATTCTTTTTGATGATTTCTTTTTTTTTTGAATAAGGCTCATTTGGCTGCGCCTGGATGGGTTTGAGGGTAGAGGAGTAGCAGTTGCAACCCTGAGTCCTATTCAGGTTCCTTCTGATGACTTCATCTTTGCTTTTTCGGGTTCCTTCTGATGACTCCAATGCAGTACCTATTTTATTTGGTCTTCCATTTGATTTGAATTTAATGTTTTTTTAATCCGATTTTGAACTCAATTGAATAAAGAGGACTTAATGGGTCAGGCGTCCGATCAAAGCAGGGTTGCATCAAAGCGGGACATCTTGGTACCCAGTCATCACTGCCAGCAGTTATAAAGTGGCAGTTCTGGTGTTAGGAGCATCCATCGAAACTTTACCACATGTTACATGACCATTTGATATAGCGATACTTGCATGACCACGATATAGCGTGCCCACTCAGAACTTACATGGTGAATTAAACAAAGCCTGATGCCCTGAGACAATGTCACTTCCTCGCGTTAGAAATTAGAACAATTGTACAAACGCTTCTCGGCCTCCTTTATTGTGCTCGGCTGGTGAAAAAAGGAAAGAAGAAGTACAATTTGGCATTTTAATGATCTCCCAATTAAAACTTGAGCGATTTATTCTGCCGTTTTTATCAGGCTTGCTAGTTATGAAAACGCTCGAGAACGAGAATAAAAGCTCCTTTGTAACGGTTTATGAATGTACTCTATAACAGACTTTTCAAAGTATAATTTGTACACATTTACCTTGGAAGTGTAGATAGATGTAATTACAAATTTACCACCAGAAGAGTTGGCTCGCACCAATTCCTTCTCAAGGCTACAGAAAGTATTCTAAAAAAATACCATCTTGTTTTATTTATTCCTCAACCATGCTGAAGTCACAGAGGTTTTGCTTTGTGGCCAACATTACAACTGAGGACAAACCAGCACCCTGTCATTGCCTTGTTAGAACTGCTTCTTGTTGAGCTAATCCGGTGTGTGCCCCCTAGGGTTTTTTGGGAGGTCTGACGTGTTCGCAACTAAACAAACGTGCAGAGAAGGTTGCTGCTTACCTCACAGACAAGGAACGGCTGAGCACAGGCGATCACGTCGCTTTGCTTTACCCATCAGGTACATTCCCATTCACTATCTGTAATTCCAGCAATCTCTGTGTGTGTGTGTGTGTGTGTGTGTGTGTGTGTGTGTGTGTCTGTGACCGCTGTTTCTCGACAACCACTGGTCCGATCTAATTGAAACTTGCCAGGTATATTGCTGAGGACCTGAGGATGTGCCTTTTCAAGGTTTATATTAATCAGACAAGTGCTTCCCAAGTTATGGCCATTTATTTACCAAACCAATGACAAGACACGTTGTTGCGTGGGCGTGGCCGATGGGAAGGAAGCTCAGCCGCGTTCCCCATTACGGGTTACAACGTACGGGCTTCCGGATAATGATGACTTCGTGTATTCTAATAATTTCTCGATTTCTTATGCGCATTTATAGCTAAACACAATGCCCAAGTTATGATCGTTTTCATATTAGACGGCGCATAAATTTCGGTAACATCAGATGAGCTGGTGTGCTCCGAACCAGGAAGTAAATTTTTTTCTCTCTTCTCTTCTCTTTTTTTTTCCTTGCGACGACATTGCGAAAAGGTGAAATACGTTGGCGCTAATTGAATAATTGGCCATTAAAACCTAAATTGTGAATCATCGTAACTGTGATATGCGAACTTCCGCGCCACGCACGTACGGCCTGTGTGGTTGTTGTTTCTTCCTCGCGGTTGGAATATTTATATATTCTTTTTTTATTTTTATTTTTTTTTAACGGGCACGTACTAGTTTATTCAATTCTTATCAATGGCACATGGAGAAAGTAAGGCACATCACATGAAGGACAAGGACATGAGGAGATATTCCTGTGGAGGGGTTTTGAATCGGGGATCTCCTAACTTTGTGAATTAAGTGCTCAGATGCCATTGCCAAACAAGCCAATACAACCTGTATACTGCTGACTTCCTTTAGACCACTGCTCCTTGTAGTATCAGAGATCCCAGCATCATGAAATGGGGGTATTGACCATATTGCAAATGTTTTTAGATCCAGCATCACAATTATGGCCTGTGTATTGATTATGCAACAGACCCGTGAAGCTCTACACAGCCTTGTCACATTGTACTTTGCCATGTTTGCCACATTCTACATCTCCAGTGTACAAATATGCATACTCTACTTTTTATTTTGGAGTGATCTCAGGGCTACAGAAGACAACTACTTCTTTTTAATGGCCCCAATTATTGCTATCTTTTTTGGTTGAAGTATTTCACAAATCACTGATATAGAGGCCTCACATTCTGCTCAAGCGGGACAGGGCAGGAATTTGTAGTTTGTCCCGGGTGTCTGCGATAACTCGCCTACTCTTCATGCAAAACACCTTAGGATCTCTATCATCTACCAACTCATGTTTAGCAGACAGGATGCCCAGTGTAACGTCCATTTGAGGGATGGCACACTTTGTGACGCAACACCATAAGTGCATAAAGTTCCAATCGTTTATAGTCGGGTTGTGAATCAAATCCAAGGTGGAAAGCTCGAAGGTAAGTGCACTACCTCCACACCATCCTATCAGATTGAGGGATGCACACCAGCTTGTGCTTATGTCACACCAAGGACAAAGATTTTAGTTCATTGTCTAACATAGACATCAATGTATTTTTACATTAATCACAAGGACATCAGTAGACGATGGACAAATAAGGTACAGGGGATTTGAACCTTTCTTTCTTGCAATCAAACCGAGTCAGGGATTCAGATGGGAACATGAACAGGCTTTCTTGTGTACTTGGAATGAAAAAAAATACTTACATGGATCTTTTTCAGGCCAAATACACACAAATCATTCTGTCAGGAATGGGCTTTTCCGTCAATGTTAATTTGCTTAACTTTTATGTCACCAGAACGTTTTCTTCCAGTAGCCCTCTCCTGGTTAAACTCTCATTATCCAGGCTTACTACACACTTCCATGTAATTGTTACTATTTTACCCCAATTGTTTAGCTGCCTTCTGTAGGAGTTACAGCCACACTGTCCCTCCTAGAGCTTCAAAGTAAGTGGTGCACCACTGTCTAATGTCATTTCCCACCCAAAACAACGATCTTCTTTTCTACCCCCATTAACTCTACATAAGCCAATCCTTATACCTGTAAGTTACTGTTTCCTTCCCTGCTCTCTCTCTCTCTCTCTCTCTCTCTCTCTCTCTCTCTCTCTCTCTCTCTCTCTCTCTCTCTCTCCCCCTCTTTTCCTGTTTGTTCACTGCCTTGATTTTGAGTCTAACTAAGCCTGCTGTTGGCTTAACGGTTAAAGTGGCTGCCTTAAGATCGTAGGGTCTTGAGTTTGAGCCCCTGTCCGTCCGTTAAATAACACCAGGTGGGTTGACTCAGCCTGTCATCCTTCTGAGATCAGCAAAATGAATTCCAGATTGCTGGAAACCTGGGGCATTGCATCAACGGCACAGCTGCTCCCCCAGCAATGATGCAACCAGCAGTGAAGGGCTGCATACTAAATAATAATAATAACAATAATAACATTAATGAGTCCAACTGTTGCCTCAATGCCCCACTCTTGCCTTTTTACCCTTTGTTACATCACTCTTCCATGAGCTGAGATCTTGTTTCGGGAAAAAATATATTTGATCATAAACCTCAAGTGAGATATGTGCTGATGGAGCCATTGAGGTTTGGGTTATATCTGGAGATATCTTTGAAATGTTTTGTGCAATGCAAGAAATTCTCTCTAATTGCCTCACTGACTTTGGAGAGAAAGGCGATGTCATAAACATGATGTCACCGGTACCTCAAGTGTCCCGCGAAGTTGCGCCACTTCCCCCAAGTTTTGTGGCTTTGTTTGTTTGGTGAATTCCATTGTTGTCTTGCGTCTTTCTCTGCACCAGTGCATGTGATTTGTGTTGCCATTCCACCACGAGCCTTAAAAAAAACCTCCCTACTCTTCCCCTTATTTTCTAGCTTCTTGCATGACTCGCATGCCAGCAACTTCTGCTGATCACAGTTTAATCGAGAATGTTTCATTCCCTCTCTCTCTAACCCATCTCTTCTCTTTAATGCCTTCTTCTCCTTCCTTCCCCTCCTGTATCTGATAGCCAACCTCACACTTACTGACACAATGCAACAAGATTACCGGTGATAGCTTAGTCAGCAACAGTTTTTTTATATTGTGAAATGTGTGGTGGTTGATTAGTCTCGTCAACTAGTTTTTGAGGTGCATCGGGGACAATCGTAAAAGGTGAACATGTTCAACTTTTTCAACGAGTTATCCGTGACTATCATGCAGAATGGTGTAGTGTGTGGCAGTCTCTGACAAACACTGAAACAGCAAAATGTATTAACCAATTAAACTTCAGCTTCCAGAACCTTCTGGCCAGTGTTATATCATCTGCAGCATTGAAATTATTTTTTTATAGCTTTCGTGAACTTTGAATCCCAGAAAAGGTATTTCTAAAGTTCAATATAGTCACCTGAACTTGCCCTCTGTTTCCTGTATTTAACAAACCTTCAGAAACAATAAAAGAGTTATTATCGGTACATTTTGTTATATAACTTTAGATGACAATAAAAACGTATCATGACAAAGTCTCTGCCTTTGAATTATGTTGACATCTCGTCAATGTATGTTTAAATTGCAGTGCTGCATTACCTGTGGCCAAAAAACGAGGTTATTGTTACTCGCACTAATGAAAACAATATGGTTTGATAGATATATAATCAATTTACTGGGAACAAAAATTCATGGCCATTTCAACATAAAGATGCCTATTTTAAAAGCACGTCTTTCCAGGATTGAAGAAGCAGAAATGTGAGTTGAATGTAGCAGCACGTATCTTACAGGCAACAGGTATTTAATTGTAAATATAAATACGAGTTCCCTTATCTTCGACAGCAAGTTTGTCGAAAACTCTCTGAGCCGGCCTTCTCTGCACACAGGGATTTACCAACAGCCACTTCTTTCTCCTGGCACACTGTCGGCGACGGACCAGTACGAGTGCCAAAACAGCAGTGCTCATAGCTTTGACCATTTTGATGCTCTCTCTGCATTTATTTGTCATTGCCATTTTGGTTAGCGAAAATAATGTCATCAACAATCATGTAGTGGGAATCATGTGGGGTAGTCTCTGACAAAACAAGGTTGTACAAATTTGTGGATGGCAACATTGTTGCATTGTGCTGGAGAACATCGGCAAGTGTGCGGCGGCTTTTAATGCCATTTTTATCAGCTTGCTCACAAAAATAACCCCCATATATGTTTAGGGGACATTACAACCTGAATGGTGTGGTGCATTTATTTGTCATTGCCATTTTGGTTAGCGAAATAATGTCATCAACAATCACGTAGTGGGAGTCATGTGGGGTAGTCTCTAACAAAACAAGGTTGTACAAATTTGTGGATGGCAACATTGTTGCATTGTGCTGGAGAACATCGGCAAGTGTGCTTCGGCCTTTAATGCCATTTTTATCAGCTTTCTCACAAAAATAACCCCCATATATGTTTAGGGGACACTACAACCTGAATGGTGTGGTGCATTTTTTTTGTTGTTGTTTATCACTTTCGTCTTCACAAACATTCAGACCACATTGGGCTGGTGAATTAATGACAGAGTTTGCATCCTACCTTTCTGGTTCTTTATATCAACTGCCATAACCATGATGCCTTATTTGTGTGGAAACTCTTCTCCAGGCCTGGAACTGATTGTAGCATTCTACGGCTGTTTGTATGCCGGATGCATTCCTGTCCCCATCTGCGCGCCGCTGCCTCAAGCCCTTTCGACCATCCTACCCTCGATCAAACTTATTGTGGAGGTAAATGAAATCCACGTGGTATGTTCGTACAATGACAAACCTTGAGGAAACAATCGAGCCAGCAGTACCCACCATCGCACCAAATATATTTGATCATAAACCTCAAGTGAGATATGTGAACATCGTCATCAGTTGTTGACTTCCCTGAATACAAATGGTGTTTTGGTTCAGTTGTTATTGCTTGAATATCGATATAAAATGACTTTCAAAAGCTGCAATGTTCTGCAAATGGAGGCAGCCTGAGGCCTGAGCTGATGCAGTTCTTTCACATCAATATAACACTTCAAAGTTGGTTCGCATGGTCTAGTGCCTCTTGAGGAAAATTCAAATTTTTTTTCTTCACAGCACCATCGACAATGCGAACCAGAAGGACAGAATATGAACTAGGCAAGCCATTGTGATAAAAAAAAAAATAGTTATTTTTTGTCTGTCTCAGCCTTTTATTTTTATTTAAACAGCACAGGTAAAGTTGCACATCTCGTGATGTCGAGGCTTGATGACTATATCGACACCATAAAACCAACCAGGGTTGATGTTAGACTGCAGTCCCTCTGTCGTTCTGTCCATTTTAAACCCTTACTTTGTAAAAACATGAATGGATTAACATCATTGGCAGACATTGTTCTGCTGTTATGAATAATGGAATTCTTGGCAAAAGTCTTGTGCTTTCCTGCCAAGCTCCTCTTGTTAGGTTAATAATAAAAAAAAGAAATTAAAGTGTGTGGATTTCATCAAGGGGTTTGTGGCCATGGTTGGGTGGAGGCAGGGGTACATTTGGGGGAGGAGGGGCATGGCAAAACAAGAGGGAAAAGGGTGGTGTTAGTGGGGTTGTGTAGTGATGGTCAGAATGGGTTGAACGTGTAGTCAGAGGGAGAGAAGGTAGTAGAGGCCACAGAATGAGTGGAGTTGCAGTGCAAGAGATATTGTGGAAGTGGTTGGTGGTGCAGGGTGGCAGGAGGGGTTGTGAAGGTGCAGTGAAAGATAGGTGGAGGGAAGGGTGAGGGGTTCAATTTAAGGTGTAGTGAAGGGAGAAGAATATATGATGGAAGTGGAATAACAATCTAAATATCAAAAGTGTTTTTTAAAGTTTGTGTATATTGTTTTATGTATAAACATTAGAATGAATTTTTTGTTTGTTTACACTGTCTAAGGCTTATCCAGGCACTTGTGCAAAAAATCGACTTTAAAAATAAACAGCTGTGTTCACATCTAAGATTCTCACCTCTAACATCTGCTAATGTTTCCTTGTGAATGTTAAATATGCCACAACCCCTTTCAAAAGGAGTCGCCATCATGTGCCGGTACCAAAATTGTGATCGAGAGAGACAGTCATTGCATGAGTGGCACAGCCACACCCTGAGACATGATGCACACCGATAGCCAGGTTCAGCATATGGATGATGATGACCGTGTAAAGCATGTTATTGTACCTTGCAGGCGAGCAAGGCGGTGCGAATCCTCACCACACAGACTCTCATTAAGATGTTGAAATCGAAGGAAGCCCTCTCCACCTTGGACATAAAGTCCTTGCCACCACTCATTGACACAGGTAATAGGTAACTCGCAGCCTTTTGACTGTTTGTGATATCTCGAGTTGCGTTGGTTGTGTATTCAAGGCAATTGGTTAAAGGCCTGAAATGCCATTTTGTGGCACCTGCTGTGAAGATATAGCTCACATGAAACACACACACACACACACACACACACACACACACACACACACACACACACACACACACACACACGCGCAGTGAGGGGGAGGTGGCCTGATTTGCCACATCCCTCTCGTGTGGGATGGAAAGGACCGATGGCTGTATCAAATACATACATTTAGAAGGCAGTGAAGACCGAGCTGAAAACAACAGCCTTGATGGGACAAGATGCGCACCAGGCACCCAGTATCACACCGTTTGACATGCATTTATGACACAGCCTGGCCCTGCAGCTTGGCGAGACTTGTTGACCTCATGCTGCCAGGAGAGAAAGCCCAAGCTCTGACAAACTCCCTCTTGCAAAGTTCTGCCTGTTAAGGACGAGAGAGACTGAGTCACTGGAGGTCGCGTGGATCTTTATCGTCACCACTTCACGAGTCGTGGTTCCTTGCTTTGGTGAACATGGATGCTTTAGGACTGTTGAAGACTTCGTTAAATAGAGCACAGATAGGGAGACTGCTTGGTCCATGAGTCATGGTTCCTTGCTGGGGTGAAGATGAAAGCTTTAGGACCGGGAAAGGCTCCGTGAAATGGAGCACGTGTTGAAGGCAGATCTGGCTTTCTCAATGGATAAGGAGATGGCTTGGTCTGTGAGTCGTGGTTCCTTGCTAGGGTGAAGATGGATGCTTCAGGACTGTGGACGGCTTCATTAAATGGAGCACAAATAAGGAGACTGCTTGGTCCATGAGTCATGGTTCCTTGCTGGGGTGAAGATGGATGCTTCGGGACTGGGGACGGCTTCGTTAAATGGAGCACGAATAAGGAGATGGCTTTGTCCATGAGTCGTGGTTCCTTGCTGGGGTGAAGATGGATGCTTCAGCACCAAGGAAGGCTCTGTTTGGTCTTAGAGACTCGCGAGTGGAGGAGATGACCAGTGGCGCCGGCTCGTACAAACATACACACACTTACATGAATTGTGATTTACACATACACGTGCACCTCCCATGATTGTGATTGTATATGCACATGAATTGTGATTATACAAATATTATAAACATTATATACACACATATTGATATGTGATCATACACACACACACACACACACGGAGGTGGATACTTTGAGACCGCGTAGATCTCCGTTCCATCTCCTGAAACCCACCTACCTGTGGCGATAACAGTCAACAATGAACAACAGCAACTTGCACCGACACACACACTTGTCCATATACAGCATATATGACTGTAAGGATGGCCTAGACCTGAGAGATGTGCACACACTTCTCTAAGCTGTCTAGCCTGGGTTCGAATCTCGGCCTGCCTCTAAACTCGTGCTGGTGTTTCACAGGCAGAGTGATTCATCAATGTGTGTGTCGTCCTTCGATGGACATTAAACTGGGTGTTTCATCTGCCTATATGAGTTGGCAGATGTTAAAGATTATGCGGTGTCCTTCGCGAAGAGTGGGTGAGCTATCGTCGGCACCCTGGCCAAATTCCAAATTCCTAATTCCTGTCTAACTTCCTGTGTCGGAGTGGCAACCTGTCCAGGATTTTTAACCCCTGTCAAGAAACTGCTTTGGCAGAACTGATGCTCTTTATAGAGCATCGTACATTATCTGAACTTTATGTGTATTTAAGCAAAAATGAGACCCCATGCCACAGGTTACAGTGCTTTTTCTGAGGCACAGCACCACCACAGTGGCCTTAGTGCATCAACTCGCCTTTGTGCACCAGAACAAGTGACCTGTAATTGCTTTGGTGTACCTTCTACAGGCTCGTCCACAGCTGGGACATTGTGTTTGCACGACGAAACAAAACCCTTATTTCCAGCCATCACTAATATAAGAGGTCTGTGATCAAGATGGAGAGCAGGGTGTTATTGTCTCAGTTCATAGGTAGCTCTCATGAGAACTCAAGGGTTAAATTATCATGGCTTATTTAGAGTAATTTTGCTGCTCCGTGTTTGCCCTGCCAAGTTGGATACAAATTGCCAAATATCAGAATCAATGCTCTCTGCTTCAATTTTGTCAAACACGTTTACACTTTACCAAATAATCAGGCATATTTCTGCAGAAAGCTATAATCTCGAATTTCACATTGACTTGGTTCTGACGTTTTGTCAATATCTATCCTGACTGATGTTGTTACGACTTTGCGGCCTGCTACCTGTGAAGCTCTTTGATCAATCCTCCAATTCTGGTGCAAACAAGGAATTCTGTGCCCTGGCAATCAAGCATAAACCAATGTTCCTTCATTCATTTGATTGCACGTCTTCATGATGTTGCAATCACAGCTTCATTCTCTGTTCCTTTCATTGATACCAGCACATTTATACTTATATGCTACAGATGACCTTCCTAAGCGCAAGTTGAGCCATATATACAAGCCTCCTACATCGGAAATGCTGGCGTATGTGGATTTTGGTGTGTCCATGCACGGTGTGCTGACCGGCCTGAATGTGAGTTTGTTTAATATGTCTACCTTTGTCTCTAGAGATTTTGGGAATTGGGGATTGGAGTCTCTGAAGATTAGAGATTGCAACTGGTATTGGGATGGGGAGGGGATTGGGGGGGGGGGGGGGTGGGCGGGCCAGAGGTCGGGGAGTGGTGATAGTAGTGGTGAGGATGATAATCATGAGAATGATAACATTATTATGCCTTAATAAAGTTAGAGGCAACCATTGGTGGTGTTATTTTCCTTATCACTTTGATTGGCACTTTTCAGTTTCAATGAGATCTATGTGTCTGTAGATGTCCCACGCTGCGGCCATGGCCATGTGCTGTGCCATCCAGACTCACTGTGACATAACGCCCTTGCGTCATGTTACATTGTGCATCGGAGCTCACACAGGCCTTGGTCTAGTACTGTGGTGTCTGAGCAGGTAAGACTTATTCAAGACTCAAAGATTTCTGTGTTCCAACCTCCCACTGCTGACATGATTTGTCCTCCTGTACAAGCTTGTAATGCTAGGATCAAGGTGCGCAGATTTATGATTGTCTATTGTGGAAACATTGTGCAAACTTTTTACCCATTTCCCTCCTGTGAAATTGTCTGTACAAAGATTGATTTGCCAATTGCAACAACATTTAATTTTTTTTTGCCGCAAAGAAGCCTAACGTTTCATGTCAATGAAAATACAAGGTGATCCTTGAGCATAGCGTCATCCTTCTGCCTCGGTGGCACGTGTAGCAGGTTTGGAATACGATTGACAGCATTTGTGACAATACAGTCTGGAAACGTTTCAATGTTGGCATTATGTTTGGAATTTTTAGCCTGGGGTAACAATGATCTTGGGAAACAAGTCTGATGTGTGCCAAAATTGCCTAATTTTTGTCAGTGGAATGCTCGTTTGCTTGCAAAGTGCCTACCTCGATGCTTCTCAGTGATTATATTTCAAAATTGTGATTTCATGGAGCCGCTGGAAATTGGTATCGAATAAGAACTGAATTGAGAACGGCAATGGTGATTGCTTTGGGAGCCACCTTATGTCATATTACCTGCATCACCACCGACATTATGTGTAATTTTCATTGTTTATGTGGCTCATAATGTGTGAACTTTCATTGCCGCTAATGGCAGATCTGTGAATGAGCAATGTTCTGTCGGGTTTGCTCACTGATTTTGCCAATCTGGCACGAGCTTTACAACCCTGTCACTTTTCTGTCACTGCTTTTATGATCCTGGCCTTTCAGCACATTAGACAGATGCACAATGTGGACAGCGCTTGGAGATGTGAACTCCCTATTTGCCTAGAGGCAGTAATGGAGGTTTTGCGATCAACAAACCACCCACATACCTTGCAAATTCCTTAAATTCTATAGCAATGGAAAAGTGCTAATTTGTCTACAAAATGGCTTTGTAACCCAAAGATACATTTGTTATTTTCTCAGCATATACACTGGACACCAGACATTCCTTATTGCACCGGTAGAGTTAGAGACTCTCCCGTCCCTATGGCTATTGACACTGAGCCAGCACAAGACCACGGACACCTTCTGTTCGGGCTATGTAGCTGAACTTTGCACCAAGAACCTCTCGACTCAGATCAGCACATTAAAGGTCTGTATTGTTCTTGTTCAGAATTGTAGTTTTAACTGCCATTTCAGTTACTGTATTTTATTTCCTTTTTGAAAGAAAAAAAAAAGCTTTGTTTTTTTCAAACTTAAATCTTTAACTTCAATTGCTTATAAAAATGTTTATGAAATCTCCCACCCAAAACGATTCGAGAGACAGTCAAGATATTTTATTTATTTATTTATCTTTTGTATTCAATGTCGAGGCTCGTATGAGAGCTAACACACAAACCACAGCAAGGGGGGGCATGAGACAAGAGGGGTGGGAGAGGGAAGGACAAAACAGTGGGGGACAGAGACATTAGGAGATCTGTGGAAGGGAGAGGGGTGGGGCGGGGAACATGGGGTGTACAAGATGAACATTATTATTTCCTTTATTGATGTGATTTTATCACAAAACAAGACTGTTACAAAAGGAGGGGGCTCATGGAAACCATAGTCCCTCCAAATGAGGTTAACTATGCTTTTGGAGAATGAAATACAGATGTATTTGAACAACAATCCATGTGTGGTTGATAATTTGGGACATCCTTTTATTACGTATACGCAAGTGGAAATATGGAGGCTGACGGTATGGCGATTGGTGGGGAAGGGTAGGGGCAGTGTTGGCATGTGGCAAGGGGGGTAAAATGAGAAAGTTAAAACTAAAGAAAGGAGGTGGAACAGCAGCAAGGTAGGAAATTATATAGATAAACAAGGGTAGGAGAAGAATAAGTAAACTGAAGGGAGTAAGGAAGCATGTACGAGTCATTATAAGGGGGAGAGGGTTAAGGAGGAGGGACGACCAAACATTCCGAAATAAACAGGTGATCCCTGATGTTCATAAACCCCTCCCGCATGCATTACCTCAATCTCACCTACTAATCATGAACAGCAGGTGCCTGTTGAAAGATGACAAATTGATTAATTAAATTCTTCTTTTTCCACTGTTAGTTTATTGTTTGGGCCTCGTGGATTCTTCACATCACAATGTTCGCAATCATAGAAGTTGGCCTATTAGCTTTCACAAGATGTATGGATTTGTTCTGACACTGATGATCCACTTTGCACAGTTATTTCCACCATGAATGGTGTTGTGAGCAGGCATACCTGTGCTCGTGATCACATGAAGGGAGCTTGTGGAGAAGTTTTGCTTAAAGATGCGTTTAATAAATAGGACAATAAACTTGCCACTCATTTGTGGAATATTTTGATGCAAATGAAAAACAAAGCTTAAACTTTTCTGAAATTAGTGAAAGAATTTAAAATATGCACATTATATTTGATTTATATGGGCTGTTTTATAATTAACTTTCGTACGTTTCCTTTCCTCCTGCCGCCTGTCCTATCAACAGACACGGAGTGTGAACCTGGCCAGCCTGCGCTCCTGCATAGTCGTATCTGAAGAGCGACCCAGGTTCAGCCTACTTCAGTCCTTCACCAAGATCTTCGAGGAGTTGGGCCTGGCGGCTTCTGCCATGGGTGTGACGTTTGGCTGTCAGGTCAATGTGGCCATTGGCATTGAGGTCAGAAGGCTCTGGTGATTGGTTTTGGGTAGAGGAGCAGAAGGTGAAATGAGTGAATGAGAATGGGGTGAGAATGGAATCGTCTTTGAAATTTTTTGCTTTGACAAAGGAATTGAATGACTTTGATATTAGAAATGGGTATTTGAGACCTGATTACTTTTCTTTTTTAATTCAGTCAACATTTGCCTCGATTAGCTCAAAGGTGGGAATGAAACACCTTTAATACAATATTCCATACATGCCGCGATGTCCATCTTACCCCCAGGCTCCATCTGCCATTCCGTCCACAACACTGTACATTGACATCAGAGCACTGCGGAGTGACCGGTATGAAAAATATTTCTCTTACTGTCTGACATCCACTCGCAGCTGGTGTCTCTCTTGCAGTGACAGCTATTGTTTTTGGAGACGTTAGGAAAAATGGTGTCTCTCGAGACAGCATCAGTTGAATATAAATAGCAATTTATTTAATTAACTCACCCCTCCTACCCCATCATTCTTGAGAAATGTTTCAAAATGAGTGTCGTAGGAGTAGGATGTGGAGGAAGAATCCGCGGTCGAGCACAACCCCATTTTATTCAAATCCACGTTTCCCACATCATACCTTCATCCTTCTTAATCTCCTTGCAAGATTGCCATTAGCTCTGACATGAGCAGTGAATAAGGCCTGGGAAAAAAAGAGTGTAGTTGTCAGGAAGTAATCAATTTTAAACACTCACTAAACTCTGGAACACACGGTTTTCTGTTTATTTCCCCACAAACCTGACAAAGTTCTACTCAGTCTTGTGCTTTGTGGTTTCTGCCACCTGGGGGAGCAGTACACGAGCCTTTCAACGATCGTTGCATACGAGTGAATCGTGTCGAGGCAGATCATTCTTTTGTTTTTGCATTTTAGAGCTGGAATTTTGGGGACAATTGGATTTTGGGGACGATGAGATTTTGGGAACAATGCATCCTGTCATTCCTCAAATATCAAGTGTAACAGAGAAGCTACAGCTATTCAACTCTGGCCTTGCCACAACAGCAAGTTTACAGAACTCCATGATATGGCCAGATGTTTCTGGCCCTGAAATGTCAGCGTGAATAGGAATTGTTTATTTTGAATAAATAAACATTTGGAGAGCTGTACCGTGCTGTTTGTGTACACATTGCAGGATACGGCTGATGGAAAAGGGTGCTCCGCACAGCTTGCCGATCATGCAGGCAGGACAGGTGAGGCTGCAACTTATCATCATTATCATCACATTATGGACATTATGGAAGGTGGCATTCGAGTAAGGAAATAACTAATGATTTAGCACTTATAAAAACCCATCACTGTTGTTGTTTTGAACATGGCTATAACTCACAAGCATCCAATTCAATATAGATATAATTTCAGACATCATTATATCCTCTGTTAAGTATATATCTGTAAGTTTATATGAGGGGGGTTGGGGAGGGATTTACAGTCACACTGCAGGCTTTCCAATGTTAGGATATATGTCCGCGTCATCATAATCTAGAAAAATCACAACTGAACGATTTTACATCAGGGTTGAGGCATCACAAGGTCACTGTGTACCTGAGAATGCCATGTGTGGGGAGCATTTTGATGCGATAGTGAACAATTCAGTACTAAATCTCAGATAAAAGGATCTAATCATCGGAAACAAAATGTATGCCTTGGAGACCCTTCACAGGTTCATTTCTTGAAATGCACATTTCGGGCTCGGACCAAGTACTTGGTCCACATGCATGTCATCATGGTGTGTGGAATGAGGGTAATGACTGAAAGGTAGGAAAATCACAATTAATCTTACAAAATCGATCGGGATTTGAAATAGTATATGATGGCTAGTTTATAAATTGTGGAATGACTTGACTACAACACTGGTTTGAGTTGAGTATTTATCAGTGTCATGCTCTGAATATAATTTTCATGTATTATTTTTGCTGCTACGTTTAAAACATTGAATTATGAATTGATATCTACTGTTAAAGTGCTCATGTCGTCAAATTAAATGTCCTGTTTCTGCAGCGTATGGCCTCTTTAAACACCATCATTTTGTTCTAAACCAAACCTCAGAACTAAGAAATATTAGGACTTTTGTCTTTTTGAGAAAATTTGAGATTACTAAAAGTGTAGGTGTACTAAGATGGGGAAATTACCGGAAGTCCAGAAAGACTGAGGCTGTTTGGTCGGAACACATGGCACGTTTCAAATTTTTGGTGGTGCCCATAACATGCACAATTGCACATGGTTCAAATCTCGTGATATTTCAGTTGGAGACCGTGTTTTTTTTATGTCCTCAGAAAGCAATGTATATATATATATATATATATATATATATATATATATATATACAAACATATATGTGTATATGTATGCTAGTATATATATATATATATATATAATATATATATATATATCAATATATATGTTATATCTATGTAGTATATATATATATATATTGCAAACATATATGTGTATATGTATGCTAGTATATATATATGATATATATATCATATATATAATATACCGGGCGTAGTGCGTGCGCCTGTAATCCGGCTACTCGGAGGCTTGGGTTGGAGGATCGCTGAGGATGGGGCTCTGCGCTGGGCCGCTATGAGAGGGTGTAGGGCAGCCCGGAATCATGGCGAAACCCAATCCTTATCCCTGTGTCGTAAGAGGCGACCAGGGTTGCTCAGAAGGGCATCCGGCGTAAAACCTTGCCAAATCAGTATGCGGATCATAACGGATGATCCGCTGTGGCGACCCTAACGGGAGCAGCGAAAGACGAACACATGTATATATATAATATAAATATATATATATATATATATACAAACATATATAAACACTACCGGTCAAAAGTTTAGAACACCCCCATTTTTCCAGTTTTTACTGAAATTTAAGCAGTTCAATGTTTCAATGTACTCTGAAATTAAAGCATAGAACAAATAAACAATTGCAGAAAAAAGAAATCATGGAATCGTTTTGTTGAACAAAATTTAATCTAAATTTTTACCCATCAAAGTACCACCTTTTGCAGATATAAAGCCGAACATACTCGTGGCATTCTTTCCACAATGGAAATCAAATATTGTTCGGAAAGTTATTCCCAACACTGTTGCAGAAGTTCCCACAAATGTGTGCACTTGTAGTTGCTTTGCTTTCACCCTTCTGTCCAGTTCATCCAAACCAGCTCGATGGGGTTTAAGTCTGGAGACTGTGCTGGCCATTCCATTATTTGAAACCTCCGTCTTGTTTTTTCTTCGAAGGTAGTTCTGACATAGCTTGGAGGTATGTTTTGGGAGTTATCTTGCTGTAGGATGAACCCTGACCAACTAGGCGTAACCAGAGGGTATTGCATGGCGCTGCAAAATTCTGTGGTTGCTCTTTTGGTTCAGGGTGTCAGTCACTCTGTGCAAGTCCCGACTCTGTATCCAGCAAAAGAGCCCAGATCATCACGCTTCCTCCTCCATGTTTGACAGTTGTGCACACACTGAGAACCATCCTTTCACCTACTCATGGCGTACAAAAACCCTGCGTGATGAACCGATTTCAAATTTGGATTATCATAAGACCTTCTTCCATTCAGTAGCCAGCAGTGTGCTGGTTCATGGCCCAGGCAAGCCTTTTTTCTTATTTTGCCATCTTAGCAATGGCTTTCTTACCGCCACTCGACCTGTCAAACTGCAGCTCGAGACTCTCTCTTCACAGTTGAAACTGAGATTTCCTTACTTTACCAGTGTTAAGCTGCTGTCCTGTGAGCTGCTATCACGCAAGCTGTTGACTCTCAGAAACTGTCTTCTGATTGTGTTGTGGCTTTGGGTCTGCCAGACCTCTTCCTGTCAGAGTTTCCTCCAGTTTCCAAGTGCCTTTTGATGGTGTAGGAAACTGTACTCACTACACCTTGGTTGCTTTCCAATTTCTCAAAAGGAAAGACCTACACTTTTAAGGGTTATAATGGTCTGTCTGTCTTCCTTTGTTAATTGTCTTTTTCTCGCCATTATGATGGCAATATACTACTTCCTGCAGTGCAGTATTCTCGAATAATGCTTCAGAGGGTGTAGCAACAGTCTGTTCCAACACTGCTTTTATACAGACAGAGGTTTGTAACTAATCAACAAAAGTTGGACACCTGTAGGAAATATTTGCATCAACTTTCAAGGCTTAATTTACTTCCATTGCTGCAGAACAGCTGCAGTTGCTAACCCACCACTTGTTCCCTGAAAAGGGCCTTTTTTAAAACTCTAAAATTATTCTTTTTCAGTTTTTGGTAACCTAACTTGTTTTTTTAACCTCTGGCACTTTACCGCTTAACTTTGTACCATTTCAGGTTATTCACGTGACTTGAACTGCTTACATTTCAGTAAAAACTGGAAAAATGGGGTGTTCTAAAACTTTTGACCGGAATTATCCGTGAGCGACGGCCTACAATTCCGGGGAGTCTGGTGGGAATCGACGTAGCTTCCCCCACCTAGTGGTCTTCTCACCGACCCCGCCAGCCCGCAACAGTTTGGTGTCAGGAGTGGGATTGACCCATAGAAAATTTAGGGATTCGAACCCGCAACAATTTGGTATCTGGAAGGGATTCGAGCCAGGGGTGTGCTTAGCAACCCCCCCCCCTTCCCCCCAAATTAAGAGCAGGATTCAAATTTTAGTTAATTATCGGTCCGGACCATGGGACCAAGACGAGCTGGTTCAGGTGGGTTCTGAAAACATGTTAGAGGAATCCTTGGCTCAGGACGACAGTTTTAGGGAGATCATTCCCTGCAGCCATACCCAGAGGTAACATTGGGGCAACTGCGACGATGTTTGGGCACCCCTGCATCAAATTTCCCTCATGGAGGACCTAGCGATCCCTATCGGATCCACACCCGATCATAGCAGATCGGCTTCGCCAAAGCCATTTGAAACGAACCAGATGGTGGAGATGATAAAACAGATGATGGAACGCATGGAACTGGGGCAGAACTGAATGGATAGGAATATGCAAAACTTACAAACACAAATGAAGGCAGAGCGGCAGAGGTAAATGGGAATATGCAAACACTAAAGGGCAAAATGAAGGTGGAGCTGGCAGAGGTAAATGGAAATACAAACGCTGAAGGAGGTCAGGAGGAAATGAAGGCGGAGCTGCAAAGCTTGAAAGTTGGGTGGCAGAGGTGAAGGGTGAAATGAAAAACGTGGACCGGAATTTCACAAATGGGATCAGGACTGTACGTGGGGAAATGACCGAGTCGAGGGGAGTGTGGAGGCTGTTGGAGCGATGACGACGGGCGAGAGTCGAGGTGACGAGTGAAACCACAATAGTCAAGAGAGAAACCTGTAAACTCGGACAGGTAGAGACAAAGAGCCGGAATTGAGCATCGTAAAGGAGAAATTAAAAGAGGTGACAGAGACGCAGGGAGAAATAGAACGGGTAGGGACGAATTGCACAAAATAAAAGAGAAGCAGACCACAAATAGAAATGGTAAGGGACATTGAGATTGAGCTTGTGGAATGTTCTGGGACCCATTGCGAGGGTCGGGTTAACCTCCCACAGGAACAAGGGAGACGATATGCTCCCTCGAGGCAGACGTGACGAGGTGAGTCCGGTAAGGCTATGCGAGGTTAGCCGTTGCATGGTGCGAAAGAGCACATGCCAGCTTTGGGGGATAGAAGCCCCGGGATCTCGGGGCTAACCCAAGCCCCCAATGTGATTGTGCCGGGATATGTGCAGAGCGTGAGTGGAGTCGGCCTAATGAGCCGGACGGAGTTATTTCGGAAACCGCGCCGGCTCCGCGGGACTCTGCGTGCGAGATCCACTCCGTGTTTTACAAACTGCTAAGCGCGGCCGATTGCATGATGGGAAGCCGGCGTTGAAACGATCCGCACCCGGTACAACACCAGAGCGCGGAGGCTAAAATGGAGGCAAATTGAGGGGTCTAGCGATTCGAAAACACATATCCCCATGTGAGCACGTGTTCGGGGCCCGACGTGCTGGCACCGCGAGTGATGTTCGCGGGACGCGCGGAACGAGTCCCGAGGACGACACGGCCGGGCCGGTCTGCGTGGCGGACCTCGGAGCGGGCCGTGTGCGAGTGACGTCAGCGGGGATCTCGCAGCACGAAGGGCAGGTGTGTAACGCAAGTGGTTCACATGGTGGATGGCCGAAAGCGAGCGTTAATGCGATTAACGGGGCGACGTTATGCTCTCATGTATTGGCCAAACGGAGGGACAGCGTGTTGTAGACCGACGCCTGAGGCGTAGGCTCGCCAGGAATGGCCATGGTACACGATGCCCGCCAGGATGTAGCGAACATCCTCATCGGGGCAAAGGAGCATTAGTTAGGGAAGGGTTTAGCGTTAGATAGACTGGCCTCATGGGGCATGAGTCGTCCTCCATGGGGCCCGGTAACACGAGTTAGGGGGAATTTAGGTTAGAATTGAAATGGATTGGAGACATGGACAGACATGGAACGTGTAGTGGGACGTAGATTAGCTAGGTAGAATTAAATGGATGTGCATTGAAAAAGGGATGACGGGGAGCACGAGTTAGTTAGGGGAATGCAGCTAGTAGAGCGTCAGTGTGTGTGAAAAATAAAAATAAAACAAGAAAGAAACATGATGAGTGAGTGTGGGTCAGCGGGCCCGAGTGTGAATGGAGTGAATGTGGAATGCATGGTGCGAACGAATGATTGGGGGAGGAGTGAATCCTACCCAAGGGAACCTGGGGTTAGTGTAATAAAGTTAGTGGGTTGGTAAATTAACCAAAAGGATGTTGTTTGGTTGTTGGTGTTGAACGAAGGCAGAAACCTTTTTGTAGGGTGAGGAGTCTATTGACCGCTCGAGCGTGGCTGGTGAAATATGCGTACTGATAGAGGGCACCCGGGCACCGAAGTAGTCGGCCAGAGTAGGCCAGGGTCCAAGCGACGAGTTAGTGTAATGGCACGGGTACCCACGGGAAAGGGACCCGGAGTGCCAAAATGCCACGTGGGCATCGACGGGGAAATGCCAGGAAGGGCATTCCCCACGTTCATACGGAGTAAGTAGGCTCAGGACAGCCTCAGCACCCGAGGGTGCCGAAGATCGAGTTTGGCAGGTGGGTTGACCTGCCAGTTGAGCCACGCTGCCCAGCACAGAAATTGTGCAAGAGCATGGGAGAAAATTCGGGCCAGGCCCAAATTAATAACGAACACCAACACAGGCGACTGAATCGTGGTTGCTAGAACTGATAGTTGAAAGACAGGCGTTGCGATGGTCTAATAGTTGGGATTATTAAATAATTTTCCCCTTTTATTTTATCCACACTCTTTTCTTTTCTTTTTTCTGAGGTAAATCTGCCTGCTTGCCCCCTCGTCTCGTCTTGTCTTCCATAGCCGTGCATCAACGTCTACCCAAAACCAGACATGTGCGGCGAGTCACATACGCTTTTGGCGGGGTGCGCCAACGTCTGCCCGAAACCAGACATGTGTGGCGAGTCACGTACGCTTTGGCAGCAAGATGGGCGGGGTGCACCGACGTCTACCCGAAACCCGGCCCAGGCTGGCGGACCACGTGAGGGTGGGGCCAGTCAGAACGCCTGACTCGGGCGATGACGTCGGATTCGGCACGGCCCTCCCCCAAGCCTTGGGCTCTATAAAGACGAAGAAGTCAGAAGTGTTGTGTTCGGTGTGGGTGTTTTCACGCGGAGTGTTGCTGCTTCTCGACTCCGCCACGTCTCGCCCGACGGCCCGCCTCCTGTTCCTAGACTGCCCACATCTCGCCTCAACGAACCGCCTCCTGCCTGGTTCCGCCTACTGCTCCACCCTCGCCCTCTGGACTCCGCCCTTCTCCACTCAGGCTCCTCTTCAGAACACGATCTCCACACATGGGCTGTGGCCAGAACAACGCGAATATTGTCGGGTACTGCACCACAGAGCATCCCCCTCCCCCCCCCCCCCCGAAACGCCCAGGTACCGAAAGCTATAACCTCAACTCCCCCCTCCGCTACTGTGGTAGAAATGAAGCATGTCGATTCGGAATCTTCACCATCCATCTCACCAATCAAACAAATAACGCATCTACCTGTCAATATCTGCCGCAAAAGTCCCTTTTCATTGGGTTTCTTTTCTGTGTGTGTGTCTGAGTGTGCTGGCGCCTGTCTGTTAAGTAAGCCGCAGAAGATCCTTATTGTTGTTACTGTTAATAATCTTGCGTCAAGTCTGCACTGTCTGCTTCGTAAGTTGCTTGTATTATTGTTGCACCACACCTCTCTCCTCTTTCCCTGCGTTACATACCCAATAAATCTTTGTTGTGCCACATGCTTTTCCTCACTTGCTGTTAATAAATAATTGTTCTTAGGAATGTTCCCAGCTCGCCTTTGTCTTTTCTCTCATTGGTCCAGCATGGTTCGAATCTAAGCTTAGCCGGGTCTTTACTCCCAACGGCCGTTCCTTTTAGCCGGTACGTCCTTGGCAGTGCGCTCGGCTGCATCCGATCCGGTAGAGTGATCCGGTTCGGACAAGGCGTACCGAGGCGTGGCTCCTCGGTGGTTAAACCCATGGTTAATTAGGTAACCCGATTAACCATAGGCGGGAGGACCTAGGTCACGCGGTTGATTATTGGCGTCCACGGTCGGTTAAGCGACCCGCTGCGTCACGGAATTATCCGTGAGCAACGGCTACAATTCCGGGGAGTCTGGTGGGAATCATCGTAACTTCCCCCACCTAGTGTCTTCACACCCGACCCGCCGGCCCGCAACAAATATGTATATGATGGGAAAAGTGACATGTATTCATTTATCAAATAATCATTCACTTTTATTAACAACAAAGAAGCAAGCTCCCCCATTAGCTACCTTTCAGCCTTTCTGTTAGTCACGGAGTTGTGCGGGCTTGTCCCTCCCTCTCCGGACACTACACACCTCTCTCCGTAGCTTGTCACTGTTATAGCAAGGGGAAACATGAAAGACAACTTACCCAATCCCTTTTCCTAGCTATTTACTTGACAATCACACATTTCTCCCTTTCAGAAATGCGATGCATTTACTCGACAATTAGCACGTATACGTCCCTAATTAATACATCGAGATGCTACCGCCTCGAGTAAACAATACTTCCTACTACGCGTTCTAGCTACCCTTTGAATACATAACTCCCTCACCTCCCCCCCCCCCTCCCCCCCACAAACGTAACAATATTTACCGGGACCCGTCATAGATGGGCACTTTAGCTACTGTATATAATGCATGGAAGAAGGTAAGCATGATGTTTTCTATTCCCATAATGTAGTTTTTTTCAGATATATGTATAATAATTTATCGCATATTCATTCTTTCAGCTCTTGCCAGGAACACAGGTCGTAATTGTGTGTCCTGAGTCATTGGCTCCGGTGGGAGACTTGGAATTGGGAGAGGTAAGCATTAAATTCTCCATTACCATAATCCTCCACTTCATCTTCATACCTCTCAGTAATTCTGCCTTTTCCAGACTAATTAGGCCAAGTCTTAAGAGTGATGGTACCTGAGAATCACATGGACCATCTTTCACTTGATGTCTTTTGATTCACAAATCAACTAATTAACCCATCTCATGACATCATTGTTTTGATGAAAACCCAAACAAGGTACCATTTATGCTTGCACACACACACACACACACACACACACACACACACACACACACACACACACACACACACACACACACACACACACACACACACACACTCACCTTTCTGCCGCATGTATCCACACATCGCACATATCCAGCACGCATTCTCCCAGACATGTAAGTACCCAAGCACACACCCATGCATGCTTCGATGGCATTTTAAAAATGGCGATACATACAGGGTGTAAGTGGTACATTATTGATGAGTTGTGTGCTGACATTTATGTTTAAACATCTTTGGCAAAAGTGTTTATGATATCCATGAATTTAATTTAATGGCACAGTCTTCTCGGCCCCCATAATGCCCCACGACTCCCCTGTTGGCCCTAAACTATGCTAACCCAATTCTGTTTTGCACTAGGTATGGGTGCAGAGCCCATGCAGTGGCACTGGATTTGAGGCAGTGATCGGACCAAACCCAGAAGCAAGAAAGCAGTTCCATGGACGGCTAAGCGTGGGGGACACACAGTCTTGGTGGGCCCGGTCAGGGTACCTGGGCTTCCTTCATCATGTTGCCAATGCTGGTAAGATCATTTTCGCAATCTTGAAGTCATGACATTTGCAGGGTTTCTGGTCAGCATGATCCAGAAAATTCATAGAGAGAAGCAAGTTATCTCAATGAGCTGCATTGATTTTTCAGGCATCAGCAAAACTAGGAGCATTTTTTTGCAGTAATTATTGGGTAAAAGATGAATAGATACTTCTGAATGCAACAAAATTTATTTCATGCCACTGGCTCACCCCCTCCAGGCTCAATGTATGGAAAGCTCATTCACACAGAACCATATATAAGGAAAGAAAAATGAAAAGGTATTCTTTGACAACTCACCTAAATATGAAAACATCATGAGAATCCTAACTTACTGTCCAATTTCTGTTCTCGTTTTTAGCGACTGATGACATTATCATCAACAATTGTGTGATGGGAAACTAAGCCCCTGACCTATTCCGGCTAATTTTACTTTGTCCTTGTAAAATAATTATATGAAATTCGCAAAATGTCAGACCTTCCCATTTGCTACGTCCCTTTAGTTGAGCTTTATTATATGTATTTCTGGACTTCTTTTGCCGCAGGTGCATGTGATATGTTCACTGCTATGGCTTGTACCACATGATTTATTGTGCTGTAGATGTGCTAACGATGATGAAGTTTTTATGAGTGTTGTGGGATTTATTGCTCTGCACACGGCCGGCCGTTCTGTGATCCACATATTTTGTTTTGATATCATCGGCACCGGCTGGTGCCTGCCATCAGCTCGCTGAGGGCTGTGACCGATTTGTGTGCATTATGGAACATTTAGCTCCACGTATGCAGCTGTGCTCAGCATGTGTGCTAACAATCCAACGATGTCTCCCAGAGCCGCATGACGACCTTTATGTGGTCGGTTCCATCGAGGAGGCGTTGGATCTCCGTGGAATGAGATACTACCCCGTAGACATTGAGGGGACGGTTGTACGAGCACACAAGAACATCGTTGAATGGTAGGTTATCACGACAACAAGCAAAAGGGTGATGTTGGGCCAAAGGGTTTGAACATGGCTGACTGCTTGGTTTGTTACATTACATGAAGTATTGGTTTCACTGCAGTGATTTGTAGTTAAATAATCTGACAGTATATTTGTGAAAATATTTTGGGGGATTAATACATTTTTTTCCCCTATTCATAGATTAATTAATTATGGTTGAACGACCTTGAGTATTAGAAACCCGGAGGATAAAGACAATTGGCAGTATTGTAGGCCTTTCCTCAATAATGCTGCAAACCTGCTCCACGGTTGCCTCCTCATAACTAATGTGCTCGTCGCGTGTGAACTGTCATCTTCGTTTTGTACTTCAGTAGCCAATGACCCTTGAGAACGATAAGACTTGGGTCGCACACATGCGATGTCCATTGGATAATGAACTTGGCAGAGCACCAATACCAAGTGTATGGAGCAAGCAGAAGCGATGGGAATGGGACGGATGACAAATTGCTTCTCCCTAGTCTCATTTACTCAGATTGAGTATGGAATAAGGAAAAGAAAAACCTCCACTTGCTTACTTACTGCTGGGAGCCATACACTTTGTTCCCTTGTAGGGCCCATTTTGGTTTCTTGTTAATTTGTAATCCTTTGATTCTTTCAACCCTATTATATTGATCATGTTGTGATATGGAAAGAACTTGTTACTTTTCCACCAAAACAATGGAGAGCAGAATATATGTTGTGCCTCATGAGTGAGGAATAACATATAAATAGTGGACAGTAGGATATATGCAAGTGGGAATTTCTCAGTATGCACTTGGAAATGGTACAGGGAGGTAGCACGACAGGGCACCGAGTCTTTTTGAGTTCAATTATTGTCCAGAAAAAGGTCTGCATGTGAATGGACCAGATGATCAGCAACTTGATTTTAAAATTTTACTCTCGAAGCATGTAGCTTAACATTGATGCTGAAATTCAGGGAGGGTCTAAAAACTAACAAAATGCATTTAGGAAATGGAAGTAAGTACTTGTATTGGGCCTTCATCGCGAGACATGTCTGACGATGGTAAAAGTACAGCCTGTCGAGGAATGTTGAGGACGATAAAATGTCACACATAAACAAAGCATTTGAGCCATGCGGCTGTGGCGGGGTCACCACTGGAGAAAAGGAACCAAGTGAGCCACAGAGGCTCCAACCCTCAATGGAGGAAATTAACTTTACTTCCTCATTATTCTTCAGGACATTTTCTTCATTACTCTCGTTATTTTCCTCCCACTCCGATTTTTCATCTTTCTCTGCTCTGAGACGGGTAAAGGAAGCTCATACTTTTTAATAAAGGGATCGCAAAATCAGGAGGGTTCATAAAGGATAGAAGTGGAATGAATTTTGTGCATATTAACAAATCACGAGAAAGGAAGAGAGATGGGGAACAAAATAGTTTAATCATACAATACCTCCATACAAAAATAAACAGGTTATTTGAAAAAAAAATGCAAAATATACTGGGTCATCAGATGGGTACCTTGCCAGCAATGAAATTTACCTGAGGCTTGAGTATGAAGAGGATCCGTAATAGATTTCTGTCATGCCATGTCTGATTTTCAGAATAAAATGATAGATAACACGCACGCACACACGCACGCACGCACGCACGCACACTTGTACAGTTTTGTCTATTCCTGAAATATAATATAATTTAAAGGATTGTTGTAAATTATGTTAACCTCAAAACATAGTTCCCTTACCTAAAGTAAGAACCTTCACCTGCAAGCAAATGAATTGTTTCCCAACTGCATGGATCATCAGCTGGGCATCGTTCTTCCTCGAGGTTTCGATCCTTTCAGCCCAGAACCTCTCCAAACAGCGGATCCACAACATTGGTCACGGATCCACATCAGTAGATTACTCAACATCAATGGACCAACAACCTCAGTTACGTCCAGGCAGTCAGTCAATACACACACACTTCAGCTGCTGTGGTGTACGCAGTGCAGAACTTGCCATACTTACAATAAGTGACACACACAAAAGTTGGAATTAAATTTGTGTGTATGTATATGTGTATAGATAGAATTCAAATTCAAACATTTATCGGAATTCAAACATTTATTTTGCAAATAAACGCATCAGGGAATCCCGGGCATTGCATGGGGATTTCACGTCGTACATC
>CM068956.1:107791336-107808487 GCA_035128595.1 Eptatretus atami | reverse complement strand
GACCCTCTCGCCATCAATTACAACATGTGATGGATCTGGGGCCATACTCTTGCTTTCTTCTGCTGTGCATTCACTGTTGGTGGAATTTGAGCCAAATGCTCCACCACCTTTCCTGTGTTTGGGTGAATTCCCTGGTTATGCTGTTTGGGCATTATGGGGAAATTTAGATTCTTCAAGGGCAATTTTGTGTTGTATTCTAGTTTATTTGTTTATACGGAATATATCTATTTGTCTTCGGGTTGTGCACTTGGTGGTTTGGGGAAGGGTTTTTTTGTACCTGCTGACCATACATATCTGTTGTTTAAGGGAAGGACATAAGGCTTTGTTTTTAGAACAGTTGCTGAGACTGCAGGAATTAGCATTAACCTAATTGTGGTGCCATTCCACACAATCCATCCCATCTCACAAAACGACCATGACATGTGCGGGATTTTCCCACCAGGTACAGTAACGTGGAAGGGAACAGGCCCTACACAGGTCGCCGTCGAACCGAAGTCACCATTAATGGGGAATTCAAGCACGAGGTGAACGAGTTGAGAACATCTTGATGCACAGTGGTAAAGTGTAGGACAAACCTTTGGGATTTCTTTTCACTCAGAGTGGAAGACTTTATCTGATTGCTTTGACTGTGACCAGCTCCGTGTGTGGCAAACTTTAACTGAGTTCGGACGAGCAGCAGCCGGGTTCGGTATGCAGTGCCTCTCACTTCATGCTTAATGCGAATGACGTGTGTACATATTCATGTAAAAAGAGAGAAGGTGTTAATTTCCTGTCCTGCCTATGTCTGGCACATTGGGAATTCTAATTCGGGGAAGCCGTGTCGTTGTACCTATCTGCCGTCTTTTAATGTTTACTGATTCTGAACAGTTCACGTCCATCTCGTCTGCTGGTGACTCGAGACGCTGCTGGATTGCATGTTAAGCAAAACAGATGCCTAATTAGGGGCCTTTTGCTTGCTGAATGCACATTGTGGGATTTTAATTGACTGCTTTAAATTTTGAATGTCTCGCCAGTCGCACGTGTTTTTAATGCAGATGTGTGTGGCAAACTTTGTCACAAGTTTCTTTGTTTTTCCTTTTAATGTATAATCTCATTGTTACCTTTGGAGTTGGATCGAAGTAGTTCTGCAACTATAGAAGGGTGAAGTTTAGTCTGCAACACTGGAAGTGCAAATAGTTTGACAGGAAGCAGCGGATTCTCACTGAAAACTGTGCTTATGCCACGGCCAACTGGTGCCGAGCTAACTGATGGTGGCAATTTGAAATTGGCACGTCGTCCTCTTTGTGGTGGTCTGGTCAATCGTATGGCCTACCCTCCCTTTCCGATAAACAAGTGTGGATTGCACGGTGACTCCAAAGATGAAGCCATATGTTTTCATCTCAACATTCACCTCCCCCTCCCGTCTCCCACCCAACCCCCCTGTGCCATCATTTCCCAACTCTATCCGCATGCAAAATGCCCCTCTGATACCTTTAACGGCGGCACTGGCAGCTGGTCTTGTCAGCCTTCGCTCGAGTCCAAATGCTCCCCCTGTACCTCCGACATTGCTCACGGGCCCATTGGAGGACCCAGTGGAGGGGGGGAGTGGGTTTTAGGGGGAAGGGGAATGGAGGGTGGGAGGAAGATGGGTTAGGAAAGAGATTTTGCCCGAGGTTGCTGTTCAGCAAGCTGCCCCGAGCCTTAAAGTACCTGATTTACAGGCATTAAGTTCCACAGAGCCAGGCTTCCCATTGGCTGGGCTGAGACCGACATCTTCATTTTGCTATTTCTCATAAAATTCCAGCAAATTCCCCTTCAAATAGGCAAAGGCTAACTCAATAGGCTGAATAACTCTTGTTACATCTTTTTCAGCGCTCAAAGCAGAGTTTTTTGGGGGTCTGGAGTTAGTGGTGGTGTTCGTAATTGGTGATGGTAGCAACTGCTTTGTGCCACAGATAATAAATTTTTTTCCAATGTGCTGCCATTGTACATGGTTTAGACATTTTGAGGTATGTCATATGTATACACTGAATGAATGATCAACTCCACCCTTGCTTTGTTTACTGTCTCCACACCAATCCACATGTGTATATATATGTATATATACATATATATGTTTGTGGCAACGCTAATGACAGTTGTGTTTTTAAAGGAAATAGCATTGAATAAAGTTATTTTATTGTTGAAATGATTGTTTAATGGCAGTGCTTGCACTTTGAATATCAATTATTATCATTTTTCCGGATACAGCCTGTGGCTGCTGGTTGCATCATTGCTGCGAGTGTGGCTATGCCGCTGATACAGTGCCCCGTTTCCAGTAAGCTGGTACTCATTTTGCCGACCTCAGAAGGATGACAGGCTGAATCAACCCACCTGGTGTTATTTAATGGCTGGACAGGGGCTCAAACTCAAGACCCTAAGATCTGAAGCCAACCACCTTCACTGTTAAGCCAACACCAGGCTCAATATCAATTTGAAATGGTGTATTGACAATTGAACTACAGAGTTATTTGGTTGAAACACGGCAGGCAGGTAGGCTGGGGGTAAAAGGGATGGGACCGTACCTCCAGTAACCATCGTTGCTGGAATCTGCAGCTGTCGTACGTTGTGATCACTCAAGTTGGACCTGATGGCAGTGACCGTGATTGAGAGGAAAACAAAAACACACCGAAAGGTACGAAGTGCTTGCAAAGATGCATCAGGTGCATTTCCATGCAGGATATTTTAATCTTTCGTCGACAAGGCAGAGAAGGGGAGGAATATCCTGGTGCATTGAGGAGGATATTCTGCTTCAGAATTATGGAATGAGTAGGCAATTTCGAATTGCTGCAATAGATTCAAAACTGGACACACCACCAACTAGTCATTGCCCGTCAGGCAAGGATTAGTCAGCCATTTCGACCACCAAGTTGTCTTCATCCTCTACTGAGCAGGTATTGTGTGCTCTTTGTTAAGTACCCTTCCTAAGGTTGTGTGTGAGGTGTGAGGAGGATCACGACTGTAGTATGCACATGGTGAGACTGATGGGGGTTGTTTTTTTTAACCATTGGTTGTGTATGGGTCTATCAAACATATCCGATGTTGAAAAGTAACAAAAAGGTTACACTAGCAAAAACGTGAATAAAACACAAGTACTATTAAATTAACTTCCACAATGTAATACTGCCTGTGCACCATATTGTGCACCTGTGATGTGTATTGCACCATATTGCACAAGCCTGTACCATGCTGTGTTCTATGTTGTTGATTAGCCCTGGTCAGTTCTGCTCGAACAGGCTTGCAGTACGGAGATAGCCGATTGACCTTCCAGGATGCAAAGGGCTTTGTTTTATATGGTCTGTATGGTCTGTATGTTGTTGAGATGTGTATTTGATAGGCTGGAGGCCCAGGATGAGCTGGTGTAGTCAGTGACTGATTTAATGTACTGTTTGTATGTTCGTGATGATGTTTCCTTAGGTGTCTGAATTCTGTGTCTGTGAAAGCACTAAGTGTGTTCAGCCTGGGTGTGCAATGTGCATGTTTTTTTTTTTGTTTTTTTTTTTTAATGTTTGTGATGTGATCTGAGAATGACATGGATGTGTTAAAGGTGGCACCTAGTATACAGGATGTTGTTCAGTGTAATGTGTGGCGCAGCACGATGCTCCTTAGTGTAAATTGCTAAAAGAGTGACTGTTGATTTTGAGGGGGCTACTTTTAGTCTTTTGATGGTGAGCCAGGTTTGTAGGGTGCTGAGGAAGGGTTGAAGTTGTGCTGACATTGATTTGTGTAGAGGTTAATGGTTATGTCTTTGTATGTTCTCGGGTAGTTGTGGAATGTCGTGCATGAAAAGATTTAAAGAATGTGTAGGAGAGCACGAGTCTTGACGGATACCATAAGGAAAGTATCGTGTGCCTGATGTCTTGCCATTAAAGGTTACATATGACTGTCTACATGATAGGTAGTTGGCAAGCCAGCATTTGGTGGTGTTGTGCATGTTTGAATTGAGTACTTTGTTTGTGAGTAAGACTTTTGGGATGGCATCAAACGCTTTACTGATGTACTGTATATTTTCGTGAGAATAATGGGTTTTGGAGGGTTTTTTTTTTTTAACTGTTGAAGCCATCAAAGATGTTTGTGTGAGGAAGAGTGGAAGTGGAATATTTTGGTCTGAATCCTGTTGGGTGTGTGAGGGGGTGGAATATAAGGGTTTGGAGTAAGTACAAGGTGTATATAACTTTGGAGGGCATGCAAATGAATGTAATAGGCCTGACCAATACAGAGTGTTGCTACGCCGTGATTGAGAGAGAAATGCTCTCAATCATAGATACAACAGAGTCCTTTCACTACTATGTGTTTAGGAAATCTGTAATGGTATACAATGACGACAAGCCTCTTGAGGAAATCTTGAAGAAGCCTATCCTTTCTTCTCCTATGCATTTACAATGCGTGTTGCTCAAGCTTCAGTGCTATGATGTGAAAGTTAAGTACCGCCATGGTTCTGAATTAGTGATTCCAGATACGTTGACCCGTGCCCCTCTACCAGACACTGGCTCAGCTGCTAGAGACCTTGAGTCTGTCAACATGTTCCAGTTCCTTGCGATTATGAGTGGGAAACCCCTCAACATCCAGGATGTTACTTAGAGTGAAATGAACCTTCTTTGCAACATAATTAGAAGTGGATGGCCTGACTCCAAAAAGGAAGGCCTGTCACAAGTCCGACTTTACTTTGGCTCCATAGTGTAACTAGAAGTCTCAGACAGTCATATACAAAGGCATGCTCCTTGTCATCCTGCCAAGCCTCAGATCCAAAATGAATGTCCAAGTGCAAACAGCATGCTCGTGAGGTCATGTACTGGCCCTCAATGAACACCGACCGACGCCGAAGAGACTTCTGAATTGTTACAAGTGTGTGGCATTTCAAATAGCTCAACAACTTGAGCCCCGCTTACCAACTTCCAGGTAGTGGACAAAAAAATGGAAGCACCAATGTAAAGTCATTTAATAGAGCATTGAGCTACCACGTGTAGTCAGTACGGCCTGTCTGTGCCGTCAGAGTCCACCAATCCATCAATCCATTGATTTTTTATGTCAAAAGGTCAACAACTTAGGTCTATTTCTAAAATCCCAAATTTTCATTAGATTGATTTGAAATTTGAAGAGGATTTGCATATTTGGTCATTGAATTCAACCACCAATTATTTTTGAGGTCAACTTAAGCCAAAAGGTCAAAATAGGCCAAGGATCAACAACTTTGGTCTATTTCTAAATCCTCAATTTTCATAAGATCGACTTGAAATTTGAAGAGTATTTGCATATTTGGTCATTCAATTCAACACCAATTATTTTTAAGGTCAATATAGTTATCGCAAGTTATCGTGCTCTGCACGACATCTTGTTTGTTTCTTTGTGTGCAGGCTATCACGAAAAGTTGTGAATGCATTCGGATGAAACTTGGTCAGCAGGTTGGGTGTGTGACAAGGATGAATTGATTAGATTTTGTTGAAGATCTGGACACGGATCTGGATCTGATAATTTTTTTAAAGTAATTCATCACTTTTGAGTGATAGGGCTAAAACCGATATATAGCAGGACATCTCAAAAAGTTATGGACGGATTTGGACGAACTTTAGTGGACAGGTTGGGTGTGTGAAAGGACTAATTGATTCGATTTTGGAGAAGATCCGGATCCGGATACGGGAATTTTTAATTGGTTCTTCGCCATTGAGAGATGGGGCCAAAAACAATATTGTAGCATGATATTTCAAAACGTTGTGGATGAGTTTTGATAAAACTAGGTGAATGAGTTGTTTGTTGACGAGAACATGCTGATTCGACTTTGGTTCAGGTCTGGATTCATATCCAGCCTATAAGTGGGATACAAAACATAACCTGTTCAGCCTGGTGGAGGTATGCACTCTACCTGTGCCCATTCTGGTTTGATCTGAATATGATATTTGTCAATTTGTTAGAAGTTTAGAGTTGTTTGTTCTTGTTTCCTTGAAAGAAAAAGGGATGTAACTTATCTCGATGAGTTGCATTGTTGTTGTGGTTGATTGGGTGTGCTTTTTGCTTGGTGGCAGGAGCCAAGCATCATCCAGTTCATCGTTCATAAACACTTGTCTGCTACCGGCACAGATGGAGTCTTGTAATGAGTACGTTGCAGTCCTGCATCGACCAGCTATTATATGATACGAGCAGAACCCATGGTAAAAGTACCATG
The DNA here is from genome assembly GCA_035128595.1 of Eptatretus atami. Taxonomy (NCBI): domain Eukaryota; kingdom Metazoa; phylum Chordata; class Myxini; order Myxiniformes; family Myxinidae; genus Eptatretus; species Eptatretus atami. The sequence continues at coordinate 107,802,309 of CM068956.1, read as the reverse complement.
ATAGAAAAAAAAAAACAGGAAGCCGTTTATTCTTGTGCTGTTTGAAAGAGCTCAAAAATGGGAGGTTCAATAAGTAATGTCTTGAGTCGTCTGCACCTGTTGCTTAAAAAAAATATGAGAGTAAAATGAGTTCAACAACTTACTGTATTGATTTATTCAAAAACTTAGATTGGATAAACTTACCATTGTTTAGATGATGATAGTTATAGATTTCGGAAGGAAGTACAGGCTATCCACAAAGTCTTGTTCCGGTTTTTAAATTTTATTACAACTAAACCAAAAGAGATAGAATAATACGATTTTATTTATTTGTTTATTTAATTGTCTTTTTGCATTTTGTCACATAATTCATGAATTTTCTTGTTCTTCAGCACACCTCAACATGTGCACCTTTTCTGGCACATTGTACATCCAAGCAATAATTTGTGTTGACCAACATATCCCTCATCACACTGCTGATATGATGTAATTGGTTATTCTTGCACGATAAGTCAACGACAGAGGCAAAGCCTGGGATCTTAGGGTCCCAATTTCTAGCACCATTGGCTGCTGAATTAACACCAGGTGGGGTTGACTCAGCCTGTCATCCTTCCAAGGTCAGTGAAATGAGTACCGGTGTACTGGTATAGGGGCACAGCATCAGCGGCACAGTTGCGCCCCGACAAACTGATAGCTACTTGGCAGCCAAGCTGAAATACACAAGAAGAGGAAGAAGAAGAAGCAACAGAGGTTTGGAAAACAATACTTGACATATTCCCACGAAAGTTGTCTCAGGATGTCACATCGGCAGACTGTGGAGGCCAGGGGACTGCCCCACCATGTCTAGTCCATCTACAGGGGAAGTTCTCGGTTCTGAAGGTTGTACTCTCTCTTTATCTGCGTGAAGATACAATCTCTGTGTACAGGTTTGTTTTTTATTTATATTATAATTTTCCCATAAGCTTGAATTAATTTGAAGCAACTTTTCCTTATTTTTTTTTTCTTTCTCTCCAAGGAACATTTCTGTATTACAGAGTGAGACGGACAGATAGACACAGAGACAGCATTAGCCGACGAGCAGGTGCCCACAGAAAATCTGCACAATGTGACTTCAAGTCCTCAACTCTTACCCCCCACTCCCCTCTCACAAACCCCAACTTCTCTACCTCCCCCCTCCAATCTGAAGGCTTCAATCCACTCCCACCACAACTCCTCAACCCCTACCCCCCTCAAAATCTCAACCTCCCTGTCCCAACTTTGTCCCATATTTGCTCTCCCCCCACCCCTGCCCCCACCCTCCTTTCTCCTCCCACTCATAAATACAATAGTGCATTCTTACATAGATCGTTACATATTTAATATCGTGGCACCACAATCGATAAGTTTGAAGTAGCCGTTGTTGACGAGTAAGGAAAAGAAAGACAATCTCAATAATCTGGTGTATTTTCTGTCACTGCAGCATAATAAATGCCCTCCAAACATTGCTCCCATTGCTCTTCTTCTTCCTCACTCCCCCCCACTCCCGTTTCTTTCCGGTCGGTCATCACATCACTTTCCAGTGACCAGCAACATCAACATTTCATACAACTTTAAAGAACACAGCAATAATCAATGAGTAAAACCGAAATAGTGTCTGAAATCATTGCGTCTGACCAGATACATTCAAAATGGCTATTAATATGTTTTTTTTCCTTTTAAAACATCAATTTCTGTCTGATTTTGTCCCCGTTTGCTGCAACTGAATCTTAAGCCATGTTGGTGACAGTGAAAAATGAAATGAGATGTCGAATTAGAGTTGAGATGAAGCTGTGAGGGAGTCTGGATTTTCATTACAACACTGAGTTTAAGAACAGGCCTTTTGCTCACTTGAAATGCATTTTTGTCTAAAAATGTCAATTTTCATCCGATTTTCTGCATGTTTACTGCAACTGAGTTTGAAACCATCTTGGCGACTGTGAAAAATGAAATCAGATGTCGAATTAGAGTTAAGATAAAGCTGTGAAAGTGGCAGAAAGTGGAGCCTTGCAAAAGAGGCCTATGAAGCCTGAGACCTATATGGAGTGAACAAAATGGCAGCGTCATTCTTCCCTTCAGGTCTTCAAGACAGCTGCTCAACTCAATCTCAGATCATCCCCACTCCAAAAGCATGATCTTTTCTATCTTCATTAACCCCGTCCAAATCCCTCCTTCCAACTTTCCAGTTTTCTCTCCTTGGAGTTTCCTTCTGTCTCCATCTTGTCCACCCCGTGCATTCTCTGTGTCCAACTTGTCTATCCCAAGCATGCGTGTTTTGCTTCCTGTTTTTGTCTTACGTCCTGATCCGTTCAGTGTACTAGCTCTTGCAAAAAATGTATACAAAAAAATACGTGAACTCTTGTGTGTTTTACTCTTCCAAAGCAGACTATCTTGTATTATTCTGTACTCACACTCACACCTAAAGGTGTAGAAGGTGGGGGGATCGGGGCAAATGCCACTCCTAAAGCCAGTGCACTTTTTATAATTCGGGCATAAAAAAATCACAATGGTTGCCTGTGACATTAATAAAACTCAGATAAATTGTCATATATTTGACCATTTTTGCAATTTATCAATCTTGATTCTTTTGGGGTTAAAATAATCGTAAAAATAAGAAAATAACCAATTTATAAGTCGGGAGGCGACGATGGTTCGCGGGCATTATTGAAGAAGCCCTACCGTAAAAACCTATCTCTTCCATCAAAATTGACCAAATCAAATCGGATTTTTTTATATGTTGTACTTATGGACATTGCGCACAGCTTCTAGGAAATGAAAATGCGAGAAAAAAATCGAGAAAAAATTATTAAAAAGTTCAAGTGGGTGTGGCTCCGCCCACAAGGGGCGTGGGACGCCCCTCATACAAAAAGACACAACTAGACCATGATACCTAGGTTGTGTCCAAGTTTCATCAAGATCGCATCAAACGTCACGGAGCTATGCTCTGGAGAGACTCACAAACAGACAGACAGACACAACGAAAATAGTGGTCACTGCTGGCGCCCGCGAACCAATTTTACATCTGGCAAGTGGCAGCTCTGCACGATTCCCGAGGCTTCACCCACTTTCAAGCACTTTTGAAATGAGGTATTTCTGTCCTTGAATGCATGTTATGCAATCACGCATTGTCAAAATACAAATGGCTAATGGTTGGGCAATCACCAGTATGGTATGTTTGGGCAAAGATGCTGTACAGGGCCTTGGGCTGGGACCTCTGAAGATCTGACCAGGAGGATTCTCACTGACTTGCTAAAATCGGCTGTTCCTGTTTCTTCATAGCTTTTATTAGTTGACCAGAAAAACAACAATTATATATTGGTTAACCATTTTGAAATGGCCTTTAGTTCGATTCTTTACTTTCCTTAAAAGTGTTTAAAATCACGAAAGAGGGAATCACCCCTTTCAATGGCCGGCTTATTTTGGCCACCCTTGCGTTTTGGGAAGGGGTTTCCTGAAAACGTGTGAAGTGCATTTCACAAAGGCCTTTTTGAAATGACGTTCTTGATGACATTTCAAAAGGGTCGTATTGGGTTGTACTACGACTGGTAAACATGCATGGCGCAATGTCTGGACTGGATTTGTTTTAAGCCTAATCTGTTTGTCTGAAGGATATCTCAAAAAGTCGTGGACAGATTGGGACCCAAAACTGCTTGGTGGATAGCTTACAGGACAGGACAAATTGATTACATTTTGGTGACTATTGGGATCTGGAACCTGAAACTTTTAACGTATTTCTTTACCGTTAGACTGTTCCTGCTCCCGCAAGGGAGGTGGGGGGGGGGGGGTGAGAAGTGGCGAGAAGGGAGAGTGGTGGAAAGGAGGATGGTGGGAGGACTTGTTTTTTTGTTTTTTTTTAACTTGTTCTATGGCTCAAAGTGACACACACATACATACATACATACATACACACACACGTACAGACATATGAATAACACAGCCACTAAGCTTGGGGGAGTGATAATTCCCGGAGTACATCTGCGTGCCAGCAAAGTCTACATCTGGGCAGCATAGCCAACATTCAGGCAAATCTGCAGCCCCCCCCCTCCTAAAAAGAATTGCTCATACGCCCAGGCTCGCACCCATATTCAGGTACACACTCATGCCCTAACCCTAATAATTCATACGTAAAGGTTAAATGGCAGTCAATCATGAAATTTAAAAATGCTTTCAGCAGCCTTTAACATAGTCTTTGATTCAAAAGGGTCTATTTGAAATTGGTGTTTCTTTTGAATGAATGAAAATGGTTTATGCCATTGAAATTGATGAGAGTCTGTTGCAGTCAAAATTCACCACTGATTTGTTTTTATTTTTCACATAATCATTCAAAAACAATGAGGTTTTAAAGACTAAATTCTGGGTTAATGTGGAATATCCTTCCTATTATCACTATTAATCTATGTAATAGGTTTAGGGTCTTTTATTGTTTTCTTTCCAAGTTTGAGACTTATAGAAAAACTACATGAGAGATGGTTGCTGATATTACATGAGATATTACATTGTTACATGAGGTTGCTGATATTACACGCTGAAAAACTACATGAGAGATGTTGCTTGAATTCCCGAAGATGAAGTGAACTCATAGTGAGGGAACAGTTGGACACAACAAAAGCAAGGGAATTGACGAAAAGGAAAAGAGGAGATTGGAGGGGAGGAATACATCTGCATCACCATCTCACGTCAGCTGCGAGTAGGATGGTTGAGAGAGGAATGGTTAATGGGGGTAGAAATGATCATGGGTAGGGATGGTGGATGAGGTGGTGGTGCACCACTGCTTGAAACTCTATACTCCTCTCGAGGGAGTGGGGGGATAGAAAATCCTCAGGAAGATGGTTCCAGAAAAGGAACGAAGGAGTTGCTGTGTGTTGTCAGCCTGAATTTTGAAAGTTTAACCAGGTGGGAATTACTGGAAGGACGCATACATCCTGGAGTTCTGAGGGAGGGTCTGAACTCTAAAGGCTAATGTTTTGATTCCGATAGCTCTTGCGGTTAATTACCTTCTAGAGTTTGATAGTACAGTTGTATCTATGACATAATTCTTAATAAATTGTTTTAAGGGACTATCAGATTTATTTTCAAAATTCTGCTTTATCCAAATTGAATTTGTAAATGATCCATTAATTAAATTACATTTATCCAATACAGCACTTTGTGTTGGCATCGATGAATAACACACAAAGTGAAATGATAAAAGACCTGTTACATCGATCTCCTCTTTAAATATTCTCTTTATTTCTTAACTCTTAATTAAAACTAATACCATTTTGAGTATTATTAACCTGAACAATGATTGATTTTAAGTTTAATTATTGATTCATTATGTTGTTTTATAATTATTTTCTCATGAACAACTTCCATATCGTCACAAAATGAATACTTTTTGTGAGTTTCATCTCTGTTGCAAGCCCCAACCCTTGTTGATGACATCTTGGACACACTTCAAAATCTTCTTTGTCAAGTTCTTAGCAGGAAATACAGGTTCAGCATATTCAATATCTGAGAAATCTATCATATGAAATTCGTGTGTTTAGTTATATTTGTACAACAAAAAAAGTTCCTGGCTTTAATGAACTCCAGAAATATGGCATTACACTTACAAACAGTACTCGCAAAGTGATGTGTCACTCACGAGTCACTTCCTCTCTCTGAAGGGACTGCCGTGTGAGGCACTAACTTAGCTTACCTCTCAAAGGTAATTCGACATTGAAAATAATTTTGAAGCAGCTTAAACTGGGGTTATTATTTCATAATAATATTCTGAAAATGGAGTTTTCTGGTTGTTTGGTGGTCTGTAATTTTCTCGTTTGCTCATGAACAGCCTGGCTGGTTGCTCTGTATGAGAATCAGCATTTTAATACTACTGGAGTTGCTGGTTAACAGCTCGGTCTGAGAAGATTATAACATGCGTTGAAAGCTAAAATGAGAGGGTGTGCAAGAGCAGATCAACGGCGGTAGAAAACTGAAATACCACCAACATGTCTACGGTGAAAGCAGAAGAACCTGTGCTTTGTCCACTTTTGTTTTCATGCCTCCACTGCTGGAGGTTTTATGTTTTTGGTTCGCCCGTCCATACATAGTCCGTCCATCCGTGCATCCGTCATGCTCGTTTTCCTTGAAACACTTATCCGATTGACACAATTTTCAACATAAGTGTGACAACTCATGTAGAATGTTTTAATGATAATTATGACGCCATACTTTCCACATGGTGTGGCAGCCATGTTGAAAAAAAAGAAAGAAAAAACTTTGGACCTCTGCATCTCCAAAACCGCTCCATGAAAAAAAATTGAAACTTGGCACAAGCAAAGTACTCCCCATGGGAAATGAGTGGTTTTTCTTTTTTTTTATGTCATAGACATCATAATTCGTTATGACATCATAATTGCATAAGTCAAATGCTTTATCTGATCAGTATGACAATATTTGTAGGTCATCGCGGACGAAATTGTCTTTCAGCAACCATTTTTTTTTTAACATAAAAAACCTTCAACAATCCTCTCCGAAATGTCTGAACAGATCGAGGTGCAACTTTACAGCTATGATCGTCTATCCATGAGGAACAAAAAGTTCTCTACTTATTATATCATAGGTCACATGGTTTGGCAGCTTTGATTTTTTTGAAGAATAAACCTTTAAAAATCCTCTTCAGAATGGCTTGACAGATCGAGGAGAACTTCACCCACATGTTCCCCAAGCATTGGGGATACAAGGATATTTACAAATAATTAATAGGTCAAATGGTCTGGCAGCCATATTGGATTCAACGGAAATCTTAATTAAAACAAAAATTCTGTTGAACTGCTTCATCAATCGAAGTGAAACTTCAGAATTATGATATTGTCGTCATGGGGAATATAAATTTTAAATTTCAACCTGATTGGATGTATGGTCTGGCAGCCAAAATTATTTAATATTTTGAATCTTGGTTAAGAGATTTACATCAAACTTGGTACAAGTATGTATAATGATGTAATAATGTGGGTAGAGGCATATATGGTGACGTCGAAGAGTGACCTTCTAGTTTGCTATACAGTAAATAAATGTTTGCTCATGGAATAGCTATACGACAGAGGGAATCAGGTTCACTGGACTGACAGAGGATCAGAGGAGAACATGGGAAGACAGAGACATCGCATATGAGTGGCAGAAAGAAAAGGGGTGTGAGGGGTCAATGAGAGTCGAAGAGGGCAGGGGTGGGTATGGAAGAATGCATGAGGAGACAGTAGACAGCACTTCAAAAGGACTGCAACAAGGGCCATAAGACAACAGATAGAAGAAAAATTGATTGTACAAATAAAATCATTGTCAAGTCCATTGATTGGCATGTGAGTCTCGATCGACCCCCCTGAGATTCGCCATGCTCCCTGACATACTCAGAGCCTGTGAGCTTTTGTTACGTGCTTACGGCCTCTACGAGAGTATATGATAACTGTTTGTCACTGCTTCCACAGATACAACCATTAAAAAGATACAGGGAGTTGGTTCCAAAGATAGAACTATTGGAAAGTCATTGGCATCACCCAATTGATGGGTAATGCCAAGAACCACTTGATAGCTGATGCCCTTTGTTCCACCACAGACACAGACACAGACTACCTTAACAGTCAGTTCATATTTGTCTGTACTGAGAGGTCATAGTTGACTGAAAAAAAAAAGAAGAAAAGATGTGCCCCCTTCTCTGTTTTACCTCTTTCTACTTATTCCACACCTCTCCTGGTCCTAGATTGTTTATGTGGAGTGTGGGTGGGGGGGGGGGTCACTTGGGGCCAGACTAAGTCATTGTAATAGGCATCGATCAAATAGCTGCGCAAAAGCACAAATCTATGGTCCCACGGACTATATCCTGAGGGATTGATGCCGAACTAGGAGATGAAGAGGGGCTTTTCCCTTATCTATGGTTCACACAGCACTTCTTGCCATCTTATTGATCACCATCAGGTGATTGCAATAGATTACTTATTAGGTTATGTAAACGTTGAGGTGAGTTTTGACCCTGGCCTGACTTTATCTGTCGGTGAGACCTGGTATTAATTGACCCATCGATAAAACAGATTTGCCAAGTGATCGATTTGTACAACTTTACAGGTAGAATATGAAAATAATTTCAAAGGGTGACAAATAATAACTACAATGAAATTATTTTATGTCAATGACCAGTTGCCTTTTATTCACTTGCCAAAGGAATGTTACGGGTTGGTGGTAATCACAGGAAACTGCTACGTCAAGGCATTGACAGTGTAACATCGTTTGAATCTGGTCTCGTATCATTATGTCGAAGCACATGTCTTAATGAGCCTCGTATACTATTGGCATGACCCACGTATTCATGAGGGATCAGCTTTTGAGTAAAATAGAAAACCGATTACATTCTTTATAAGATATAAATTAGCTTTCTCTCCCACTGTTATAAGGCAACTTTCAGTGTTTTTGGCTGCATTTTGTTTAAATCTGTGGCCAAATGTTCCAAAGAGTTTGTTCCCTCATGGAGGGTGAGAGAGAGAAAGAGAAAGAAAGAAAGAGAAAGAGAAATCTGCAAGTACGAAGGTTGTGTTAGGAAGGGTTAATGGGGGTAGAAGATCAGCGGGAGGGATAGGGGGTGACATGAGATGGTAGTGTACCGCTTGCTTGAATTCCCGAAGATGAAGTGAAATAGAATCATCTCTGGTAGATAGTTCCACAAATGGAAGGAAGAGGAACAAAAGAGTGGAGGTTTGCAGTGATTCTGGATTTTGATTTAGGAGGTTGAATCACGATGGGGGTTACTGGAAGTTTGGGTGTCTCTTGGAGGACCTGCTGGGGATTGGAGGGCTGAAAGAGCAGATAGAGCTAGACTGGAAGACTGGCAGTAAAAAAGAGAGAGTCTACTGACCTGTTTGCAAAGTAAGAGCAACAGGTTCTGTGCTTCAGCTTCATTAAGTAGGAGATTCTAATGATGTTGAAAGCTTTAGATTCTAGTGAGTCCAGGATAGACACATGGGATGCCGGACCATCGGAGATATAAGTGGTCCATTGAGCAACAGACAAAGGTGTTGTGGGCTGTAAATATTCTGAATTTTCATGGAATGACTTGGAACGATGGAAAATGCCCTGTCTGCGGTTGGCTTTGCAGGTGAGCTTTGCTATATGGTTGGGCCAGGAAAAGTCATCGCTGATTGAGAGGACTCGGAGTTCAAAAGACTGAACCTCTTTCAATGGCTGACCAATAAAATGGACAGGCGGGTCCATTTGATGATCCTTCCGGGGCAACGGGGCGAGACTGAAAAATTTCCAGGATTGAAGGACATGTTCCATTTATCAGAGCAGCATCTAATCATTTCCAGATCAGCAGAGAGTGACGCAGCTGCTGTGTGCTGAGCAGAAGGATAGGGTACTGTTCGACATACAATGTGGAGTCATCTGCAAAAAGGAACGACAGTTTTCCAGAGCATTGAGATGATACTTGAGACATGTGCATGAGGGTAATTTGTGAGTAGCATGTGCATAAGGGTAACAGAAAATGGTAAAAGGGAAAAGCAAAGTCGCTGCAGGTATTATTTTTCTATCCTGGTAGAGGGGTTATTTTTTCGGGAGAACTACCTTGTCGCAAGTAACATTTTCATATTGTTTGAAGATGCATTAAGTCAATCACAATGTGAAGGGCTTTCAAGCCTCCACAAATGAAATGTAATCGTTCAAGACATAGCAGCAAAAGTATATCAAGATATATCTAATATGCAAAGCTCTTTCTCACCACTGACTGACTGACTGACTGACTGACTGACTAACTGACTGACTCAATTACTGATATTAAAGATTGGTAACTTCCTGGTGATGTAGAAAGCTGAAATTTTGCGTGCTGATGGATATCGAAGCCAATACACGGGGGGGGGGGGAAATCACAGAATCGTCAAACAACATCCATAAATGAAAGAAAAAAAATGCAGGTGAGCGACCCGAGACAATGGGGAAGAATGATAATTTTGCGTGCCGACGGACATGGAAGCCGATACACCGGGAAAAATCACAGAACCATCAGAAAGCATCTGTAAATGAATATAAATGTACATGAAAAAAATTAATAAAGGAAAAATTAAATGCAGGTGAATGACTTGAGACAATGGGGAAGCACACAATGTGTAAGCATTCCCTGCTAGTGTGTGTGTGTGTGTACGTATATATATATATATATATATATATATATATATATATATATATATATACATATATATATATTGCTGCGGTTCTCGGAACCACGTGCATACAACAGATATGTGTCCTGAGACAGTTATCCCATTATTGTACGTGTATATAGTCCCCTACCCTTTGTCTAGCGGGGCAACCGGGAGTGCGTTGTGATGGTCTAATAGTTAGGGTTAATAAATCATTTTCCCTTTCATTTGATTCCCACTCTTCTCTTCTTTTCTCTCCTGGGTAAATCGGTCACAACGCTTTAGCAGCAAGGTGGGCGAGCTGCACCAACATCTACCCGACACCCGACATGTGCGGCGAGTCACGTATGCTTTAGCAGTAAGGTAGGCGAGCTGCACCAATGTCTACCCGAAACCCGACTGTGTGGCGAGTCACGTACGCTTTAGCAGTTAGGTAGGCGAGCTGCACCAAGTCTACCCGAACCCGGTGGACCACGTGAGAGGTCGGGGCCAATCAAAGCGCCGATTCGGGCGATGACATCGAATTTGGCATGATCCCTCCCCGAGCTTCAGGCTCTATAAAAGACGGAGAAGCTCCTCATCTTGTGTGTGTGATTTGGAGTGGTGTTTTCACGTGGTGTGTTCCTGCTCTAGTCTCCGCCCACGTCTCGCCTCGACAAACCGCCTCCTGCTTCGAGTCTCCGCCGCTACTCCACCCTCGCACTCTGGACTCCGCCCTTCTCCACTCAAGCTCCTCCTTCAGAACACAGGCTCCACACATGCAACTTGGGCCAGAGACAGCGCGACTACTGTCAGGTACCGCACCACGGAGCATCCCCTCCCCCGAAACGCCCA
>CM068956.1:107754932-107770305 GCA_035128595.1 Eptatretus atami | reverse complement strand
CAGACAGAGCAGGGGGGACGAGACTGTAGAGGAGACGGTAGAAGACAGAAAGACCACCGACCTGCCTGTGGTAAGAGATTGAGGGGTCCCAAGAGTCAGCCTCATCGCGGGAGATGCCAATGATATTAAATGCCTTGGTTTCCACAGCGTGAAGCCGAGAAAGGTGAGAGGCAGGTGCACCAGCCAAGGGGAGAGCAGTAGTCCATCAGGCTGCCGACGAAAGCTTTGTATGTGGTCAGGAGCTCAGGTGGGCCGAGGAAGGACTTTGCACGACGGAGGACTTCCAGAGAATTGTTGGCGAAAGTGAAATGGGGGGGGGGGGGTTAACCCGGACCTTTTCGCGAAGAGACATAGATTGGAGCGTGGAATTTGGTCCAGGAATTGAAGAGAAATGATTAACCACGAGTTGTGGAACCACCAGTTTGTGATTTTTCCACAGAGTCACAGTATTCCTGTCCCCACGTTTTCCAATGCAGTGAGGTGTTTTGAATTACAATTTTTAATTACACAGCGGAGGATGTTTTGCATTCCGCGCAGACGTTTTCAGTTACATGGCAGTGATGTTATGTTTAGAATTTACATATTTGGAAAACGGCAATGACGTCATCGGGAACAGAAGTTTAACTCCAGGGAAACTCAAGTCCGTGAGTCATTTCTATGACAGTGCAAATAGTGAGCTGCCAAGTAGGAAAGCATCGTCACATTTCTGTTAAAGCCTGCCTCACTGCTTGTTCCCTGAGGGGGAGGTCCAAGAGCCCGGTCATAGTGTCGGGCAAAATGATTGGTTGGAAACCAGATTAAAAAATAACACACTTACTCGACTGCCATTGGTTGGACAAGTAAATGGAGCAAAGTTCATGGTGTAAAAGTACCAACAAACTGGCACCGATGAAAAGTACACTGCAGCAGAAAATGAACAGCCTTGATTCTGCCATGGCGATGGGCACAGATGGCATCACAAATCCGGTTCTGCTGCTCCCACTTATCCTCTGTTTGCTCTCTTCAGGTTGTCCTTCACTTCCCTTCTGCTCGAAAGACAGACAACATCACTTGAATACACAAGAAGAGTGCAAAAACAGATCCTCTCAAATACAGCACACGAAGCTTGCTTCAAATTATGATCAAACTCATGGAATCATTCAACGCATCTTTTCTCAAGATTGGTATTCTTTCCTCTGATGTTTTCGACCCGCCCTACCCCCTCCTCCCCCGCTAACCCCTTCCCTCGCAAAGCACCTCTTTTACAAGAAAGTCATGATGGTTACTTATCGCTCCTCTCTCCTGTCAATGATTCGTCCATTCTCTTGTATCCACCTGTTCTGTCACTGCCCCCTTTGTGATGCAATGCCTTTTTTTCTCATCATCTCCATCTCTCTCTTCTCTCTTCTCTTTCTCTCTCTCTCTCTCTCTCTCTCTCTCCTCTCTCTCTCTCCCTCTCCCTCTCCCTCTCTCTTGGCTGTTGGTAGTCGTTGTGTGTACTGTCATGGCCACTCCTTCTTCGTGTCGTGAGTACCCTCCTCTGCTTGCTGTTTGTGTTTCCACTTTCCCCATATTTCGTTTCCCATGTGTTCGTCTTTTACTTGTCGACTTTTCCCATGTTTTTTTTCCTTCCTGTCTGGAGGAGAAAAGAGAGAGAGAAGAGACCCACGATCTCGTGTCGAGAAAATCGTAGGCCGAAGGCCTGTCATGGCCGCGGGAGGTTTTTCTCGTTCACTGCGACCGTGTTCTTTGTTAATTCCAACTTTAATCGTTGATTCTTGGTGTTTGTGAAACACTTATTTCTCTCGATAAAGTTTACAACTTGTTTTCTTGAGTTAAATGGGGTGAACGTTTCCGTGTCGAGATGTTCGAGTCACTAACTCGTAAAACGCTGTTTTTTTGCTTCCTCCCAGTGAGGTGGAACTACGATGTGCTTTCCGCCATTGGTAACATCGTTGTTACATAATTTCGTGCTGCTTCTCGCATGAATAAGAGTTTGTGGTCGGAGGAACACGTGGTCGCACGTGGTTGAGCATGGCCTGTTCATCGAACCGAACACTTACCTCTCTGTGTTCGCTTTCAGGCCCCAACAGTTAAAGTTAACATTAATAATATTCCACCATTTATAAGGAACCAGGACTTGTGTAACCAGTTAAACAAGTTCGGTAAGGTTGTGTCGAGGATCTCAATGGTGCCGATGGTCATGTTGCAATAAATTTAAAACGTCAGTCCTTTAAAAGAGTGGTTATATGATACTACCTGAAAATGGAAAAACACTAATGTTGTACTGTGTAAAAATCGACGGGTTTGAATATAAAATGTTTGCCTCCTCAGAGGTAATGACGTGTTTTGGGTGTGGAGCTTACGGGCAGTGAAGAGTGTTTGTCCCAATGCGGTTACACCGCAAAAGTGAAGGTGTGGTGAGGACGATTCTTCCTCACCACAAACTAATGGGGAAAAGTGAATCGGGAGCCAGCCCCACGGCTGAGGTGTTGACGAATTTGGACTCGTCCACCCCGACGGCGTTGGAGAGGGTGTGTAATGTACGTAATTAATCACCCCACCAAACGAGGAAGTGAAAGTGGTTGCTTCCTCTCCTTTACCATCCACTGTACAGGACAGTGTGGACGATATGGAGGTATCTGTTACGGATACCAGGAAAAAAGGCCAAAAACGGTCAAATGTTGATGCCTTTGATGCTAAGGAGAGAATAAGGTCCAGATCGTGTCAGGCTCGGTGGACCTCAAGGTACGTCTACATTGGAAACCCCTGGTGGTACCGGAGTCGTTGCGGATGTGGAAACTTCGCTTGCTCCACTGGCCGACTCTGAGTGGGACACAGAGAACAGTGAAGTATCTAAGGATGTTTTAAGTGTTTGTCCTGTTAGCCAAACTTGTTCAGACGAGTTAATAGCTATGTCTGCCAGTGATGGAGAATAGATAAAGGGGAAAATCCCTGTGAGTTAAATGTCAACCCCTCCCTCACAGATGATGATGTAAGCCGTAAGGGTTGTAGAGGGGAAGGACATGGACAAGCAAATTCGGAGGGGTCCGTAAAGAGCAGAACTTTCTGTTGAGCCAAAAGTAAGTGTTCCACAAGTAATAGGAGAGGCCATAGATGAAGCACTTGATTCAGATGAAACCTCTTCTACCCCACATTTTAGTGCTTAAAGCTCTCAAAGAGGATGAAGGGGGGAAACGACACAACCTTAGTGTCTCAAGAAAATGTGATTAAATTCCTGGATGATACATTCAGGAAAAGATACGTAAAAATCAGATTACTTCCCGAATTTACGCGATTTCATTAAAACTGCAAGGAGTATGATTCGTGATCCTTATCAGGTTAACATGTCAGATCCTCAATTCCAAAGGTTAAGGAATGTGTTACTCGGGCTGGTAAAGAGCTTCAAGAATAACTAACAGATGGAGATAAAAGTAGCATCCTGAGCATCAATGGAAGCCGCAGTTGTGTGCGTCGCCTCCAGGTATTCAGCTCTTCCAAAATGAAAAAAATGATGTGCTAATGCTACAGGAGACGCATGCAAATCAGTCTTCTGAGGATGAGTGGTGTAAAATCTTTAAAGGTGTCTTTTTTTCTCGAGTGCGTTGTTGAGGCCAAGGCTGGTGTGGCAATAGTGTTGCATCCTCGACTCCAGCCTTCGAGATAACTTGTAAGGAAATTTGCAAAGGTTACTACTGTCTGTGCAATTTGTCAGTAGTAACCTAAAGATTTGCATGACAAATGTTTACTGTCCTAGTGCTAACTCTGAAAGAGGTGCCTTTCTGTACAAGTTGGCAGAGTTGGTAAGCACCATTGACGAAACCATGTTGTTGTGTCTGGGGGGTGACTACAACTGCACCCTCAACCCACAACTTGATCGGAACACTTGTGAGCCTCATCCACCCAGTGCAAGGCCTTTGGCACAGCTAGTCAATAAGTTTAAACTGGTGGATGTGTGGCGGGTACAAAACAGTAAATCTCAGTATACATGGGTTTGTGGCATCAAGAAATGTTTTGACGATGGCTCGCCTTGACAGATTTTATGTTAATCATGATGGTAAACATTGTTAAGAACTCTTATATAAGGCCGCCTGGTTTTCCGATCATCGCATGATTGTTATGGTGTGTGGCTTTCTCATCAGTCTGTGGAAGTGCATATTGGACTTTTAATTTGAAACTTTTACAAAGTGCACATTTTATAGAAGCTTTTAAAATGGTATGGGAAAAATGAGGTCACAAAAGGGTTTATATTTGAACTTAAGACAATGGTGGGACTGCACAAAGTCCCAAGTCATATGTTTTTGCCAACAATACTGCTCTTACAGCACATACAAGCTTTGGTGTGATATCTGCTTTAAAAAACTATATACTTATCTGTGAGCAGAAAGCTGGATTGTCTAGCGTGAATGTCCAGCATGTGCGGAGAAAAGGACCTTTCTGGCTGAAATGGTGAAAGAGCGGGCAGCCGTGCATTCGTCCGACTGCGGAACGAAAAATCCATTGACACACCAAACAAAGGGTTTCTTAAATTTGGAAAAAACGGTCAAGACCTCTCAACAAATCCATGCTTTGGCTCTCTGGTGGTGATTTGTTGACCTCCCAGAGTGATATCAACCATGAACTACAAGACTATTTTTCTAACTCTTCGCAAAAAGAGCTGTGAATAAGGAGAACAGGAAGGCGATGCTTGAACAGCTCCCTTTTCTGTCTGAAGCCAACAACAATTGCTTGAGCCTGGCATTTCTCTTGGAGAACTTACTGCTGCGCTCAGGATAGCAAGGATGGGAAAGCCCCTGGACTAGACGGCCTTCCGGCTGAATTTTATATGGCTTTCTGGGACATTCTAGGCCCTACTCTTCTTGAGGTCTTTCAGGAGAGTGTTGAACAAGGTGAATGCCATTGAGCTGCCGGAGGGCAGTTTTGTGTCTCCTTCCGAGAAAGGAAACCTGCATGAGACCGCAAATTGGCGGCCTGTGTCACTCCTCAACACGGACTATAAATATTGTCAAAAGCACTTGCAACCCGTCTAAAGGCCTCATCTCTTTCTTGATTGGCACTGATCAATCATACTGTGTTCCAGAACGTTCCATATACGATAATATTTTTTGGTGAGAGACTTGATCAGTCTCGGTCGAACTACATCTCCTGGTTTTGGTTTATTACTTTTAGATCAAGAAAAAGTTTTTGACAGTGTTAACCATTCTTTTTTGTTTGATGTATTAAGGAGAACAGGGTTTGGGGAAAAATTTATTGCTTATGTTAAGTTATTGTACAAAAATGCATCTTGTCTGCTGAAGGTTAATAATAGTCTTTGTTACCCTTTCCCCTTTCAGCGAGGCATCGTCAGGGCTGTGCGCTATCAGGCATGCTCTACAATCTATCCGTTGAACCTTTATTAGTTTTACTTCGGAACTCAGTGTTAGGAGTCTCTCTTTCACAAAACTCAAAGTCGTTGTTTCAGCTTATGCTGATGATATTTGTGTTGCTATTGTAAATCAAAAAGATGTTTCTGAGGTCTTCGTTGCCTTACCCAGTTTGAGCTTGCTTCTACTGCAAGGTAAATTGGAAAAAAAGTGTAGCTTTTTGGGTGGGCCCCAGATCGCCTTCCTCGTCCCTGCCTGTTTTACCAGGAGGAATACAGTGGATAGTGAGGGGTTTAAATATTTAGGCTTATTTCAAGAAATTGAAGCGTATAACAAAAAAATTGGGAGAACTTCCTGGAAAAATTAAATGAAACTGGCAAGGTGGAGAAGATTGTACCAACTTCTTCCTTAAGACACGGGTGTCAATCATAAACAACCTGGTGGTTCCATTTATTTGGCATAGAGTTATCCCACTTGAACCTCCGAGATACTTGGTCACAGGCATTCAGAGGGTTCTGACTGATTTTTTCTGGGGTGGCCACCATTGGCTGGGCCCAGACGTGGTCTGCAGACCCCGAAATGCGGGTGGTCAAAATCTGATGCATATCCCAAGTCGGATAATGGCATTCCGAATTTCCACGATTCAGCGCCTACTGTACAGGAGTGTGTTCCTTGGGACCTCTCACAAACGCCTGGTTCAGAAGTGGAAGGTCTGAAATATGACCGTGAACTTTTCCTCATCGACCTGCAACACGTTGACATGTCTCAGCTCCCCAGTTTTCATAGAGCCTTTTGAATGCTTGGCAAGTCCCCGGAGTGCAACGTTTAGAGGTATCATACGATGCCCAAAAGTTTGTACATGAGCCATTAGTTCGGAATCCTTTATTCTCTAGAATTTCAACCTCCAGGTCGTTTATGCATTGTTTCACCAGTGTTGGAATAAACAGAGTGCGAGACCTGTTGCAGCCATCCTTGAATGCCTGGCTACCTGTAAGCTCACTTTCATTAAAAACTGTGTTCGTTCTGCTCGTATTGTGGAAAATGTCTTGAAAGCAGTAATTCAACCTTTCATAGACTAAACATCGGGTGGACTGGGGTGGATGAAGTGGTAGACTCACATCTCTATTTCCCTGAACTTCAAATTGCCTCAAAAAAACAAGAGGGTGTGTTCTCCTCAAACTTAGAGGAAATTGGTGTGTTTCACGTCATGGGGAAAACGGCTATCTACAACATATGTCTGGAAGCAGTATACCTGGTTTTACAAAACTGTTGAAAAATCGGTGGAATGAGACTTACCTGCTGGAGCTTTTTAACTCCAGTGTGGAACAAAATGTATAGTTCTCCACACTCTTGGGCGACTGGAGACCTGAATTGGAGACTAGCACATCAAGCCCTGGTCACACAGACATTACTCCATAGTTTAATTTTCTGTTCAATTTCTTGTCCTTTTTGGGATTTATTGAAAATTTGCCCACGTTTTTCATTGAATGTAAGAGATTGGTACCCTCTTTCTCTTCCTTCAACAGCTTTTCTATAAATTTAATTTTGTTTTTTCCTTTCCAGTCTTTATTTATGGAATCGGGGGGGATTATAAAAGTAAACCAGTCCTCTCGTTTTTGTCTTTTCTGTTGGTATTGCTAAACTGCAATTTATAAAACCAGGAAAGCAAAATTGAAGGGAAAAATGCAAATGTGCTTTTGTGCTTTAAAGGTATGGTTTTCGGCACGAGTAAAAATGGGGCAGGCTTATCTTTTGAGCCTGGATATTGTGGGTATCAGTGGTAACTGTTTGAGGTTTTGAGTTTCTTTTCGTGATGGAATTGTTTGTAAAAGTGTAAAGTACTTACACTTCTTTTTTGCATATATGTATTATTCTGTGGTGTTTGACATAACAGACACCCTTGTTTGTATTGCTTTTTTGAATTTATTTTTGCTGTAAAATGTTTGGATTTGTTTTTATGGAGTGTGCTTTTTCTGGTGTGTTTTGATACTTTTATAATAAAAGCATACAAAAGTCAATCTCTCTCTCTCTCTCTCTCTCTCTCTCTCTCTCTCTCTTCTCTCTCTCTCTCTCTCTCTCGCTCTCTCTCTCTCTCGCTCTCTCGCTTCTCGCTCTCTCTCTCTGGTGCTCTCTCTCTCTTGCGCGCTCTCTCTCTCTTGCGCGCTCTCTCCTCTCTGCTCTCTCTCTCTTGCCTCTCTCTCTCTCTCCTCTTGCGCTCTTCTCTCTCTTCTCTCTCTCTCTTGCGCTCTCTTCTCTCTCTCTTGCGCTCTCTTCTCTTCTCTCTTGCTCTCGTCTACTCTTCTTCTTGCCTCTCTTCTTTCTCTCTCTCTTCCTCTCCTTCTTCTCTCTCTTGCGCTCTCTTCTCTCTCTCTTGCGCTCTCTATCTCTCTCTCTCTCTCTCTCTCTCTCTCTCTCTCTCTCTCTCTCCTCTCCCTCGTTCTCTCTCTCTCTCCCTCTCCCTCTCCCTCCTCCTCCCTCTGTGCTCTCTCTCTCTCTCCCTCTCCCCTCTCCCTCCCGCTCTCCCTTCCCTCCCCTCCTCCCTCCCTCTCTCTCTCCTCCTCTCTCTCTTGCCTCTCTCTCTTCTCTCTTGCGCTCTCTCTCTCTCCCTCTCCCTCCCTCTCCCTCCTCTTCTCTCGCTCTCCTCTCTGACTCTCTCTCTCTTTGCTCTCTCTCTCTCCTCCCTCTCCCTCATCCTCCCTCTCCCTCTCTCTCTCCTCTCTCTCTCTCTTCCTCTCTCTCTCTTGCGCTCTCTCTCTCTCTTGCGCGCTCTCTGTCTCTCTCTCTCTCCCTCTCTCCCTCCCCTTCTCCCTCTTCTCGCTCTCTCTTATTCTCTCTCTCTCTCTCTTGCGCTCTCTCTCTCCCTCTCCCCTCCCCTCTCTCTCTCTATCTCTTCTCTCTCTCTCTCTCTTGTGCACTCTCTCTCTCTTGCGCTCTCTCTCTCCCTCTCACCCTTTCACCCTCCCTCTCCCTCTCTCTTGCGCTCTCTCTCTCTCTTGCCGCTCTCTGTCCTCTCTCTCTCCCTCTCTCCCTCCCCTTCTCCCTCTCCTCTCGCTTCTCTCTATCTCTCTCCCTCTCCTCTCTCCCTCTCTCCCTCTCTCTCTTGCGCGCTCTCTCTTCTCTCTCTTCCTCTCTTGCGCTCTCTCTCTTGCGCTCTCTCTCTCTTCTCTCCTGGCGCTCTCTCTCTCTCCCTCTCCCTCCCTCTCTCTCTCTGCACTCTCTCCTCTCTCTCTCCCTCCCCCTCTCTCTCGCTCTCTTCTCTCTTGCGCTCTCCTCTTGCGCTCTCTTCTCTCTCTTGCGCTCTCTCTCTCTTGCGGTCTCATCTCTTCTCTCTCTTGCGCTCTCATCTCCCTCTCACCCCTCAGACCTCCCTCTCCTCTCTCTCTCTCTCTCTTGCGCTCTCTCTCTCTCTCTCTCTCTCTCTCTCTCTCTCTCTCTCTCTTGCCTATGTCTCTCTCTTGCGCTCTCTCTCTCTTGCGTGCTCTCTCTCGTCTCTGGTCTCTGTCTCTGTCTCTTGTCTCTGTTCTGTCTCTGTCTCTCTCTTCTCTCTCTCTCTCTCTCTCTCTCTCTCCTCTCTCTCTCTCTCTCTCTGTCTCTCTCTCTATCTCTCTCTCTGTCTCTGTCCTCTGCTCTCTCTCTCCTTTCTCTCCTCTCCTTCTCCCTCTCTCCTCTCTTCTTGCGCTTCTCTCTCTCTTTGCGCTCTCTCTCTCTCTCTTCTCCCTCCGTCTCCCTCTCCCCCCCTCTCCCTCTCCCTCTCTCTCTTTTGCTCTCTCTCTCTCTCTCTCTCTCTCTCTCTCTCTCTCTTCTCTCTCTCTCTCTCTCTCTCTCTCTCTCTCTCTCACCTTGTTCTTTCATATAGCTGATATTTTGCATCCAAAAATTAAAACTTTATAATGAGTCCATAAACTATGATTCTTTAAAAAATATTTGCTCTGGTGTTTCATAGGCATGGTGATTGATCAGTGTGTGTGCCGTCCCTCGAGGACGTGAAACTGGGCATCCCGTCTGCCAGCATTAGTTGGTGGAAGTTAAGGAACCCACGGTGTCTTTTGCAAAGAGTAGATGAGCTATCGCCAGCCCCTGAACAAATTACAAGTTCCTGCTTCGCTGACTGCTGGGAAGGCAATGGCAAACCACCCAGTATAACCCTTGTGAAGAAACTGTTTCAGCAGCACCAATATTCTGCAGAATATGGTACATACATGTACATCAGATTATATATATATATATACACATACATATATATTATATATACATACATATATATACATACATATCTATATACATATATATATATACATATATATACATACATATATACATATATATATACACATACATACACCACGACTCCATGAGATGGAAGTGTAGTAGTAGTATATGCTTCTAACTCAAGAGGGTTCGATTTATTTACCTTTTGTGAGCATCGGTGTCAGGTTTGTACTTTTTCCCTCTGGAAGGAAGACGTCCAGGCGAGCATGACGATGAGGAGAGCATGGATGGAGGATGAGTCAGTTGATTTATAGCTGAACCATTTTGTTTCTCCACAACCAGGCAGCTGCCAAGAACGACTCAACAAACAGCACGTATGGGCGAATGACTTGCGATTCAAAGCAAAGTATTCCTTGTGAAGTACTTCAACATGTGCAACTTACCGAAGCTCTGTGGAACTTCACTAATGAGGAGGATAAAGACCGAGCTGGACCGGGAGGGGGCGGAAGTGTACAGGGCTTGGACCGTACTGGTGGGATTGGGACTGCGCCATTCGCTGGGAACCTGCTTTCTCGTTTCTAAAGAAAAATGGTGATTTTGTTCAACCTCCACCACTTTGTTCAGTTCGGTACTTGTGGTGAGCTTTCCTCGGTATTAATGGTCTTTAATTAACACGTGATTTGTGTTTCCCTTGTAATTGTAATCATGACATTTACAATTTGAGGGTCATCTCGGGATAAAATGGTCTACAACTTTTTTTTTGCTGTCATCAGTCATGGCATTCGGCAGCCGTATTATTTAAAAAAAACATAAAAAACCTTCAAAAATATCCTCCGAAATGGCTGAACAGATCGAAGTGAAAATTTACACATATGACTGTATATCCATGAGGAACAAAAGAGTCGCACACATGATGTCATAGGTCACATGGTTTGGGAGCCATATTGGATTTACCCTAAAACATAAAAATCTTCTTCTCCAGAACTGCTGGACAGATCGAGGGGAAACTACATAAATGTTCCCCAAGGCATGCGTGTACAAGGTTGTTCAGGAATAATTGATATCACATGGTTTGGTGGCCATATTGGATTTAAGAAAATATTAAATAATGTTTTCTCTGGAACTGCTTAATCAATTGATGTGAAACTTCACAATTATGATCCAGTAGTGATGGGGAATAAATGCTTTAAATTTCAACTTGATTGGACACATTGTCTGGCAGCCAGAATTATTTAGTTTTTTTTTAAATCTGGGTTATTTATTTATTTATTTTTGATTAAGGCTCACTTGGCTGGGCCTGGGTGGATTTGAGGGTTGAAGAGTAGCACTTGAAATGCAAATCCTATCCACGTTCCTGACTTCATCTTTGCTTTTTGCTTGTTCGGGTTCCTTCTGATTACTCCAAAGCAGGACTGTACCTATTTGGTCATCCATTTGATTTGAATTGAATTTATTTTCATCCCATTCTGGATTCAATTGAATGATAATAAAAAAAAACGCCATGGGTCAGATTCAGGTGTCCGATCAAAGCGGCGTTGCATCAAAGCGGGATGTCTTGGTACCCGGTCATCACTGCCAGTAGTTATAAAGTGGCAGTTCTAGTTATGTCTCTTAATTCAGAAACACACCAGTACACAAACGCCACACAAAATACACCATAGAAAACTACACAAATACCACACAACACACCATACAAAGCAAGTCCTGGCGAGGGTCTGCAATCTCTGCTCCTTTTCTTGTTCCTCTCGCCGAAGGAGGATATTGTATTTGGGTCTGTTTGTTTGTCTGTTTGTTCGTCCACACAGAACTTTTTGTTTTTCTCCGCAACCGCATGTCGAATTGAGAAAAAAATTTCACCATTGATGCTACTACTCATGTAGAATGTTTAAATGATAATCTTGACGTCATAGGTCACGTGGTGTGGCAGCCATCTTGGAAAAATGGAAAAACTTTGGAGCTCTGTCTCTGAAACCACACCAAGGAAAAAATTGAAACTTGGCACATAGCAAGTACTCCTCATTGGGAATGAGTGTGATTCTTTTCTGACATCATAGGTTCCTTCGTTATCACGCCATAATTGCATATGTAGAACGCCACATCCGATCAGTATGAAATTTGTTTTAAGGATGATCTCAGGATAAAATGGACCACAGAAAAAAAAATTCATGACATCAGTCATGTGATTCAGCAGCCATGTTGATTTAGAAAAACAACCTTCAAAAATCTTCTGTGAAGTGGCTGAACAGATCGAGGCAAAACTTTGCATGCATGACAGCCTGTCCACGAGGAACAAAAGGGTCACACATATGATGTCATTGGTCACAGGGTTTGGCAGCCATCTTGGATTTACCTGAAAACCTATAAAAACACACCACTCAAAAGAAGTCCTGGTGAGGGTCTGCAATCTCTGCTATTTTTCTTGTTTATTTATGTATTTATTTGTATGCAGCCTGTGGCTGCTTGGCTGCATCATTTTTGGAAGTGTGGATGATGCCGCTGATGTCGTGCACCCTGTTACCAGTAAGCTGGTACTCGTTTTACCAACCTTGGAAGGATGACAGGCTGAGTCAACCCTACCTGGTGTTGCTTAAATGGAACAACAGGGGCTTGAACTCAAGACCCTAGGATGTTAAACCAGCCACCTTAGCCATTAAGCCAACACCAGGCTCCTGGAAAGCTTGTCTCCAGATTTGGAGATATAAATTGACCTTCAAGATCGATCTCATGATCTCAGCCTTCCTGATTATTCCATGTGGGGGTATTTAAATGACAGAGTGTACAGGACCTGGCCCCAAACCCTCGATTAATTAAAATGAAACAACACAAGTGAAATTCAGGCCATTCCTTTAGACTTTCATGTGAAGGTTATGAGGGGTAATGGATACCAGCACAGCGGAATGTGTTATCTGCCAAGGGGACCATGTAACTAACATCATTTTCAAAACCAAGTACATTGTGAAGATTTTACAATGTCTGTGCTTTACAAATTTTAATACAGTTGAATTTCAAACGTGTCCCATGTTTGTCACACCCAGTATATGGTGGAATTTTAACCCATTTCAGCCCCCCCCCCCCTTTCATCCGCTCATCCATATACTCCTCCCACGTTTTAACCCTCACTCCACTCCTCCCTTTCCCTTCTCTTCCCACTCTTGCCATACTCCCATACTCTCCAATCTTTCTCCTACCATCCTGTATTACCCTCGCTGAAGGAGAGGGTATTGCATTTGGGTCTGTTTGTTTGTCCACATAGAACTTTTTTTTTTTTCACAACCGCTTGTCAGATTGAGACAATTTTCACCACTCATGTCGAATGTTTTAATGATTATGACGTCATCTGTCAGGTGATGTGGCAGCCATGTTGGAAAAAGGAAAAACTTTGGACCTCTGTATCTCTGAAACCGCACCAAGGAAAAATTGAAACTTGGCAAATGTCAAGTACTCCCCATGGGAAACGGGTGTGATTTTTTTTTATTAATGATGTCATAGGTGGCTTCTTTACGATGTCATAATTGTCGCACGCTTTATCTGATCTGTATGAAAAATTGCGAGTCATCTGAGGCTAAATTTTATGGGGGAAAAATTGATGACACCATTGGTCATGTTGTTTGGCAGCCATTTTTTTTATATCCTTCAAAAGTCTTCTCCAAATGGCAGAACAGATTGAGGAGAAACTTTACTGGTGTGATCGCCTTTCCATGAGGAACAAAAGATTCTTCACCTATGATGTCGTTGGTCACATGGTTTGGAAGATATATTTTTTTTTGAAGAATAAACCTTTAAAAATCTTCTTCTCCTGAACGGCTTGACAGATCAAGGGGAAACTTCACCCACACGTTCCCCAAGCCTTGGGGATATTATGGTGTTCATGAATAATTAATTGGTCACATTGTCTGTTTGCCCTATTGGATTGAATGAAAATCTTTTAAAAATTCTTTCTGTTGAACCGCTTCACCAATTAAAATAAAACTTCACAATTATGATCTTGTAGACATGGGGAATTTATGTTTTAAATTTCAACCTGATCGAACGCATGGTCTGGCAGCCAGAATTCTTTAATATTTTGTATTATTTAATTATTTAAGCCAGAATTATTTAATTATTTAATATTTTGTTCAGGGATTTAACTCAAACTTAGTACAATTATGTATAATGATATAATAATGTAGGCGGAGGCATATCTGGTGACATTGCGACGTCAAAGAGTGCCGTTCTCGTTTTTTTAATGTTAAAGGCTCCAGTCACAGATGAGTCTCATCGAGGCCAGGCCTTAAATAAAATAACTGTATACAATTATACATCGATAGAAAAGTGAAGAAAGAGAGATAAGTCTAAGAATTTTGAGAAAGTACAAAATCTGCTTTTTGAAAAGGGACAGGTCATAACTCTTTGGCAGTTTGGCAGAAAGGCAGACAAACGACTCAACAATCAGCTGCCATCATATTACTTTATTTCAATATTTTGATATTGTGCTACATTATGTTTTGTTTTTCTTATTGCTATTTTGGCATTTCTTAACTCTGTGTTAATTTTGACGACCAAGCCATAGACTTGATGAAAGTTGATGGTGCTATGTAACTGAAATTGCTCAATTTGAAGTTGACTCAGGAGTGACCCAGATAATTTGGCAGAGTGGGTAAATTAGGAAGACACAGGAATGGATAAATTGAGGGGGAAGAGCGTAAAAGGAATGAGTGGGTGAAAAAGGTATTGGGGGGGGGTATATGAATGGGTTAAGGGGGAAGTATAGAGGGGAATTCAGGGAAGGGATAGACGAGTGTTGACAAGCGTTCCTTGCAGTGGGCCATCGTGTGTGTGTGTGTGTGTGTGTGTGTGTGTGTGTGTGTGTGTGTGTGTAACAGAGACATGACAGAAGTAAATAGACACCTTAAATTTATTCATTTCATCTGTATAAAGCAAGTTTTACTCAATTTGAACTTTTGAACTAATATTCTGCTATTTATTTGCAGAAACGAGTTCCTGGATTGTGTATGACCATTAATTATGCCTTGAACCCAGAGAGCACATGACCTTTGCGTTTTTCAAAGAGGACGAATTGTTAGCAAATCGGAAAGTGGAGTCAGCCAGCTTCAGACAGCTCAGAACCATGGCATTCCGCTGTGGAAGAAAATAATTATATTCATGTACTCTCAATTATAATTGTTGCTGGTGCTTTATAAATTTAACTTTTATGCTATAGTCGAATTAGCTGTCAGTTATGTTTCCCTTTACCCAAGAGTCCTTTGACCTAAATATTGATAAAAGGAATGTCTTAATATGAAACAAGGTGACCTGGTTGATAACACTGCAACTTTTGCCATGATTATGTCATTCTCTTTACCCAGTGATGTATTGCGTTTGAGTTCTTTTGCCTAATGCTTATCAGACCCATGTGGCCAGCAGTAGGTCATCATGCTCTCTTTGTTCTCCCAGACCTCCACTCCTACCAAAGTATATATATTAATATATATATATATATATATATATCAGGAAATGTAAGCTTAGTTTAGTGCAAATCATTGTGGATGTTTACATCCCAGTGATTTGGACTCCATGGTATCGCGCAATAAATGTTCTTTGATGAAAATGTACTTTTCCTTGTGGACAGTGGATTATTTGGGTAAAGAGAAAATTGAGTAATAGAATTTACACCGAGTCGGTTAACAATAAATTCCGAAACAACGCTTTCTCTGGTCAATCGGGTGATTGTGAAATTCACCAGCGAAGGTAAGGAATCCTCAGCTTCCCGGTCTGGTTGACCTGTGCCCTCAGAAAGGTGTCTTCAAGCTGTCAAGCGGTCCATTGAGAAAACTCCCCGTTGC
>CM068956.1:107725970-107736498 GCA_035128595.1 Eptatretus atami | reverse complement strand
CCGACCACGTTCCTCGTGGTTGCAGCAGGTTGATCAGCAACTCAAGGAGATGGGGATGGGCCAGGCATCTGCTTGGGGGATGTCCAGATGGAGGCTCCTGGAGTACCAGCGGAAAGTGGACGCAGCTATGCACTGCTCTGGCACATACTCCCATACCTGACCTGACCTGACACTCGACTGAAGGTGATTTGGGCAGGGATTTGTAATTTGTTTTTTCGAGTGTGGACGATAACTCTCTAACTCACCGTGAAAGACACCTTGGGATCTTCAACAACCACCAAATAATGTCCACCAACAGAACCCTACCGAGGCACAACCCTTGTGCGAATGGAGTGTTACCCAGCTTAACGTCCATCAGACGAATGGTGCACATTGCGATTTGATGCCCTGTTTGAGAAGCACCATCTACAGTTTATGCAGTCGGGTCGTCAATCTAACACTAGACTAGATGTCAAAGTCTCGTCACGAGGGACCATTGTGCACATCACCGATGTCCCAGTCCAGTATGAGCTGCAGGATATCTCTGAAGATTATCTCAATAGATTTTCAATCAGATAGCGTGTGCAGGTTATGTTGCCCTTCAGATTGTCTGTGTAAGATGTAATTTGAGATTTCATCGACACGAATGACATTTGTTCAGATTATTGTTTCTTCAGGAGAGATTTTGGCGATACTGCCATTTTGCATATAATCAGCATTTTGGTGCCCATCCCAAATTGTGCACAGACATTTAAGAACGAAATATGTAAGCTGCCTGGTTTTGCAGCTTCCTCCCTGCCCTAAGATCATTAGTGAGAAAGCTGGGTTTTTCTACTGATAATAGCGATGTCGTATTATTCTTCGGAGGCTAGCGAGAATCCAAATCCTTAATTCAGTTTTGCTTGCTACCTTCAGCTGTTATACTAGGTGTGCCTCCCATCATACTAGGTGTGCCTCCCGTCATTTCACTGGTGAGTTTAACCAAAACCAGCATGTTGTCCTTGATAAAATATTGCATGTCTATTTGTGAATGCCAATGAGGATGTAAAATGAAGTAAAACATGCAAAAATAATCTTTCATAACACGTTATTGTTGTTGTGGTTGTGCTTATTGTTGTTTGTGTGCTCCTTCCCTGTATTCATATATTTTTTGTTGCTTCGAGAAGTATTACGATATATAATTTTGTGTGCTCCTTGCGTGTCGTTGTAAAGGGTTCTTGCTGTTGTACAATAATGAATGTTACCATTGTAACCGCTGAATTGAAGCTCGAGTTCTTGCTTCTTCTTCCTCAATCCTGGAAACACGGGCTTTTAAAACAATCAGGTTTATGATTAAACAAACGAAGTTTTGTTCCAAGTAAATGGATGATTACCTTTCCATCGGTACCATTTATTTGGCCGACGCCGAGGGAAGCAAGGTTAAGGCCCTTAATTCCTGCTACGTGAAACACTGGAACCTATGCCTGCAGAAAACGGATTTTTTGGAACGCCGGCCACATTTTCCATCCAATCATCATGTAACTTGTTTGACACTAGCTTTTACCATTGCACACATTTCCTATTCAGTCGACTTGGTCGTCAGACGGCATATAATGCCATGAAATGCAAGTTGAGGAGTCTTTCCTTCGTGTTGGGAAAGGAGGTGCACGGAGCACACTGCACAAGCGCAAACACATCTTCACTTGCCATTCGAGATGGTTCGAGCACAAATTTTCCAATCCCCAAATGAAAAAAAAAACGGGAAAAGGCAGGAATCCTGAATCAATTTCCCGCAATTTTCGAGGAATTCCTGGAAAACGATTTAACGAGAAGAAACAGTAGCTTAGCTCAGCTCAAGGTTGAGAAAATTAGGCTTGCACCACCTCGAATATCTATCATATGCGGTGGGTCAGCGGAATGCCACAATTGCTGCCGGTGTGGCACAATAGACAATATCTATAATTCCAGCAATGTGTGTGTGTGTGTGTGTGTGTGTTGTTGAATGTGTGTGTGGTGTGTGTGTGGTGTGTGTGTGTGTGTGAGAGAGACCGCTGTTTCTCGACAACCACTGGTCCGATCTAATTGAAACTTGCCAGGTATATTGCTGGGACCTGAGGATGTGCCTTTCAAGGATTGATATTATTCGGACAAGTGCTTCCCAAGTTAAGGCCCAGTCACACTTGACGTTTTAGCCAGCAATGGCAACGTATGAAAATGTATGTAAAACGCTGGCTTACGCTGAACTTTTGATGTTTTTTTTTTAAAGATTCGGACGTATTCATAACGAGTTGGTCATATGCATAACATATTAGTAACGGGCACAGAACGTTTCGTTGTCTTATAGATAACTTATACCAACGAATGCTTAGCCTGTTGTCGGCGTTCACAACCTATGCCCAACGATGGTTTAACTTAGGCATAGCGTGCTGCACGTATCGCCGACGAACTCGTGGCGTAGCCTGTTAAAAACCTGCCGCACGCCGATTTAAATCATAACCGCCTGAAATTGGAAGTGTCAACATTGCAGTCACACTTGACGATTAGCCAGCGTATGCCGACCTATGAAAAATGTGTCTAAAACGCTGGCACACGTCGTAATACGGTATGGGTATTGTGTATACGTTAAGAGCACGCTGAAAAACGATGAAGTACGCTGTCATATTTCGTGGTACGTCTCGTACGTCGTGAAATTTCAAGCATGCTGAAATTTACGACGTACTCGCCGTATGGCTCACACGTTCCGCTACGCTGGGAATAAGTTGTAGGCACGTTACGCGATCGTTGATACACGTCGACACAAGTTCCTTGTAGTTACTCGTAAGTCGAAACACGTCGAGGTAATGTTTAGCATACCCGAAACTTCTTTTCTCCGTCAAGGCACATTTTCTTTTTTTCTCCTTGGCTCCGTGAAGGCACGTGACGAAATATCTGAAGTTGTTGTTGTTGTTGTTGTGTGTTTTTTTTTTTTTTTTAAGTCTATCACGAATTTAAAATATATTCGGACATTTGCTTTTAAGTTTCGACGTGACAATATCCTCAAACAGAAAATATTCACAGAGGAGGAACTAGAAATAAGACATGAGCAAACTGAAGAGCAAATTGGACGTGACGTAACGGCACGTGCGAAATATGGAAGTTATTGTTTTTTTTTTTGTTTTTTTTTAAACGCTGCCAATACGCCATTATACGGTAGCTGTAAATTAGAAACACGTTCAGTAAGTTCTGTGGTCGTCCGGAAGACGTCAATCAAATACGTCTACATACGTCAATATGCGTTGGAGGTACTTACACATAGGTCAAAGCACGTTACTCAGAGGTTAGAAATAAGTTTTGGTACGCTAAGCATACCTCGACGTGTTTCGACTTATAAGTAATTACAAGTAACGTGCCTCGACGTGTGTCAACGATCGCATAACGTACCTCGACGTGTGTGCAACGATCGTGTAACGTGCCTACAACACGTTACTCATAGGTTATAAATAGTTTCGGGTACGCTAATCATTACCTCGACGTGTTTCGACTTATGAGTAACTTACAAGTAACGTGTGTCGATGTGTGTCAACAATCGCATAACGTGCCTACAACTTATAGCCAGCGTAACGGAACGTGTGAGCATATGCTGGCATATGTCATAAAATTTCAAGCATGCTAAAATTTGAGGACAACGGCAAAGTACAACGATGAAAGCCAGCGTACTACGACGTATGGCAGTGTTTTTC
Organism: Eptatretus atami; assembly: GCA_035128595.1. NCBI lineage: Eukaryota > Metazoa > Chordata > Myxini > Myxiniformes > Myxinidae > Eptatretus > Eptatretus atami. The sequence goes on along the minus strand of CM068956.1, from coordinate 107,732,821 downwards.
AGCGTGCTCTTAATGTTTCAAAACTTACCCATAACGTATTCGACGTGTGCCAGCGTTTTAGACAAATTTTCAAAAATCGCATAACTGGCTAAAACGTCAAGGTGTGACTGGGCCTTTATGGCCATTTATTTACCAACCAATGACATGACACGTTGCTGCGTAGCTGGCTGCGTAGGACGGTGCTCGGCCGGCCGACGATGACGGCCGTTACATGGCAGCGAATGTCATGGCAAGCAAAGACAGGGTGGTAAACTTGATTTTAATTTGGATTTTAATTAACTATGTGTGTGGAAGTGTGGTTGTCGCGAGAACGCGAGAGCGAAGGAACGGCCTGTGTGGTTGTCGTTTCTGGCTCGCAGTTTGAAACTTTTTTTTTTTTTTTTGCACGAACGTTTTTTTTGTTTGTTTTTTTTTCTTCTCTCTCTTCTCTTTGTGTTTTTCCTTGCGATGACATTGCGAAAAGCAAAATACATTGGCGCTAATTGAATAATTGACCATTAAAACTAAATTGCGAATAATCGTAACTGCGATATGCGACTTCCGGACAGTGAGGACTTAACTTCCGGACTTCCGGATAGTGACGACTTACTGTATTCTTTCTTTCTCATTTCTGTACTTTCTCGATTTTCTTAAACACAATGCCCAATCCAGTCGTCGTTTACGACAGCGAAGGAACTGCCTGTGTGGTTGTTTGAAAAAAAAATTTTTGGTTTGCAGACGTACGGGCACGCGAGAGCGAGGAACGGCCTGTGTGGTTGTTTCTGGCAAGCGGTTTTAAGTATATATATATATATTTTTTTGTTTTGCATGTACGGCCACGCACCTCACGGGCCGACGTGGAAGGAACGGCCGTGTGGTTGTTGTTCTGGCATGCGGTTTGAAAGTTTTTTTTTTTTTTGGTTTGCACGTACGGCACGCACCTTCGGAGTGGAGCACGCACCTCCGGGCATGCACTAGTAGAAGATAATGACCACTAAAATGTTATCCTGAACTTTGTGTTGACCGGAACTTTTAGTGGAGTCCTTTTTCATTTCATTCGCAAAAGGGCCTTGGCCGACGTTCCACAACATGGTCAAGGATGGTTGTGGACACCTATTACGTGGTATTATTCTACGACAGCAGTGACTCTTTAAGGTAAAGCATTATGGAAGGAGAAACTGGGCTCTTTTTATATATAGATTTTGAACTCTCATCCTCTGGTACACCAGTTAACTGTTGTTGGTAACACGTGACGGTTCAGCTGAATGATGGAGAAAGACTTGCGTTCAGGTATGTACAGATCCATGACACCACTGATGACACAGCCCAGCTTCTGACTGCCCAACATCGCCAGGCTGCAGTTAAGTCACAAAGCACCTGCTGCTTCTTTGTTTGCCCCAGAAGCCAGAACCTCCGGAAAATGGTGGCTTATGTAGTGCATAAGGGCCATGATGTCGAAAAGATGAGAATGAAAAATCATCTTGATATGATACAGCATGTAGTTCGATGGTGTGCATCATCTAATGAAAAAATATCTAGATTCCCCCACACCATAATCACCCCCTGTTGTGCGGAAGCTATATTTTCATATCTCAACCGAAAGAGATTGATTTCACAACATGCCAGCATCTTCACTGTCCTGGTTCATATGATCACGCTTTAGATTGAAACAAGGATGATCCTTCCTGATAGAATATCTTTGCGACGTGTTGATCGTAGTTGTGTATTCACACCGAGTACCTTCCATCTCACAGTCCAGTGAGCACGTCGTCTTGTCTGTCCGTGGGACACCACAACTCATGACCCTTGACGTCTAGGATTGAAATTCATGCTTGTGCAACGCGCAGCCCTACCGAGTCACAACCTTGAGGCTTACAGAGTACAACAGCGTGAGTAACTGGAATACCTGCGCTCCTGTACAGGTCAGTAAATGTATTTGATATCAGAATAAATAACGACGAAGCTGAAAGTGGAGATGAAAGGTGCGTACCTGAGAGGTAATTGCAACTGAAAATACCATGAAGATTCGTGCAAATTTTCCTCTCTATTGTACACCACACATAATCGAGCCAACCCACCCTGCAGCCATCCACCACTCGTGGTAAAGATTTATACCATGAGCTATGAAGTCCTGAAAGGAATTCCTTTGTTACCAAGACTGTTTGCTTGTTTGAAAGGGAGTTCAGTCGTACATCCACGCGTGGTCTCATTAGAGTACGAAGAGAGCTGGGAGGGGGGATTGAGGAGGGCTGGGGGTAGTGGTAGCGGTGGAGGGGTGGGGTGGGGAGGGTGGGGGGTTCACCCTCTGCGAAAAAATGCTTCGACTGTGGAAATATCCCGAGGAAAAAAAATCGATCCCTTTATTTTATGTCAACAGCTCGCCCAGCTCCGGACGAATAGTGTCGAGGACGATGTGACGCGCGACGGGGAATATGGAGTCGAGAGACGGATGCTAATTAAGTTACTCTTCCTTCAGTTCTTTTGATATGTGTTTCGAACGAGTCATCACGAAGCATCACCGTCTCATCTTGAGTGACGCTCTGGGAAACGGCCATGGAGGAGCCGCGTTGCTTTGTTTCTTTGTTCTTGTTTTTCATGTAAAGCGTAAAACGAGCAGGGGTACACTTTCTCAGGGAAGTTAAAACCCCCTGAAGCTTTTGCTTCCCAACACGCTCTTGTGTGTTCGATACTTATACTCTTCCATCGACGGAGAGAACTTACGAGGATGTCGGTCACCTAGATTACAACTCTCTGCATGCGTCATCCCAAGTTCCATGGTAAAGGTGTAACTGCATATGAACTGTATTGTGCTGCATATGAAAGAAAAAGACGAAGAAGTCATTTGGTAAAGATGTGCCATCGCGAGGTTGGTGTTCCATCACGTCGGTGACGTCGTCATGTTGCTTTCACTTTCAAACATTATATTCAAAATACTTTAGCATTCAGGCTTCTTCCTGATCCATCCACAATCCGCATATGATGTATGCAAAATTGATTCCTAAATTATAATTTACTTTACTATATAATAATTATTATATAATAATAATTTACTATATAATATATAATTTACTATATAATAATTTACTATATAATAATTATTAGATGTCATTATTCTGGTGACACTGCAAGTTTGCTCTTTGGTCAGTCGATGCTTTGGTTGTATCCACGATTTGACCAAGCTAACTTAGTCTAACCTTTTACTTATACAGTATTAATATGGGACATTCAAAATGGCATAACCCGCCTTAGAATGGTGAGCACGTATGCACAGAACAATGTTTATTTCAGGCATGTTAATGTGAATCGTGTGTGTGTGAGACAAGGATTATTCCATGGAATGTCCTACAAAGCTTCTAAAATAAGAAAATACTTGGAAAAGTACCTGAGAGAAAGGGCTGTGCCTTTGCACAATGAAAGAGTTGGAGAACTTTCTCAACTCACCCAAAAGTTTAGATCTGCAGCCTGGACTGCAAACTCCCGACGATGTGGACCGGTGCAAGGCTCGGACAATAGACTGGTGGGTTCTACCCAAACCCTCGATCATCCCTGTCAGTGAGCGGACTTTGAACCTTGTGAGATTACCTGTTGTGAACATTGGCAGACTTGGTGATTTATTTAATGTATGTCTGCAATGGAAAGACTATGCCGTCATGACCAACAATCAGGCAGACACCGTATCTAGTTTGAGTGCCTCTTAACATCGATCGGAAGGTCGTGTGCGTGCGTGCGTGCGTGCGTGTGTGGTCTGTGTGGTCTGTGATCCATGGCATCCCTCGCTTGTATTAACAAGAAATGGTATGAACCCAACTCCTCGCATCCACAGATATTTATCATATTTTCTCTATTTCCGTGAGTCAGATTTTCATCCAGGGATGCAATCATGGTTAAAAATTCTGACCTTGCACTGTTTAGTCGAAATGCTGAAAACCATGTTAAAAAGACGATTTGAATGAGGGATTTTCGCAGGAAACGGTAGTGAAAGTGTCTGGAGTCACTGAAATGCACACATAGCGCAGCGCGAAAGGCCTTGTTAACATTCACACGTTAAGGCCCTGTCACACCTTGACGATTAGCCAACGTATGCCTGAGTATGCAAAATTGGGCTAAACGCCGGCACACGTCAAATACGTTATGGGAAGTTTGTATACGTTAAGAGCATGCTGAAAAACACTGCATACGTCGTAGTACGCTGGCTTTCATCGTTGTACTTTGCGGTTGTCCTCAAATTTTAGCATGCTTGAAATTTTACGACGTATGCCAGCGTATGACTCTCACGTTCCGCTACGCTGGCCATAAGTTGTCGGCACGTTATGCGATCGTTGACACACGTCGACACACGTTACTTGTAAGTTACTCATAAGTCGAAACACGTCGAGGTAATGATTAGCGTACCCGAAACTTATTTATAACCTATGAGTAACGTGTTGTAGGCACATTACACGATCGTTGAACACGTCGTGGCACGTTATGCGATCGTTGACACACGTCGAGGCACATTACTTGTAAGTTACTCATAAGTCGAACACGTCGAGGTAATGCTTAGCGTACCCAAAACTTATTTCTAACCTATGAGTAAGTGCTTTTAACCTATGTGTAACGTACCTCCAACGCATATTGAGTATGTAGACGTATTTGATTGACGTCTTCCGGACGACCACAGAACTTACTGAACGTGTTTCTAATTTACAGCTACCGTATAATGGCGTATGGCAGCGTTTAAAAAAAAAACAACAACAACAATAACTTCCGATATTTCGTCACTGCCGTTACGTCACGTCCGATATCCTCTTCAGTTTGCTCATGTCTTATTCTTAGTTCCTCCTCTGTGAACATTTTCTGTTTGAGGATATTGTCACGTCGACGTCGAAACTTAAAAGCAAATGTCCGAATATATTTAAAATTCGTGATAGACTAAAAAAATAAATAATAATAAAAAACAAAACAACAATAACTTCCGATATTTCGTCACATGCCGTTACGTCACGTCCGATATCCTCTCAGTTTGCTCATGTCTTATTCTTAGTTCCCCTCTGTGAAATTTTCTGTTTGAGGATATTGTCACGTCGACGTCGAAACTTAAAAGCAATGTCCGAATATATTTTAAAATTCGTGATAGACTAAAACAAAAATAATAATAAAAACAACAAAACAACTTCGATATTTCGTCACGTGCCGTTACGTCACGTCCGATATCCTCTTCAGTTTGCTCATGTTTTATTCTTGGTTCCTCCTCTGTGAATATTTTCTGTTTGAGGATATTGTCACGTCGACGTCGAAACTTGAAAGCAAATGTCCGAATATATTTTAAAATTTGTGATAGACTAAGAAAAAAAAAACAACAACAAACAAAAAAACAACAACTTCAGATATTTCGTCACGTGCCTTCATGGAGCCAAGGAGAAAAAGAAAATGTGCCTTGACGGAGAAAAGAAGTTTCGGGTATGCTAAACATTACCTCGACGTGTTTCGACTTATGAGTAACTTACAAGTAACGTGTCGATGCGTGTCAACGTCGCATATCGTGCTACAATTATTCCAGCGTAGCGGAACGTGTGAGCCATACGGCGAGTACGTCGTAAAATTTTCAGCATGCTTGAAATTCACGACGTACTAAACGTACCACGAATATAAACAGCGTACTTCATCTTTTTTCAGCGTGCTCTTAAGTATACACAACTTACCCATACCGTATTCGACGTGTGCCAGTGTTCAAGACACATTTTTCATAGGTCGGCATACGCTGGCTAAATGTCAAGGTGTACCTGCGTGTGTTGACACTTCCAATTTTCAGGCGGTTATGATTTAAATCGGCGTGCGGCAGGTTTTAACAGGCTACGCCACGAGTTCATCGGCGATACGTGCAGCGCGCTATGCCTAAGTTAAACTATCGTTGGGCATAGGTTGTGAACGCCGACAACAGGCTAAGCATTCGTTGGTATAAGTTATCTATAAGACAAGAAACGTTCTGTGCCCGTTACTAATACGTTATGCATACGACCAACACGTTATGAATACGACCAAAACTTAAAAAAAACATCAAAATTTCAGTGTACGCCAACGTTTTACAATACATTTTTATACGTTGCCATTGCTGGCTAAATCGTCAAGGTGTGACAGCGCCTTTAGTTTGAAAGTCCCGTATTTAGCTTCATCTGTCTGTAATCTATTGGCAAGTTTTGATGGACACAGAAAAGGCTAAAAGTTAATGTTAATATAGCAAGAGATGACATACATGAATATAAAAGTATAATGGACAGCTTGCCATTAACGTCCTCTTTCAGGGCCTGACATGCTCCATGATTCAGCAACCCTACCAGGTTCTGTTGATTCGTGGTTGAAGTTGAGCTTGCAAGGTAACTTGTGTTGTATATCAAGGTTTACTGGAGCACTGGAGGCACCATGTTGGAATATCCATTACCTGTATACCAGGGGGTCCCATGTTCAAATATCCACTCCATCTACCAGAGATAATCTCTATTACCTGTACACCCGAGGTCCCATGTTGGAACCTCCACTCCATCAACCAGAGGGAATCTCCATTACCTGTATACCAGAGGCCCCATGTTGGAATCTCCATTTCATCAACCAGAGGGAATCTCTATTTCCTCTATACCAGGGGCTTCATGTTGGAATCTCCACTCCATCAACCAAAGGCATAATATTGGAATCTCCACTCCATCTACCAGAGGCCCTATATTGGAACCTCCACTCCATCTACCAGAGGCCCCATATTGGAACCTCCACTCCATCTACCAGAGGCCCAATATTGGAACCTCCACTCCATCTACCAGAGGCCCCATATTGGAACACCCGCACTCCATCGACAGAGGCCCTATATTGGAACCTCCAATCCATCCTATCAAAACAAGACT
>CM068956.1:107712858-107725468 GCA_035128595.1 Eptatretus atami | reverse complement strand
GTACTTGTAAGTTACTCATAAGTCGAAACCGTCAGGTAATGGCCTTAGCGTACCCAAAAACTTATTTCTAACCTATGAGTAATGTGCTTTTACCTATGTTAACTACCTCCAACGCATATTGACGTATGTAGACGTATTGATGACGTCTTCGGACGACCACCAGAACTTACTGAACGTGTTTCTAATTACAGCTCCGTATAATGGCGTATTGCAGCGTTTAAAAAAAAAAAAAACAACAACAATAACTTCATATTCGTCACTGCCGTTACGTCACGTCCGATATCCTCTTCAGTTGCTCATGTCTTATTCTTAGTTCCTCCTCTGTGAATATTTTCTGTTGAGGATATTTCAGTCGACGTCGAAACTTAAAAGCAAATGTGCCGAATATTTTAAAATTCGTGGATGACTAAAAAAAAAATAATAATAAAAAAAACACAACAATAACTTCCGATATTTCGTACATTCCTACGTCACGTCGATATCCTTCAGTTTGCTATGTCTTATTTTAGTTCCTCCTCTGTGAACTATTTTTCTGTTGAGGATTCTTTACGTCGACGTCAACTTAAGCAATGTCCGAATATATTTAAATCGTGATGACTAAAAAAAAAAAATAAAAAACAACAACAACAACTTCGTTTCGCAGTGCGTTCGTTCACGTCCGATACTTTCAGTTTGCTCATGTTTATTCGTCCTCCTCTGTGAATATTTCTGTTGAGGATATGTACGTCGACGTCGAAACTTGAAGCAACATTCCGAATAATTTTAAAATTTGTGATTAGACTAAGAAAAAAAAAAAAACAACAACACAAAAAACAACACTTCAATATTTCGTCACGTGCCTTCTGGAGCCGGAGAAAAAAAGAAATGTGCCTTACGGAGAAAAGAAGTTTCGGTAGTAACATACCTCGAGTGTGTCGACTATGAGTAATACAAGTGTGATCGTGTCAACGGGTGCATAGCGTGCCACACTTATTCCGCGTAGCGAACGTTGTGACCTACGGCGAGTACGTCGTAAAATTTCAGCATGCTTGAAGATTTCACGACGTACTAACGTACCACGAAATTAGACAGGTACTTCATCGTTTTTCAGCGTGGTCTCTAACGTATACACACTTTACCCATACCGTATTCGACGTGGCCACGTTCAAGACACATTTTTCATAGGTCGGCATACGCTGGCTAAATCGTCAAGGTGTGACTGCTGGTTGACACTTCCAATTTCAGGCGGTTTATGATTTAATCGGCGTTGCGCAGGTTTTAATAGCTACGCAGAGTTCGTCGCGAACGTGCAGCGCGCTATGCTAAGTTAAACATCTTGGGCATAGGTTGTGACGCGACACAGGCTAAGCATTCGTTGGTATAGTTATCTATAAGACAAGAAACGTTCTGTGGCCCGTTACTAATACGTTATGCATACGACCAACACGTTTGAATACGACCAAAAACTTAAAAAAAAACATCAAAATTTCAGTGTACGCCAACGTTTCATACATTTTTATACGTTGCCATTGCTGGCTAAATCGTCAAGGTGTGACAGCGCCTTTAGTTTGAAAGTCCCGTATTTAGCTCATCTGTCTGTAATCTATTGGCAGTTGTGGGACACAGAAAAGGCTAAAAGTTAATGTTTAAATAGCAAGGTAGATCATACTATGAATATAAAGTATAATCAGGACAGCTTGCCATTAACGTCCTCTTTCAGGGCCTGACATGCTCCATGATTTCAGCAACCTACCAGGTTCTGTTGATTCGTGGTTGAATTGAGCTTGCAGGTAATCTGTGTGTGTTATATAAGGTTTACTGGAGCACTGGAGGCACCATGTTGGAATTGTTATTACCGGTTTACCAGGGTCCATGTTCAAATATCCACTCCATCTACCAGAGATAATCTCTATTACCTGTTACACCCGAGGTCCCATGTTGAAACTCACGTCCATCATACAGAGTGGGGAATTCTCCCGATTTACCTGTTTATTACCAGTGCCTTGTTGTCTCATTCATCAACCAGAAGGAATCTCTTATTCCTTTATACCAGGGCTTCATTTGGAATCTCCACTCCATCAACCAAGGCATAAATTGGAATCTCCACTCCATCTACCAGAGCCCTATATTGGAACCTCCACTCATCTACCAGAGCCCCATTATTGGAACCTCCACTCCATCTACCAGAGGCCCAATATTGAACTCCACTCCATCTACCAAGCCCCATATTGAACCTGCCACTCCATCTACCAGAGGCCCTATATTGGAACCTCCACTCCATCTACCAGAGGCCTATTTGGAACCTCCACTCCATCTACCAGAGGCCCTATATTGGAACCTCCACTCCATCTACCAGAGGCCCATATGAATTCTCATCCATCAACCAGAGGCCCAATATTGGAATCTCCATCCATCTACCAGAGCCCTATATTGGAATCTCCACTCCATCACCAGAGGCCCTATATTGGAATCTCCACTCCATCTACCAGAGGCCCATATTGGAATCTCCACTCCATCTACCAGAGGGAATCTCCATTCCTGTTACCAGAGGCCCCAAATTGTAACCTCCACTCCATCTACCAGAGGCCCCATATTGAATCTCCACTCCATCTACCAGAGGAATCTCCTTATCTGTATACCAGAGGCCCATATTGGAACCTCCACTCCATCTAAGAGAGGAATCTCCATACCTGTATACAGAGGCCCCAAATTGATACCTCCACTCCATCTACCAGAGGCCCCATATTGAGACCTCCATCTCATCTACGAGCCCCATATTGAACTCCACTATCACAGATGGCCCGCATATTGGAACCTCCACTCCATCTACCAGAGCCCCATATTGAACCTCCACTCCATCTACCAGAGGCCCCATATGGAACTCCACTCCACTACAGAGCCCAATTGTAACCTCCACTTCATTACCAGAGGCCCCATACTTGTTTGAATCTCCACTCCATCTACCAGAGGGAATCTCCATTGACCTGGTTATACCAGAGGCCCAAATTGTAACCTCCACTCATCTCTCAGAGGCCCCATATTGGAACTCCACTCTCATCTATCCAGAGGCCCCATATTGGAATCTCCACTCATTCTACCAGAGCCATGTTGGAATCTCCATTAATTATCTAGAGGCTATCGTGCCGGATGAGGTTCAACCTGCATACCAGAGGCCCCATGTTGGAATATCCACTCCATCTACCAGAGGGACCATGTTCGAATCTTATTTCTTTGTACTTGAAGCACTCTTTCCTGTACCAGATCAGGCGCGATACCTTAATTTCCATCCCCTGAACCCGAATGGGCACCATTTTGCAATCTATATTTGCTGTTCCAGAGGAACCATGTTGGGATTTACATTCCCTGTAACGTCCTCTTTCAGGGCCTGACATATCGGGACCATGTTAGAATCTCCATTCCCTGAACTACAGGCACCAGGTTGCAATCTCCATTCTTGTTTTGCCTGCATGCACATGGTGTGACAAAAGCTTAGCACGATGTTCTCGAGGACAATTCATTCTGAAGTCCAATTACGTGTTTAATACACCTGTTACCGTCAGGGATCCAACAGAATGTGTGGAGAGTAAAGTACAACATGAAACTTATCGTTCTTTGGTTGTTATGAAACGTTTACCTTCACAATAAAAATACTAAAGTAATATTCAAATCTGGAATGAATAAACTCGGACAAATTAATGGTCATTCGAAGTTATTACTGTGGATGCACGAATGAGTAATACAAATGAATACCGAGTTAATTTTACTTTAAAATGTGTTGGGTGAACAGTCACATGATTCGAGATGGAAATTCCAGTGGGAGATTATTAAAGCACTGGATGCACATCATTTTTATCTCCGCCACCGAAGGTGAAGGAGGTGATGTTTTCACCCCTATCTATCTGTTTGTTAATTGCCGGAATCCTTCGGATTTCGGCAATTATGTTGGTCCGGGTTGTGTGTGTCATTCTGTGTCTGTCTGTCTGTTTGTTTGTTGTGTTTGTTTACCCTGTAGCAGCCACACCGTTTAGCATCATGACCAAACTGGGTACAGATGTCGGCCATGGTCCAACTTAGACACTTGTCGTTTTTGGTGAATCTAGGTCAAAGGTCAAGGTCAAGGTCACCGAAAAACCGAAATTCTTATTTTCACATAACGTCCGCTAAATGGTCGTATCGACTTAAACCAAATCCAAAATGTGCATCTCCAATTCTGCATCAACCATATGTCTCATTGGGGTGTCACACAACACCCTTCTTAGCGGTCGGGTTCGAATGTCAGGGGGGTCGGTCAAAAATTTCAAATTGCGATAAAAACGCCATTTCAAGTCCGATGGACTTCCAAGTTATGATCATGACCAAACTAAGTGCTATAACTCATTAAACAGTAGCACTATCGACTTATAAGAACCAAATTGATTTCCAGGTTTTTGTTTTTCACAGATCATGGAGATATGACAAAGTTATTCCGGCAATTCCTTGCTTAACGAGCAATTTCATTTGTTTGTCTGTCTGTCTGCTTGTTTGTTTGTTTGTTTGTGTACAGGATATCAAAAAGTTGTGGACGCTTCCGGATGAAATTTTGTGGACAGGTTGGGTGGTGACAAGGACGAACTGATTAGATTTTTGGTGAAGATCTGGATCCGACGACCGGAATTTAAAAAAAGTGATTCTTCACCGTTGAGACATCGGGCGAAACCGATATATAGCACGATATCTCAAAAAGTTGTGGACAGATTCGGATGAAACTTAGTCGACAGGTTGGGTGTGTGACAAGGAAGAATTGCTTAGATTTTGGTGAAGATCCTGATCTTACGACTGGAATTTTAAAAGTGATTCTTCACCATTGAGTTCGAGCTAGAAATGATATGTAGCACCATAATCTCAAAAAGTTGTGGACTGATTCGGACCAAACTTGGTGGACAAGTTGGGTGTGTCGCAAAGACGAATTGATTCAATTTTGATGAAGGTCTGGAAATGCAAATTATTTAATTTTGAAAAGTGATTCTTCACCATTCAGAGACAGGGCCAAAAACGCTATAGTACTGTATCGCATGATATTTCAAAAATGTATCGGGACCGATATGTTCTTGTGGATCAGGCATTACGTTGCAGAGGTATGCGCTCCACTGAGTGCCCTTCTAGTTTCTAAGTGTCTTACAAGGCTCCTGGAGGAGTTTGTAGTTAGTTATACAGCATTAGTCCTTTGTGTAAGGTAAAGACATTGTAGTGTACTTTTTATGAATTTCGAGTACAAGGAGATCTTTGTGGTTGGACAATAGACGAGTCAATGCAAGAAGTAAAATTTATACCTGAAATCCTGCAGCATCAGAGGGTGTGGACTCAGATGGGAACACAAAATATGTTCATTTCCATGATGTGCAGAGAAACAGATCAGCTTACAGAATCGAGAAAATTCGATCATTATTCTTTGTTATTTGGTCATTGATTAATTATTTATACAAGAAGCGATGTGAACATAAAGTCAACCGAATCCAAGGAAGAACGAGAAGGGTACATACCGCTGCCAGGCTGAACAGTTTACGTTTTGTATCCTAATGATGGGCTGGATCTGCATCCGGACATTAACCAAAATATAATTGGCTCGTTCTTATCATCTAACCAACTAATCCACCAAGTTTTGTCACAATCCATCCACAACTTTTTTAGATATCGTGCTATAAATCGTTTTTGGTGCCATTTCTCAATGGTGAAGAATCAGCTAAAAAAAATTATAGTATCCAGATTCGGATCTTCACTTAAATCAAATCAATTTGGCCTTGTCACAGACCCAACCTGTCGACCAAGGTTCGTCCTAATCAGTCCATGACGTTTTGAGATATCCTGTTCACAGGCAGGGGTGAAAACATAACCTCCATCCAACTTCAGTAGCAGAGGTAACAATCCAAAGAAGAATGCGTAAAGTGAACCAGGCGCTGTTTGTAAGAAAGAAAAAAGTGAACACCTCCATTAACCCGACTTAACCTAACCCTACCGTCCTACTGGCAGGCTACTGCGTTTCCTTCCCTCCTCTATCTCCTCTTTTCATGTTGCTTCGTTCATTCCCTTCATGATTGTGTCCAAGAGTTTCCCTTAATGTCAGCCATACCCTGTCACCTTGTTATTCCATGAACACAGATCTTGTGGAGAGAGATAGAGATGGATGGATGCAGATTTTTTTTAAATATGCATGATAAATAATTTTACATTCATGTCTGCATCCGATTCTTTAATTCCATCATTACTTCTCGGAATGAAAATGATGCTCGGCACATATATTATATAAATGGGTTCACACTTCAAGCAACGGTTTCAGTTCTACATTCATTTTCTGTTCGACACAAATGTTCCCATCGTTCAGTTTGTCACTGAAATTCATCAAATGGATTTGAGGCAAATAAGAAGCTTCAAAGGGGGTGGGGGGGGGGGAAGTTTTGTGCATTTACTTGCAAATGCACTGTTTCTAAGTAAAACGTGAGAGAACGCATCGTTTTCATTTGGGGGGGGACGACAAAGTACATCGTTTTGAACAACAGTGCAAATGGTGCGTGTTCGAGGGACCGTGGTGCGGACGACGTGCGTCCCGACGACACGTCAAGGCCCGTTGTCGTCTCTCGCCTCCGTGTTACACTTTGCTGTATCGGCACCTGTCGCGCTCCGGCGAGCGCTCAGGTGCGGCGAGACCCGGGTCACGTCCCCGAGGCGAAACGGGCGTCCGTCGCGAAATTACCGTGGGGACAAGTCCGTTCGGATTCCCAGGGGACTGTGCGCACGATCTACCCACGCGCCGTTGTGCGAAGGTCTTTTGCCTCGTCGATGCGGTTACGGAAGACTTGGTGAGAAAATGCTCGCTAAGCGCGACAGCCAGCTGGCTAAAGGAACCTGATGCGGGTCCGTGGAGACCCGACGCCTCTCTTGCCGCTAACTTACCGTATCAAGCGGCTCGACCGGGTCCGCCTGTTCCGGAGGGAAGTGCACGAGTTGTTGGCAAACTGGCGCCCCGGAGAGACGGCGATGGTGCCGAGGCGTGCGGAAAGTGCCGCCTCACTGGCTGGCAGCGCCGCGGGCCATGGCACGATCGAGCGCGCGCGGTGGAATGGGACGAGAAGGAGGAGGAGGAGGTGGAATGTCGAGGAGACGATTCGGACGGAGCGCACTCCGCGTGCCCCGGGGCGGACGCGCGGACTCGGCGCTCCAGAGACTTGCACCGGGAGCTTCGTCAGCGTGGGAAGCGCGTTTCGGGTGCAAGGCGCGCCTCCCCCACGGCCGCGCACGCACCCGCCGACACCGATTTTAATGATGATGATAATGATTATGATAATGATGGAACCTGATGGCTCTACGTTTCGGAGCCAAGCTTGTGCCTTCGGGCAAGACCGCAGCTCGGAAAGATCGTTTCGGGGCTGTTTAGGGGGCGAGGGGACTTTTAAAGGGGGCTAATCTTCCGCGCTCCTGACTCGAGAGAAAAAGGCAAAAGTACGGAGTGAAAGCACGAAAAGGCAGAATCAGCGCTTTGCGCGTGCCAGCGCGTCTTAATGGCGCACACACTCAAGCGGAACCTGCGCGGAACTGCGGCGCGGATCGTAAACAATGGTGGCTCGAGGGGAATCTACCGCCACGGACTCTGTCAGGTTAACTACACGATGGACGGAAGAGCTGAATTGTTTTGCAGCAGCGGGAAGGAGGGCTCCATGTCTCTGCGTATGGCAATTGTTCGAGTTTTGAATTTTTCTCTCGGGTTCTTGTGTATTCACAACGCGGTGCATTAAACGCAAAGATGTTTAAAAAGCAACGCGTCCTCACACGTTTTGGTCTGTATATCCATTTCAGATGCAATATAAAATAAAGTGCTTCGTACGTTTTATGCAGTGCTGTCCAACTGCTTAGATCAGAGAATCGGAAGGAAAAAGAAAATGCGAAAACACGAGCTTTTAATGCGCATTTTACGAGTCGGACCGAGTGCACACAAAACAAATGTAGCAGGTACGTGACGCAGAGCCTCGAGAGTCCGATCAAACTTCGGACAATTTTGCGTACATTTGGGCTTTCATCGCCGCCGCACCTGCGATACACTGCACTTTCGGCTCATCGGGCTCTTGCATAACGTACATATGATTCCTGCTTCCGCAGCTGCTTAAGACAGGTCGTCAACGAAAGTATAAACTCAACTCGTATTGTACATCCAAGTGCAGTATACGCGCTTACACTGCAAGTTGTTTCAAAACGTTCATGCGTTCGCAAACAATATTTAAAATACATGCAAATGCATAAAATAGAGGACGAATTGGTACTCTGCATAGGAAGCAACAATTGGAATAAATAAGGGGCTAAAAGCTATGATCATTTGTACAGTTAACGATAATATAGTTAACTCACTGTAATTATAGAGTTAACCGTACGATGAGATGACAATGTGCCAAGTTGGTAAGTTTCCGTGAATCTTCCTGTTTTAATGAAGCGATCCCGGGGCGAATGCGCCGCGCATGTCGGGAGAGGGCGGGTAGAAGACTCCAAACTTGCGGCTCTTTGTTCTTGTGAAGCTAAGCGGGGCAGACAATCCATTCCCTTGGGAACTATTTCATAAGGAAGCAAATTTCTCTTATTAATTCCCAAAACTTTGACAACACATCGACAAAAAGTTTGCGCAACACATCGCCGTGGCATTAATTTTTATGATTTCAAAAAAAACCCCAAAAACTTATGACCTCCCTTTTGTCACATGAAGATGTACAAAATACCTGCGCTAATTCCGGTATTTCTTCCATACGCATATAAAAATAAAAACGAAATAAACATTCACAATGTCCCTTGGCTTGGTTGTCCTATGTCGCGAGTAAACGTGCACAGTTTTTGGTTTGCTTATTGGCTCGCTTGTCCCCGAATGGATGCGGGAGAGACTATTGTATAATTGGTCTGTGTCAGTGAGTGTGTGAGTCCGCATGCAGATTTACTTTAATATAGATCGTTGATTCTCTTATCTACTGTAATCTATATTCCAGCAAGGCTCTGCATTGCTAAATCATGCTCAGTCTTGTTTTAACATCTAATCACGCACGAATACAGGAGAGCATAATATAGCTCGTATATTAAGCGCGAATGAGCTTGCTCAGGAGAAAAAAAAAGTACAAAGGCAAAAAAATATTTAAAAAATACAACACAAAAAACAACTCCTGCAATATTTTTGCACAAACAAATGAAATGAAATGAAACACGCAGGTATATATTGCTTCTGCGCAAATCGCTGCCTCGTTCCATGGTGCAGTTTACAGCTGCAGGTGGCCGGGTTTAATGAAGTTCAAACACCTTGCATGAAGTCTCCTAATTAGGCCCTCAAAACTCATGGAACAATTTCTGTGCGAAGTGTAAATGCACGCCGAGCACGTGGCGGGCGCGTGGAAACCTGAAGGGCGTTTAAAAAGTTTGTGCGCAATAAATATAATGAGAATTTTACATTATACACCGCAGTGCCTGCGGGGTCTCCTCGCGAGCACCAGCGGTGCTTTTGTTCAAAAACCGGTGGAGAATCAATATATACGAGGCATTCGACATAAATTACGAGCAGAAAGCAAAGGCAATATCAGAGGCTGTGTATAATAACAAAGAAGAAATGAGAAAATGCCATGAACGCCATAAAATATAGAGGGAAGTGTTTGTGTAATTTATGTAACAAGTGCACACTGTGTCGTTTACCTATTATATAAACACATGAAACAACCGAGATGATTATTTAATCTTTCTTTATGAAGGTAACCCTCTCCCTGAGGAGCTGAAGTGCATCGTGTTGAAACAGAGAGAACTTGAGTTTTTTGGAATCTGATGTAGCCACTGGTGTGCTAGCATTGCCAGACAGGACGGTCATGGGGTGTGTTCCGTTAGGAAGTGGCTTGCTTACTGCTCATCAAGCGACTAGCTTGTTTCAAAGTACTCAAACAAGCACTCTAACGAAAAAAATGCTGTCCGGGCCATTGTTTTCAGTTTTACTCGATCATCTTGTGGCAAGAACTTCCCCAACCAAATTGATTGTGTCAGCAGCAGCCACAGAGAGTACCAGGAAGTGGAAAAAAAAGAAAGAAAAGTAAATGGGGAATCAGAAGGGGGAGCCCCCACCAAGCTTATTTATGGACCTTTTGCTGTGCATTTTAGGGAGGGGTGGAGGGGTTTTGCATATTTGTAGATTTTGAAGAATTGCAATGAAAAGTGGAAGTAACAATGAAAGTATGAACTGGGGTGTGTTCCATTACCCATCAGCTTGGTATCCCTTTCCAAGCCAGCCTTTCTGTATCAACCGTTTCAATGGAATGTTTGCTTGAGTGCTTAAGCCACTTGGCAAGCGCTCTAGAAGCTGATTGGTAATGGACCTCACCCCAGGGGTATGATGGACTATGAAGGATGAAAATCCTTTATCGGTGATGCATTTAAAGATTTGAATTTACAATTGGGATCACATATGGTTAAAAGACATGGTTTACATTTTCTTTTTACAGTAAAAATCAATCACATAGTTTACAGTTAAAACACTAATTTACATCCTCTGACAGTTTTCATGGCTGGTTCATTGTATCATGGATTATGCAAGCTGTAGAAATTAAACAAATGTTGCAAATGCACAATATGCTGGATGATTTTGACTTCCACCTGGCCTTTCTGACAAAGCCAACACACCCATAAGGCACTTTGTAGAAATTCCTGATGGAATTTTCTTCATTCAAATACACATTTTTGGATGGAATTTTTCACATGCCAATATACTTTTCTGTTGGAATTTTCCACATGCAAATACACTTTTCTGATGGAATTTTCTACATGCAAATACACTTTTCTGATGGAATTTTCCACATGCAAATACACTTTTCTGATGGAATTTTCCACATGCAAACACACTTTTCTGATGGAATTTTCCACATGCAAATACACTTTTCTGATGGAATTTTCCACCTGCAAATACACTTTTCTGATGGAATTTTCCACATGCAAATACAATTTTCTGATGGAATTTTCCATGTGCAGATACACTTTTCTGATGGAATTTTCCATGTGCAGATACACTTCTCTGATGGAATTTTCCACATGCAAATACACTTTTCTGATGGAATTTTCCACATTCAAACACACCTTCTCTGATGGAATTTTCCATGTGCAGATACACTTCTCTGATGGAATTTTCCACATGCAAATACACTCATTTTGATGGACGAACACTTCTGATGGAATTTTTCACATGCAAATATACCTTTTCTGATGGAAGTTTTTGACGTGCAAATTCACGTTTTCTGATGGAATTTCCCACGTGCAAATACACTTTTCTCATGGAATTTCCCACATTCAAATACACCTTCTCTGAAGGAATTTCTCACATGCAAATACACTCATTTTGATGGACTAACACTTCTGATGGAATTTTTCACATGCAAATACACTCATTTTGATGGACTAACACTTCTGATGGAATGTTCCACATGCAAATACATTTTTCTCAGATAGAATTTTCCACATGCAAATACATTTTTCTCTGATGGAATTTTCCACGGGCAAATACACCTTTTCTGATGGAATTTTTCACATGCAAATACATCTTTTCTGATCGAATTTTTCACATGCAAATACATCTTTTCTAATGGAATTTTTCACGTGCAAATACACCTTTTCTGATGGAATTTTCCACATCCAAATACAGCCTTTCTAATGGAATTTTTCACATGCAAATACACTCTTTCTGACGGAATTTTACACATGAAAATGAACTTTTACTGATGGAATTTTCCACAAATAACCCTTTTTCTAATGGAATTTTCCACATGCAAATACACTTTTCTGATGGAATTTTCCACATGCAAATATGCTTTTCTGATAGAATTTTCCACCGCCAAATGACTTTTCCTCACGGAATTTTTCACCGCCAAATGACTTTTCCTCATGGAATTTTATACATGCAAAATAACTTTCCTGATCGAATTTTCCATTCTTCATGCAAATGATTTTTTCTGATGCAAGTGTTTTCCATGTCTACATAATAAATTTCCATGCAGAATTTTACAACTTTACAAATAGAACTTTCCACAAGTATGGAATTTCCCACATCCATGAAATTTTAGTGTCATCGCTCACTGATTAAGCACTGCTGTTAGGTTAAGAAACACCACTGCATTGAGGGCAAAGGCCAAGACCCAATGGCCCTAATTGATGAGTGAAATTGGGAAACGAGCTCATGTGATGGATTGCAATTGAGATCGAAGCTGTCTATAGTGGTTTTGACTAAGCCTGTGGTTGTGGTTCCAGACCCCAGTGTCACGTGCTGCTGAAGTCGAAGTCAAAGTGACGTTGCTGGGATGTGTACAACAGTTGGGACAGTGCATGGCGCGAGATTCATTTTGGGAACACGAAGAGAAGCTGAGAAGGTAATTGGGTCCTGGGCAGGGAAATGCAAGCAAGCGTGACCGCCCCAGAGGCCTGATCGCTTTCCCTGCATCTTCCTGCCCACCCCCAACCTTAGTGATGCTATTTTCACCTCGATTTTCTGTGAAAAACTGTGTCCACCCAATATGTATGCTTTGCAAGCGAACGGTAAGATCGGTGAGAATGTATTATGTGCTTAAGGACTTGACGAGATCAACCTGACTAGGCATGCATACACACA
>CM068956.1:107686957-107699775 GCA_035128595.1 Eptatretus atami | reverse complement strand
ATTTGTAATACATGGCCTAATAGGACGCACACATCTCACAACATCTCCCACTACACAGCTTAACCCTATCCTATTAGTGTAGCTAGGTAAAAGACCACCAACTTAAGGCGTCAAAGCTGCGGACACTTCGCGTAAATCTAAACTAGAGAGGGCCAACCTTACAATTAGAACTTTCCAAACAAATTTTATGGGAATTTCCCACATCCATGAAATAGTTGTCTATCGCTCACTGATATTAAGCACTGCCTGTTAGGTTAAGAGAACACACTGCATTGAGGGCCAAAGGCCAAGCACCAATGCGCCCTAATGTGATGAGTTTTGAAATTGGGAAACCTGAGGCTCATGTGATGGATGGCAATTGAGCATCGAAGCTGTCTATAGTGTTTTTGACTAAGCCTTGGTCGTTGGATTCCAGACCCCAGTTGTCACGTGCTGCTGAAGTCGAAGTCCAAAGTGACTCGTTGCTGGGATGTGTACAACAACAGTTGGAACAGGCATTGGCGCGAGGGAATATTCATTTAGGGGAACACGAAGAGAAAGCTAGAAAGGGTTAATTTGGTCCTGAGGGCAGGGAAATGCAAGCAGCGTGACCGCCCCAGCGGCTGATCGCTTTCCCTGCATCTTCCTGCCCACCCCCAACCTTAGTGATGCTATTTTCACCTCGATTTCTGTGAAAAACTGTTGGTTCCACCCAATATGATTGCTTTGCAAGCGAACGGTAAGATCGAGTTGAAGAATGTAATTATGTGCTTAAGACCTTGACGAAGATCCACCTGACTAGCATGGCCAGTCACACACACACACACACACACACACACACACAACACACACACACACACACACCCACACACACACACACACATATATGACGAGGATTGCGCTTGCAGCTGGTTTATAAAAAAATCCTCTCATCCCTATAGAAAGCGGTTTTTTTTTTGCACGGTACCAGCCAAAAAACGGTACCAAGAGATGTCCACCCTGTGGGGGGCAAGGCCTCTTGCAGCCGCCTGGGTGCGGACGGCCTTAAGGGGACCGTTTCTAAAAATTCTGACTCTGTTTGCGGCCTTTGCGGGAACCCTTAATGGCTACTATAACCCATTCATCTCGTCCCACCCCCATAGAATCCTGCTCTCCGTCTTTGCCTTGACCCTCTCTGCTATCCCGCATGCGCTCCATCCTTCACTCCTTTACATTTTCAACCTCAAGCAAACCACAGGCTTAGGTCAGTCGGAGTCCCTTGACATCACCAGGTCTCTGTTTCCCCCCTCCATTCCACTCTTCTTACTTCTTAGTTTTCCTCGTGGGTTTTCCAATCTATGACACCACTACCCCCTCCCCGCACAAGTGCTAGTGTTGTGGTGCTCAAATAAATTAGTTGTCTGCATTCATCATCCGTCCATGCAATGACTCAACCAGCTTTTTGTAAGGATCCACTGGGTTTGCTTCACTCACCACTTGCACAGCAGTGTCGTGGTTTTCACGTGGTGAGAATGACATCGATTCGAATAATTTTTCATCACACCGATATTATTCATCCCGTTTAATCCGAGCTTCCAAAGCAGAATCTTCCAAAGTCAAGCTACCCAAAGAAGCAGTCCAACGATCTTCCTTCTCTATTCCTGGGAGATTCATCGTGCATGGGGTTTGATGAGTGCGACTCCAACCACTCAACGCCACAGTTCTAAATTCGTACTGCATTCACCAGGAATGGATGGCTTCCTTTCCCTATTAAAAGCATTCGATGTTGAATTTGTTTTTTTTCGCTCTTACAAATAATCCATTATCTCATTTTAATGTGCGAGTTATCACTAGCCAAAATGTTTCTGTGCGGTAACAAACCCAGGGCCCACCAAAACGGCCCCTCGCGTTTGTTTGGTTACGGCTATTTATTTTTATGTTTCCTGCAGCTATTAATGATCAGGTTCAAAGCTGTCAATTGACGGCGAACTAATTATTCCTAAAACAAAATGATTTCTCGCGGAGTAATTCAGCCGAACAATTGAGCGTTAATTTCATTTGCGGCCCGTTCGCTGCTGACACCGGCAGCACGCACACCGCACGGCACTGCTGCACGAGACGACGTGTTGACGTCACGCCGTGCGATCGATCGGTGGGCGTTCGACGAGGCGGAGGGCAGGGGCGACGAGGCAACAATCAAGTGATGGGATGCGTGCGTTTCCCTTGGACTGTGCGAGCCTATAACGAAGTGGGGACGCAGTCTTTATATATATATATATAATACGGTCTTGTAAGACCCCATTACATACAGTACTTTACTATATACACATGAAGCGCCATCGGAAAATGCAGTGAATACTGCGCCAATCATTGCCAGCTGCACGAAGCACCGTTCGCGCTATATCCAGGAATCTTGTCGGACTGACATCTGCCCAGCATGCACAAACTCAATTACAGCGGTTTATATGCACCAAATTGCGCACTCGTCACCGGGCCACCGACACATGTCACTGCCAGGCTTTCTCGCCAGGCGCGACTTGCATGGCAACTAATAGACTGCCGAGGCGAGGAATTTGGAGGATGAGGAGGATGAGTGGTGGCGGGCCGGGAGATGGTTGTCTATAACTCTATAGCCGGGGGAAAAATTTTTTGACCTCGTGATGGTTGCTTGCAAGCTTCGGCAGCTCCAATGCCCGAGCCGAGTCTCGCTGTCTCGGCATAGTGTCAAAGGACCACAGACGTTGCTTTGAAAAGAACCGGGTCGAGGCGCATTCGTCGCCGCTCGTGCCTCGGCCTGACAAACTGTCAGGGGCGACGGCGGCAATAAGCTCCAAACTTTTCCAGTGGGCGCCAGCGGCTGCTGAGAGCGAGCAACGGACCGAAGGACGGAGTAAAACTGTCCACAGTTTGTATTCATGTGTCGGTCATCGTTCGAAAGCTCTCCGACATTTTTACTCAAAGGCTAAAAACTGCAACGATCCAGTGTTTCTCTGCGGTTCCTATTATTAAGCGGTTTTTCCTTACCAACGAGTTGACCAATTTGTAAGCTCCTCCTGTACCAGTCAGGGGTAAGTACGCATTGAGCCCCTACTAATGAATACGTTGCCTCCTTAATGGCGCTACCTCCCGGTGTCAGCGGGACGCTTGGGCTCGCTAATGGCCCGTGTCACTCGATAATGATCCAGCATGCCACATCCTCCGCCCGGGCACTCTACGATCCATCAGGATCTTTCATCGCGTCGTGCCAGTCAGGCATCCGGATGTCGCTCCGAAAAGGGCGCGTTCCGATGGAGAGCTCTTGAGCACCTGGACCGTGCACGACGTATGGTCGCCGGGAGGTGGCGTCACGAGCACACTGTGGGAGAAGGAAACGTTCTCGAGCGTCCCACACCACACCACAACACGTGACCCGTCAGGACTGCCCGAGGCTTGATCCGTCCAGTATAGCATTGTGACCGAGCTGAAGATTGATGCCTCTCTCGATTTTTACACGGCCTCGGTCGCCTCGCGTTCCTTAGCCGTGACGCTAAATTGAAGCGAAAGAAGCCGTCAATTTTTTTTATTGCACTCATTAATATCAGTTTGCATACAGATGATTGCTTGCGGAACTGACGCTCCCCAACCTGTACCCCCCCCCCCCTACTGTCCCTCCATTTTTTTTTTTTTGCGACAGTGATTTAAATTAGCCGTCACTCGCCCGCGGTCTACCTGATCATGAATTACCACCGAGTGTGTGATGTGTGGACCAGGAAATCAAATAAATAAATAAACACCACGTGACAGCACGATGCAGCGATTTGTGTGCAATGTGTTGTTTATCCGCACATCGGTTCCAACCCCCAACCTTTGCTTGGTAATAGCATGAGGTCGATCCTTAAAATGCACGTTTGATGTGGGTAAGGGTCGCGCTCCCCTGCCCAACCTAACAGCGGAATGACCCCACACCGCACCACGAGCTCATTGGCTTTTGTAAATGCTATCCCATTCCTAAACCCACTGACTCCAATAAATGCTCCCTCCCCCCAAACCCAATGGCATAGTCCTGCTATATCCCTCCTCAAACAATTTACTTAAATGATGCTATCCTTCCGCAACCACCGGCCTAGTAACACTACCTCTTTCCCAACTAAATGGCCTAGTAATGCCCTCCCCTCAATCACACTCTCGTAAGTAGTAATGCTTGCCACTCTGCAACCCACTGGCCAAGTAACACGACCTCCCCTCCCACCCACACGACCACCGGCCTTTAACACAACCCACCCAAATCCACCAGCCTCGTAACCATTAATGCCTCCTTCCCGGACCTACCGGCCTGTATTGTGTAATGCACTACTTGTATGTGGCATGATGGAGCCAGCATTGAGGACTGCTTAGAGATTAGCGCATTCCTCTTTGAGCTGCCAGAGTTCGATTCCCAACCCGACTATAAACTGTCAGATTGGATGCACCGCAGGCAGGACAATTGCATCGATGAGTCTCACTCTTCAAGAGACTTTAAGCTTGGTGTTCCATCACCAACATAACCTATGGACCTCAAATATCTCACTGTACCTTTCTAAAAGAGTTTCACCAATTATTGTACCGTACCTGTCCAGATTCCAAATTTCTACCTGATTTAACCTTGAGAAGAGCAATGGCAACCATCCAGTTATTCTGGGCCAGTGACGTTTCTGGAGGTATATATACAATATATATATATATATGTATTAATAATATTATATATCTTATATATATTATATATATATTACTGTATTATATATATATTATATATATATATAATATATATATAATATATATATATATATATATATATAGACCTATTGTCTATATGTGCCTGATGAAGCCGGCTGTGGAAGCCTGGGGAAACGTTGGCCTGAGACCGGTCTGCTCTCGTTCTTTGCTCAAAATAGCGGAGTCGATAGAGTTTTTTATATTTGGTTTGAAGCGCCTCCTTCTTCTTTAAAAATGTTTCATCCTAATCGCCAATCTTATACAATATATTACGATGTATATATATTTATACATATATATATACATATATACACACATTATACAAACATAATATATATATATATATGTATTATATATAAAATATATGCACATATACATATACTAAATACATATATTACATATAATATTATATATACAACTATATTATACCTATATATATAATATATATATATAATATATAATATATATAGTATATATATATGATCTATTACATATATTACAAATACCATATATACATTACACCCACACACATATTAATATTAATATATTATATTATATATATATATATACAACATATGGACATATACCATATTATTACATATATACATAACATACATATTATACATATATATACACATATGCACATATACATATATGCATATACATATTACATATATGTACACATATATATATATATATATATATACTATATATAACATATACCATATATATTATATTACATATACAATAACATATATACATACCAGCCGGTAGGCGACATAGGGTGGTCGCTATATAATTGCACTACTAGTCATACAGTTTTTGACGGATCGGCTGAAATTTTTTTTGACAAAGTAGGTTGATTATCGTTGCGCATAAAAGCGCGGAAAGACCGATTTTGATTTTCGAAAAAAATATATTTTTCGGATTTTTTCAAAAATTTTAAAGTCCCGTGCTATGCAACGGTGGCGTCCATAGCAACAGTGCTCAAAGCGTACAACTAGATCCTGGTATGAACCTACCAGTCAAGTTTCATTCAAAATTCAGTTGACCTCCTCTGGGCTCCAGATGCTGACCATACATACAAACAAACAGACATACAGACAGACGGAAAACCTGAGAATAACGGTAGTCTAGCGACCACCCAAATATATAGTAATATATATATATATATATTATATATATATTATATATAACATTATACACATATACATTATATACA
Organism: Eptatretus atami; assembly: GCA_035128595.1. Classification (NCBI taxonomy): domain Eukaryota; kingdom Metazoa; phylum Chordata; class Myxini; order Myxiniformes; family Myxinidae; genus Eptatretus; species Eptatretus atami. Next base: position 107,693,864 of record CM068956.1, on the reverse strand, counting down.
TATGTATATGTATACATAGACATATACAAAAACTATAATACACATTATATATACATATATAACATATATGTTTTTCACACATACTCGATGGCGGTGTGCTTACACATTGTTAGCAATAACGAACCATGTTTCCCCATTTCTCGGGTCACCACCTGCATATTTTTTTTCATTTTTTTTGTCATTTATTTATATTTTCATATATGGACACTTTCCGATTGGTTCTTGATATTTTTATTCCTGGTGTATCAGCTTTGATGTCCAACGGCATGCCAAATTATTTTGTGCTTCCATTGGTCTCAGTTGCTCCACGATATTTATTTCTTTTCATTTATTATATTTTCACTTACGTACGCTTTCTGATGTTCTGTGATTTTTTCTGGTGTATCGGCTTCGATATCCGTTGGCACACCAAATTAGCATGCTCCCCATTATCTCGGGTTACTCACCCTCATTAATTATTTTCATATTTTTTTTCATTTATTTATATTTTCATTTACGGACGCATTTCGATGGTTCTATTGATTTTTATTTTCTGCCGTATTGGCTCGATGTCCATCGGCACACAAATATTGTCTCGTCCCCATTGTCTCGGGTCGCCCACCTGCATTTTTTTCATTTAGTTTTTCTTCTTTTATTATTCTCATTTTTTTATATTTTCACTTAGGATGCTTTCAATGGTTTCTTTGATTTTTCCAGGTGTATCGTCTTCGATGTCCGTCGCACGCGAAATTACAGCTTTCTACGTCACCCGGGAGGTATCCGAACATTAATATCAGTGAGTGAGTCAGTGATCACTCAGTGAGTGATTCGAATGAGCTTATGTATTAGAAGATATGGGGCTAGTGTTTTGTAAGTTTAACAAAAAAATAGTAAACTACGTATTTTGTAATTATTACCATTCCAGCAATTTTACACCACCTCTCCATCAGCCAAGCATGGGTCACATGGTCACACCCTTCATTACCCATCTCGTCATGATGATGTAGCACACACACGTCACGTGGGACTAAACTGTCCACTTGGACATAGACGGCGGGTGCAGCAAAACAAACCCCCATGCAGCAGAGAGTTTCCATGAGGAGTGGTGGGAAAGCAGAAAGAGCATACCAACTGATTGCACACCACAGTATCTCTGATTGTGCTTCCCGATGGGTGTCACCAATTGTTTTTAACCACAAGGTACTTGTTTTACCGTGGATACTCATAAGGACCGATTGCCGCCAAATTGTCCCATTATAACTATAGTGAATGTAATGTACGTTTGTGTACATTCGATTCGTACATCATATGAGTACACCCGACCGAACGTGGCATTCTATCTCCCCACCCCCACCCCACCCTGTGCCCTTGCGCCTCATAAATGCATGGCCCTGGAAAGGCGGCCCTTAATGCCTCGACGGCTCGTAACGCACTAAACGCCGCGCTTGGCAAACTCTCAGCCGTTTTCGGAAAAGGATCCTGGGCTGGCGGGAACGGGGAAGGGCGAGGGATCTCGTTCAAGGGAGGGGTAGTGGGAACCCTGGACCAGAGTGATTGAAAAATCAAAAGTCGCCCCCACCCACCCCTACCCCATCCTCCTCTGCCTCAAGCACCCTGGGAGCTTGTCTGAAGCGCCGGCCTGGCAGCCATAGTCCGTGGATGACCTTCCGCTGGCGGAATCGCTGGCCCCAGGAGTGCCCATGCCAGGGCCTGGACGGGCACCAAGTGGAGTGGTGTAGACAAGGTATGAGGAAATGGTGGGTCTCAGAAGTAGGAGGATGCTTGGGTTTCTCGTGTTGGTAGGGATGAATTATATCGAGGAAGCGCAATGTGGGAACAGGCTGTGAGAGAGTGGGTGCGACGGAGATTAGGAAGGTGGGGTGGAGGAGGTAGAGGTGATGGTGGGGCTTGATCATAAGGAAAAATTTATGGCGAGAGATTGTGAGGAGCAAGATGGTGGAGTAAGAGGTATGGGTGCCACCAGAGAAGAAATTGTTTTGTGCTATTTCCAGGTGCGGTTCTATGGTCTCCGTCTCGAGATAAGGTGCGTGGGTGGAAAGTCGAGTCGACATCAGGGCATTAACATAAGAAATAGGTTACGGCGAACATTCCCGTGGTTGTTTTTCTCGCTCACTCTGACCTCGGGCCCTTCGTTTCACAAAAGATGGCGTCATTTTGAGGAGAATTTTGAACTTTTATTTAGACGGGAACGCACAAACCAAAATCTGGAACGACACGGAAAAAGGGTGAACATCCATGCTCTACGGGCCGTGCGTTGTGATGACACCGCGGGAGGATGCGGAGATCGTCTCCCCCCCGGGGGCGTCTTCTTTTCAACACCCCCCCCCTTCAATGATGTATTGTTGCTGTCCCTGTCTATGATTAATTATGTGTGTGTGTGTTGTGTGTGTGGTGTGGTTGTGTTAGTTGCGTTTACTGACAGGATAGCCTACACTCGCTCTGAACTGTCGAACCTGGGTTCGAATCTTGACGAGTTATAAACATCTCGGTGTTTCCATGCAGGTTGGAGGATCCATGTGCACGTCGTCAATTCATGGAAGTTTAGCCAGAGGACCCGTCCACTAGTGGACATAAAATATCCATGTGTCTTTCGTAAAGAGTAGGTGAGTTATTTGCCGGTACCCAGAACGAATACAAATTCTGCGATGACACCGGAAGGCAAATGCAAACCTCTTACTCGACACCCAGTTGAATCAATCAGAGAACTAAAACACCTGGCCTAACCAGCTGGCCGGACTAACCAAACCACCCGGCATAACCTTGCCAGAGCCATGCATAACCCATGCCAAACCTCCGCCTTGCACTGACGCTCAGTAAAGGTATGGTACATTGATGATGATGATCGGGTGTGTATGTGTGTGGTGTGTGTGTTGTGTGTGTGTTGTGTTGTGTGGTGTGTGGTGTTGTAAACCCACGTTCTCCATGCCCTCTGGACGTGTGTGGAATATATTATTGTACTTTTGCATCCCACAGGGCAACAAACTCGTGACTTCATCACCCGATTCCACCTCTCTTTATAATGTAAACGTCTGCTCTGAGACAAAACGCAAAAAAATTAAGTAAACAAGAGTGAAATGGTGAGGGTATCTGAAAATGTTCGTACTTCAAAGGTGTGCGTGTTGCATACTCACGTACTCACGCCATGCCCAGAGCCTTCGATGCAGCGACGGTTGCGGCCGGCCTCATCTGGCATCTTTTGATCATTCATGTCAGGCGATGTGGACCCGCTCGGCCAGTGGGAAGGCCAATTACTCACACTAATTGAAGTCTCGTTGCTGCATCACCGCGTCCGACTTTATACGGGATCGATGGTTCGGGACTCACTCAAGCAGCGATTCCGACTTCCCTGGTAGTTTTGTGAGGAGCGGGGAGGAACCTTTGGATGTCATGACCTCATGTTCTGTACAATGTAGAGTTAACGGTAGGGACTGCATCCAGCCATTATTCGTGTGCCACTGCCACACTACGCTTTAATTCATCATACATGTGTCTGGAGACTGCCTGTGCATGAGTGTTATTGGGTTGAGGTGTAAATGCAAGTGTGTATGTGTGTTTTTGTGTTAGTAGTTTTGTTTGTGTATGTGTGTGTTTTGTGTGATTATATTGTGTGTGTTTTGTGATTATTGGTTCACGAGCGCCAGCCAGCGTGACACTATATTTGTTATGTCTGTGTGTCTGTCTGTGTGTCTGTGTGTCTGTCTGTCCAGAGCATTACTCTGTGGACTTTGATCGATCTTGATGAAACTGTTATGTGTTCGATATCAATGTCTAGTTGTGTTTCCTGGATGAGGCGGTGTACGCCATTGTGGCGGAGCCCGCCCAAAAATAGCCATTTTTAGGGGTAGTCGGATTAAAAATCTATCTCTCCTCGGGAATTGACTGAATGGAATGGGTTCTTCGTATTTGAATAGCAAAAATGAATTATCTAAACTTGTCGTTGTCCGTTTTTCATTTTCGTCACCAGGTCAAGATCACAAGGTCAAAAACTTAGAAAATTGCGAATTTTGACATAAAATCATATGACCACCCAAACTTTGAGAGCTAGATGACAATATTTTTTATGCATAATCTTGAGATCATTCCCCACCTAAAGTTTGAAACCATTTTGCTCTATCTCGAACACCTTGCCCGTGCGCCGCCTTCAATTTGTTTTTACGCTATTCATCAAAGTATGGATAATCGAGGAGTGCGAAATGCCATATAGCCTATATTGACGTTATATTGTTCCTTGATGTTCCGAGGAAGTTTTGCACCAAAGGTCATAATCCTTGACCTTTGACCTTTAAAGGCCACAAAGGTCAAATTTTCAAGTTGTGGAAATCGAACCGTTTTCGACCTTCTTCGACGAACTAACTCCAATAAGCTAAAGCACGTATCCTGTTTCCTTATTTTATGTCCACAACATTGTTTTGTGACCTTTTAAAGGTTATGCAAAGGTCAAATTTGAAGTTGTTGAACGAAACCGGGTTTTCGACATTTTGCAGCTAATAACCCGTCACCCGTACCACATCATGTTGATCATTTTATAACTTGGTCAAAATATCACATTGTCTTCATCCTGACTTCTGGAACAATCTACATCGTGAATATCGCTCGTGAACCATCGTCGTCTTCAGACTTGTATGTGATTATATTTGTGTGTTTAGTGTGATTGTATGTGTGTATTTATGTGTTGTGTATGCTTTTGTTTTGTATTATGTTGTTTTGTGATCGTATGTGTGTGTTTGTGTATTTTTGTGTGTGATATTTTTGTGTGTTTTGTTTGTGTATGTGTGCGTTTGTGATTGTATGGTGTATTCGTGTGTAGTGTATGTTTTTGTGTGATGTATGTGTATTTATGTTTGTGAGTGTTTTTTGTTTGTGTGTGTGGTTTTGTGTGATATATTTGTGTGTTTGTGTATTTTTGTGTATGTGTGTGTTTTGTTTGTGTACATAGTGTTTTGTGTGATTGTATGTGTGTTGTGGTTGTGAATGTTTGTTTGTTGTGTTTTTGTTTGTGTATGTGTGTGTTTTCTTTGTGTATGTGTTTTTGTTGATTATATTTGTGTGTTTTTGTTGTAGTGAGTTTTGTTTGTGTATGTGTTTTTTGTTGATTATATTGGATGTTTGTGTTTAGTGTATTTTTGTGTGTTCGTGTATGTTTTGTTTTTGTATCTGTGGGTTTTTGTGTGATTGTATGTGTATTTTGTGTTAGTGTATGTTTTTGTTTGTGTAGTGTGCGTTTTTGTTGTTTACATATGTGTTTTTGGTGATTGTATGTGTGTGTTTTTGTTGGTGTATTTGTTAGTTATATCATAATTGATTGTATTTGTTTTTTTGTGATTTTGTGTGACTGAATATGTGTGGTTGTTTCTGTGTATTATTTTGTGTGATATTTTCGTGTTTCATTTATGTGCTTTTGTTGTGATTATTTTGTGTTTTTTTTTGATGTTTTAATGGTTTTGTGTGATTATATTGTCGGGCCAAGCAAATACACCTGTCACTTCACTGATGGAATACTACGGCAGGGGGGTGAGGGTTGAGAGGGGCGAGAAGAGGAGTGAGAGAGTGTGAAGAGGAGAGAGAGAGAAGAGAGGAGGAGAGAGACGAGAGAGGAGAGAAAGAGAGACGAGAGAAGAGAGAGAGAGAGACGAGAGAGAGAAGAGAGAGAGAGAGAGAAAAAAGAAAAAAGGGGGGGAAAAGAAATCTGGGGAGGAGGCCACTGTACTTGTATTGGGATAGGCTAAGCGAGGATGGACATAAGAGCGTGGGATAGGGAGTTTTGCAAGGAGAATATGGTATGCTTTATTGAACAACACACACGCACACGCACATGCACACACACACACACGATATATATTCGTGCTTGGCCGATATCAGCAATTTTTCAGTAATTGGCTGATTTGAGTCTGTGTGATTACAAACTCCAGTATATACTGTGTGCAACCAAAAACCTTGAGTTAGCTTTAACCCTTGTTTCGGGCGAATTTCAATAAACAAATAAAAAAAAACAACGTTGCATTGTAGACGTTTCAAGGAGAAGTGTTTGAGCATTATTCGTTATAATCATCTGCCAATCGTTGTGTGATGGGTGGAAAAAATTTAGCTCTGTAATTTAGTCAACATGTTAATATGGCAAACACTTTGGAAATCGGGTGTTATCAAATTTATTTTGCTTTAAAACTCACAAAGAGAAACCACATAACCTTTCTAAAGCACAACCGATTCATATAAAAATTAACAATTCCTTTAGAAACAGCCGCGAGGACAAAGGGAGGACATTGCTGAGGGTAAAAGTTGAAATCTCTACCATGGGGCCACACACCATGGGATTGGGTATGAGTTCAGTCTGCACACCCACGAGTCACACGCACCGCACACACATAACCAAGTATGCAGGTATGCACGCACACATGCCTGTGAAGAGTCCCTTTACAAATCCAAAACTACCCATTTATACCACATCCTTGTGTGCTGTCTACGTAACTCTTCGTGCTTCATGTGTTTTGTGTGATTGTATTTGTGTGTTAGCATGCGCTTTTGTATGGTTGCTTTTGTGTTATTTTGTGTGCTTTTGTGCGGTTTTATTTGTTTTTGTTTGTGTTTGTTTATATGTGTGTTTTTGTTTATGTATGTGTGTGTTTTTGTTTGTGTATGTGTGTTTTTGTGTGACTGTATTCGTATGTTTTTGTGTGTTAGTGTATGTTTTTGTTTTTGAATCTGTGTGTTTTGTGTGATTGTATATGTATTTTTGTGTTAGTGTATGTTTTTGTTTGAGTACATGTGTGTTTTTGTTTGTGTATGTGTGTATTTGTGTGTTTGTGTATGTTTTTGTTTGTGTAAGCTTTTGTTTGTGTATGTGTGTTTTTGTGTAATTATATTGTGTGTTTGTTTGTATGTTCGTGTGTTTTTGTTTGCGAATGTGTTT
>CM068956.1:107664953-107676120 GCA_035128595.1 Eptatretus atami | reverse complement strand
GTACATTGGCCCATAAATGGTACAGTTGAGGATTATGTGATCAACTTAATGGGAACCATCAAATACAACCTGGAGTGTTGTGACGTATACCTGATTTTCGACAGGTACATCAAAATCAGCACGAAACAAATGATGAGAATTCCAGTCGTGCAGGTCATGATTCAAGTCGAAAACATCAACTCAACTTACACACACATCCAGCACAAAAAGTGGTCCTAAATGTAGCCTACAACAAAGTACAACTGATCGATTTGATCTGTCAGTATCTGATGACTCACATTGTGGACAACCAGACCAAACTGGTGATCACCGGAAAAGATCCTACACCAGTACAAGTATGGAACAATTCCACTCTCCAGAGACAGGACTGAAAACACATAGAAGAAGCAGATTCATCATCATCCATCACTTAGTTAGAATTGTGTCAGGTGTCAGTGGACTCACACATCAAAGTGGTCTGCGACGATACAGATGTCTTTGTCCTGTTGATTCATTTCTTCCTCGAGGAAAAGATGACTGTGGAGAGTCCGTGTGCTGGGAGGGTGAACGTAGACATTCGCCAAACAGCACTGAAACACAAAAGCATCGCCAAATATCTGCCTGCTGTACATGCTCTGACCAGATGCGATACTGTGTCGTATTTGTTGGCATTGGAAAGGCCACAGTGCTGAAGGTACTAATGGGCGGACATCATCCCACCTTACTTGGTCAGCTGGAAGCAGATGAGGAAAAGATGATATCTGAGGCAACTACCTTCATTGCTGCCTGTTATGGTTCCAAAGTCGAAGGTGATATGTCCACACACTGGTATCAGTTGTGGAAGTCTAAGATGGCCAACTCCAAGATTACCTCTGCTCCGAAATTGAAGTCGTTGCCCCATCGCATGATGCCTTTGTTCAACATGTACATCGCACTCATCATCAGTCATTATATGGAAATCGGCGACTCAGTCAGACCTCCGAACTTGGATCCCATCAAGTATGGATGGCAAGAAGGTGAGGACGGTGCGATTGTGTCCAACCACACTTCCACTGATGTGTCTGCTGCACCAGTCACCATTCTGCAGCTGATCAAGTGTGGATGCTCCACCAGCCGGCAATGTTCCACCGGGGGTGTGGTTGTGTGGCAGCACAGATGTCATGTTCGATGTTTTGCAGTTGTAATGCTGGATTAATCTGTTGTAACGAACAGACAAGGGCAGTAGCTGCTAATCACGAGACGATGACGAAGATTGAACATAATGTAGAACAATTGCATCCTCAACAAAGTTAATATTTGTTTGCCGAAAAATAAGAGGTAATTTCAAAATCATACACATGTACATACTCACTTTAAGACATAACCCAAAGTCATGTCAACTATCACATTATCCGGATATATTTGTGTAAAAATCGTATTCCAATATAATCATCAATTCATTGATCATTGCAAGTAAGTTACTCAGCCGTCATTGACCATTATTGTACGTAGTATTAATATTTGAGGTTCATCAAATTCAATTTCTTACTCGAAGTGATCAGTGGAACTGCAAAATAGCCATTTTTCATATTAAAATGGTGGCCATCTTGAAAATGAAGACAGGTCTCATATATACACCTTCAATTTTAATCATTATCGGATTCCTTGACCATGAAAACATATTAGTAGACACCAAAATTGTGTGTAAGTGCATTAGAAGTGAAGATATAGCCCAAACAGAATTTATCGAAAGTCGTGGCGACCATTTTGTTTTTCGCCTCTAAAAAAATTCCTCAAGGGTGCGAGTCTGGCACCCGGCTGATTCTGATTCAGGATAGCTCAGAGATGATGAATCAACCAAAAAAAACCTTATAATGACGCCACAACATGTTTTTTTCACATTTCCGCTGGACTAGTGGAAAGAGCCCTTGCCAAGAAACTGCTTCGGCAGCACCGATGCTCTGTAAAGAGTCTGGTACATCAATGTCGACATACAATATCATCCTCTGTTGGGTTTTAGTTGGAACACGCATTATTGGATAAAATGTGTCACGTGGCATGTTTCCGCACAGGTCGTGGCACGTGATGCAAAATACTGCGCACAGGCTGTCACGTGACAAAGTGAATCCAGATATCGTTTTCGCATTTCATTCGATGTCTTTCAAATCAATCTTTTCTTCAGTCGTTCGTGGCTGAATACGTGCGAACATTCCTTGGTATTACTCGACATCACTCGTCGTGCACAGGCGTTTGCATGAAAACCTCTCGTATTTCGTCTCTTCTTGGGATTAAAACCATCATCAGGTGTCAGAATGGTGCATTCTACTCATGAGAGGGAGTCCGCTCTGCGCCACCACGGACTCGGTTCACCACCGAAACGCCCGACCTACATATATAATCATGCCGGCGCCCCGTCCATCTGCGCAACTGAACCTGTGGTATTCCTCGACCCCAAAATGGACACATCGTAGACAACGATTTGCGGCTTCGTGGTGGGTGTGAGGGAGACGAAGAGATACCGAGGGAAAGGGGAGAGTGTGGGTATAAGGAGGGTTGGAAGGCGAGGCGCCGCGTTGGCTTCTCGCAAATTGCTCCTTCTGTCTCAGCTCTAAAAGACTCACTGACGTTTGCTGATTAGTGTAACCGCCCGACCTGCTTCTATTTCAGCCGACCCCCCGCCCCGCACCACCACCACCACCACCGCCGCCTGAAGGCGCATAGACTGTAATCGGGCAACCCGCGCCCCTGGGCCGCCACTCCTAATGGCTTGTCATCGGCGGCAGCCTGAAGGTTAATTAAACTGTCAATGAACGCAATTTGCTGCGAAAACATCCGCGCAAAGGCCGCGCTTTTGGAAACCAAGATCTTCATTTGCGGAGTATTGTTGCTGGGGATAGACCGCTGTGTGGACACGCGCGCGCCCAGCAAAGCGAGATCGATATCCAAAGTGTAATCCAAGCAGATGCTTCGTTGTATTTAATTAAAATCATTTGATTCTCGTATCCACGGCTATCTGCTCGATCTGCACGCTCGCTTTATCCCAGAGCCATTAATTATATAACCCAGGGATTTGAGCACATGGACGCAGTGTGACCACTCCTCATTTTCATAAATGCCAAGGTGAGCCAATGAAAAAAGCCAAGAATTCACAAGGTTTCGGAAAAGCGATGACAATAGAAAACCTATAGAAAACCGAGACGCCAAGGTGAACAACGAATAGCCAAGATCTTGTGAAAAAGCCAAGGAGTGGTCACACTGCATGGACGTCCCTCGGACACGGCTATCAGGAAAAAAGAAAAAGGGCGCAAAAGTTCGCTGGCGATTCGCACGCGTCGTCGGCAGGTTCGTGTCGGCGCACGTGCACTCGGTCGGTTTGAGGCAAAACAATCAAAATCACGACGTTGCGTGCGCCGTGTAAAAAAAAACCAGGGACATTGTCGACACCATTTCCTGCAATCCGTCGGTTTTACTCCGGTGTGAATTAATTTCCCATCGTGTGCTGGTGGAACGCACGTACTAGTGCACGCTCGGTGCTCCGTACGCACCTGCAGCTGGTGCGGTGCGAGGATTCCATCTTGCCTGTCCACGCACGAGGACACAGCAGTGCAGTTTCATACAAAGAGTGCCATCTGCACGACGGCGACAAATGGCACGACGTGTGCACAAAGACGGTCCTTATAAGGCGTGCTCCGATGTAAAAGGGTAGTTAAAAGTGCGCGAGAATTGCCTGCGAGCACCATTATATGGGCGAGCGAGTAACAGAGTGGGAAATAAAATGAGATTTTAATGCTTTACCGCGTCAGAGGCGCGAAATTCCGTGATGGCAATGAACCGCAGTCCATCGAGGAAAAGCGACACGGATTCTCACCTGCTTGTTTCAAGCGAGAAATAACGCGCGCGGGGATCGTCGCTCTGCGGAGCTGTGGCGAGCAGCTGCAGCAGGGGGAGTGGCGGGGGGGGGGGGGCGGGGGGGGGGGGGGGGGGGGGGGTTGAGAAGGTTCGAACGCAACGGCACATGACCCGCAGCCCGTCAGGCTCGGTGCTTCTTCTGGGATACCGCTTCGCACGATGCTTGCGCACGAAGAGGCATCGCGCAAACACGCCTGGAAATGGCGTGCGCACAGCACATGCTGCGCGTCCGCGTGCTCTCTCTCTCTCTCCTCTCTCTCTCATGCTTCTCTCTCTCTCTCTCTCTCTCTCTGTTAATCCTGCGGCCACTTATATAAACAATCACTTGGTCCAGAATCGAAAGCGAGATTGAATTTAAACAGCCAGAATGAGTCGCCATGCCTGTTTGGCCGCACAACGCGGCGCAAAACGGAGACAAAAGAGCGCTGCCAGGCACGGCGACGGCCGATCGATAGCTTATCTTGCGGCGCACGAGCACACCGTGGAGCGCACCGCCGGCGAGTCACCTTCATGCGTCGCTCGGCCATCCTCCCACAGTTTGTTCACCTTCGTGAGATGTGTGAGACGACTCCGACCGTCTTCTTTTGTGATTCTTTGTGCGACTCAAGGTTATTGCCTCTTGTCCGCGCACCAAACACTTCTTCCCGAGGAAGAGACCAATTTACGTTTGTTTTTGTCGACGTACAAAACTTCCCATCCGTGCTCGTCTAAGCCGGCTAATCGCAATTTGGTGTCGATACTTCAACATGTTGCAATGTACAAGTATAATACTATATTATTGTCGGGGCACTCACGGCACACAAACGGACGAGCGGGAACACTCGAATTTGTGTTAATACATCACAGGCAGCGGAAAAAAAACGATTATATCTACTCAAGCGTGTTGGAGATATAGCTCCGACATTGATGACGTTGCATATGAACGTATCCGTTTTCTGTGACAGCACTGTATTAAAGTTCTGTGACGTGACCATACGACGTCTCGTCATGCCCTCAATCAGTGCATGGGTTTATTTGCACAAACGCACAGCATCGGGCGAAACCTAATCGTAAGGACCGCACAAGTTACGTTCCAACAGCTACCCCCAACAATCGCCGATGCGTTCACTTGAAACCTCTCCGATCTCATTCTGCTCCTTTGAATACGTATGCACGAGAGAAATAAATAAATGGCAAAAAACCAATTCGAGCACGTACGACGTACAGGTTCGTGCTTGCACCATCGCGGGTTCTTACGTCTCCAAGACGCGCGTGCCACTTCAATTTTCAGCACTCCGAGTGCGTGGACAGCTCACGTGCTGCACGTGATGCAGACCCGCGTGTCCGGCGCACGCGAGCCATCATGCACGTTTCCGGAATCCCTGTGGAGGTCAGCACACAAAGGTCACAGTTTCGTGCACCTGCTTGTCGATCATACAACATGAATGTGGCAGGGTGATGTGGAATGGTGGGAGTGAGGGTAAGAGGGGGAAAATGGGGGGGTTAGGTAGTGTGACATCGTCATTCGTGATCATCAGCGATTTATAACATTTCAAGGACTCGAATTTTCCACCTGGCTCGATTCTCATGGAATTGCCTGATGCACGACAGAAATCTCAAGCCGAGTTCTATATCCTCCACATGTTACGTCCTTGAATATCAAACGCCTTTGAAGAAATGCCATATGGACACAAGCAACGACACTTTGCAGAACATTGCGTTTGCACTTTACATCGATATAATGCGGCAAGTGTGGTGAAGCCTTGAGCTGCGCGGAGGGCACTCGTTATAGTCCCCCACCCCCCACCCACCCCCCATCCCCACCCGCCACATAGTCAGGTAGGAAACATCATTATGCTGACTCTCGCTTATTTTACATTGTTCGCTTGCCGAGCGGTGCGACGCAAATTGAAGGCTGAAAAATGGGAGATTCGCACATTACGGCTTCATGAACTTATCACGTGTACGGACGAGGTCCCAACGGAGGCGAAATTGGTTCGGGTTTCAACAATGGAGTGTGTTTTGGTTGGAAAGAGGCTAAACGGGCCGCCTCCACATACGTGCGCACTTGCGAGCGAGCTCATACGGAGCCGAAACGTCGCCTTTCTCTATGTTTCGGCACCAATGGACAAAAGGGCCAAATGTTCCCAGGCCGAATCGTTCCAATCCGCCTCGGCCGTGAGCTTGAAGCGCGCATGCATGCGCGTACTACTGCACTTCGTCACAGACGTCCGGACTTCTCACGTTCGACGGCAAGTGCGAGGCTCGCGGAACTCGGACAATAATCATGTCGATGGCGTGAGCCTCCGCTGGGCACGTCGCTCGAACCCCCCCCCACCTGCACAGTTTCACTTCCCCGAGGATCGCGGAAAAGAAGGTCACGGCTCTCACTAGACTGGCGGGAAGTGAATCCGACGGAGCTCCGATCTCGTGCTTATTCTCCCGCCCGTGGCCGTCTCGTTGTGAGACGCGTGTAAAAGCCTAACATGATTAATCCGATCCTCACCTGCCAGGTCTCCGCGGAGGTGCGCGCGCCGAGCATCGGTGCTGGGGGTTTCAAAGCTGCGCGCGCTCCACCATGATTTATTTATCCGCGGTACAGATACATTATAGGTTTTTCGCTTGGCAGTGACACAGCACTAACGGGCGAATGAGTGAAAATGATGTATGTTTTATCGCTGCCGTTTGCCTGTAAAAGTGTTGCCGAAAATTCATTTCGCAGCAGCCGGCGCGGCTCTGTTTATTCGCGCTTCGCCATAATTTTTGCTGCATTAAAGTTGGTAATCTCTGACCGGGTTCCTCTTTATTACCGCATTCATCACGAAACTGAGCGCGATTATTTCCCGCCTTGAATTAGCTGGGGAAATAAGCGTGTTGTCCGATTTAGGCGCGAAAGAGAGACTGAAAGCTCTCCGCTTTGTTCCATCCAACGTTTTGATGGACATTGATGCGAGGAGCGTGAAAGTCCCGGATTATAATTCGACCGGACTCTTGAGAGGGATAGTATCCCATCGCTAACTTCATTATAACTCACTTCGATGCATTGTCCGCTCGTCTATATAGTACATCATGACGCGTGACGGCAATCACTACATGGTATCCTCAATACTCGAGGGCCTTGAGGCCCAAAGATGCACCAAATACATCTGAATGTGTGATAGTTTTGCTCGCAAAAGTTGCAAATGTTATGATGCATTTGCTCGTCGTTTGTTTCTGCCACCTGCTTGGTTATTTCCCACATGGAACATGTCTCTCCTTCCACTCTTGGCTGAGTATAAGCCCCGCGTATCTCACGGGGCATTCTCGACGTGGCACTCACACATGTTCTGCGCCGAAGAGCCAAGAAGCCTTCCTTTGGTGCAGACCCATGGCCCTTCAGGAGTCCGGGCTGCTCGTTTATATTTACTGTTATGCACACTGGCGGGAAAACTGACGCTTAATGCACGAGTGATAAAGGCGAAATCATGGGAAGCAGAAGCACGAAGTGAGCGTGAACTCGTCTGCAAAGGAAAATGGAAGCGGGATGTTTCCGGTGAGGTCACGTGTGCCTCCAGCAGGAGAGAAGTATTCCCAGGTGAGGTAGCCAAGTGTAAAGTAGGACTGCTTGTGGTATAACATTGCTTAGGTAACATTGTAAATGCCTCAGGTGGTGTCGGCTTGAGCATGTACTGAGATCTCCAGAATATGTAGAACTTCTGGACATATCCTTGGGACATATCCTGACAATGCATGATACTCCTGGGAATGTAGCTAACGCCTCACAATATACTCTACTCATTGAAACACATTAAATTCTTCATAATACACCATAATTAGCAGAATGTGTCCAACTTCCCGGAATGTGTCCAACTCCCCGGAATGTGTCCAACTCCCCGGAATGTGTCCAGCTCCCCGGAATGCGTCCAACTTCCCGGAATGTGTCCAACTTCCCGGAATGTAACATTTACCCGGAATGTGTCCATTTCCCCGAATGTTCCAACTCGCTGGAATGTGTCCAACTTCCGGAATGTGTCCCGCTTCCCGAATGATGTCCCGCTTCCCAGAATGTGTCCAGTCCCTGGATGTGTCCAGCTCCCCGGAATGTGTACAACTTCCCGGAAGTGTCAAACTCCCCGAATTGTCTCCAACTTCCGGAATGTGTCCAACTCCCCGGAATGCGTCCAACTTCCCGCGAATGTGACAAACCTCCCCGGGAATGCGTCCAACTCCGAATTGTCCAATCCCTGGAATGTGTCCAGAATCCACGGAATGTGCCAACTCCCCTTCATGAATGTGTCCACTCCCGGAATGTGTCATCGAATGTGTCCAACTCCCCGAATGTGTCCACTTTCCCGGAATGTGTCCAACTCCCGGAATGTGTCCAACTCCCCGGAATGTGTCCAAACTCCTCGGAATGTGTCCAGCTTCCCGGAATGTGTCCCGCTTTCCCAGAATGTGTCCAGCTCCCTGGAATGTGTCCAGCTCCCCGGAATGTGTCCAACTTCCGAATGTGTCCAACTCTATGGAATGTGTCCAACTCCCCGATGTCCAACTCCCCGAATGTGTCCAACTCCCCGATAGTGTCAACTCCCTGTTTTCTGTGACAGCACTGTTAAAGTTCTGTAACGTGACCATACGACGTCTCGGGTCACACTGTGTCTAACTCCCAAGTCCAACTCCCGGAATTGTCCATGAATGGTCCAACTTCCTAAGCAATCCGTGTCAATTCGAAGTGTCCAGCTTCCCCGGAATGTGTCCAACTTCCCGGAATGTGTCCAACTTCCCGAATGTGTCAACTTCCCGGAATGTGTCCAACTTCCGAATGTGTCCAACTCCATGGAATGCTGTCCAACTCCCCGGAATGTGATCCAACTCCCGAATGTGTCCATCCCCGAATGGTAAACTCCAGAATTTCCAACTCCCCAGAATTGTCCAAACTCCCGAATGTGTCCAACTCCCCTGAATGTGTCCAACTTCCCGGAATGTGTCCTCCGAAGTGTCCTCCAAATTCCTGGAAATGTGTCCAACTTCCCGGAATAGTGCCAACTCCCGGAATGTGCCAACTTCCCGAATGTGTCCAACTCCTGAATGTGTCCAACTTCCCAGAATGTGTCCAACTCCCCGAATGTGTCCACTCCCGGAATGTGTCCAACTCCCCGGAATGTGTCAACTCCGGAATGTGCTCCAACTTCCCGGAATGTGTCCAATCCCTGAATTGTCAACTTCCCGGAATGTGTCCAACTCCCCGGAATGTGTCCAACTCCCCGAATGTTGTCCAACTCCCCGGAATGTGTCCAACTCCCCGGAATGTGCCAACTCCTCTGTGTGTCAGCTTCCTGAATGTGTCCCGCTTCCAGAATGTGTCCAGCTCCCTGGAATGTGTCCAGCTCCCCGGATTTGATCCAACTTCTTGAAATGTGTCCAACTTCCTGAATGTGTTCAACTCCCCGAATGTGTCCAACTCCCCGGAATGTGCCAACTCCCAGAATGTGTGCAACTCCCCGTTTTCTGTGACAGCCACGATTAAATTCTTAACGTGACCATACGACGTTCGTGGTCCACACTGTGTCTAACTTCCGAATGTGTCCAACTACCCAAATTGTTCCAACTCCCGAAGTGTCACTTCACGGAATGTGTCCAGCTCCCTCGAATGTGTCCAACTTCCCGGAATGTGTCCAACTTCCCGGAATGTGTCCGAATTTCCAATTCCATGGAATGCGTCCAACTCCCGGAAATGTGTCCCAACTCCCCGGAATGTATCCAACTCCCCGGAATGTATTCAAATCCTCAGAAGGTCCAACCTCGGAATGGTCAACTCCCCGGAATGTGCCAACTTCGAATGTGTCCAACTTCCCGGAATGGTCCAGCTTCCGAAGTGTCCCATCTTCCCGAATGTGCCCAACTTTCCCGGAATGTCCCAACTCCCTGGAATGTTCAACTTCCGAATGATCCCAACTCCCATGAATGTGTCCAACTTCCCGGAATGTGTCCAACTTCCCGGAATGTGTCAACTCCCCAGAATTGTGGTCCAACTTTCGGATTGGCTCCAACTCCCTGGAATTGTCCAACTCCCCGGAATGTGTCCAACTCCCCGGAATGTGTCCAACTCCCCGGAATGTGCCCAACTTCCCGGAATGTGCCCAACTTCCCGGAATGTGTCCAACTCCCTGGAATGTGTCCAACTTCCCGGAATGTGTCCAACTCCCCGGAATGTGTCCACTCACTGGAATGTGTCCAACTCCCCGGAATGTGTCCAACTCCCCGGAATGTGTCCAATTCCCTGGAATATGTCCAACTCCCCAGAATGTGTCCAACTTCCCGGAACGTGTCCAACTCTCGAACGTATCCCACTCTCAAACGTATCCCACTCTCAAACATATCCCACTCTCGAACATATCCCACTCTCGAATGCATACAATTCTCGAACGCATCCAACTCTCGAACACATCCAACTCTCCAAAATGCATCTAACTCCCCAGAACATATTCTCACAATTCATGATACTCCTGGGAACGTATCCAACTCCTCACAATATACCCTACTCATTGAAACGCATCAACCTATTCAGAATATACCATAATTCGTGGGAATGTATCAAACTCCCCAGAAAGTATCATCACAATGTACCATCCTCCATGGAAACGATCAAACTCCTCAGAATATACCATCATATGCTGAACATGACTGACTCCCTGAAACGCGTCAGACTCCCCGTAACGTATAATCACAATGTACAAGACTCGACGGAATGTATTAAACTCCTCAGAACCTCTGATTGCAATGTACGGAACTCCCCGGAATGTATCATGACAAAGCACCTAACTCCCTGGAACGTATCGGACTCCCCTGAACATATCCGACTCCCCAGAATGTATCAAATCCAACTATATGGAACGTATCAGACTTCCTGGAATGTGTCAAACTCCCCACAACCTATCACTACAATGTACCATACTCCTCAGAAAGTATCTAACTCCTCAGAATGTACCAGAATATGTGGACTAGGGTGGTGTAATGGTCAGAGCATCTGCTCTGAGTCTGGGAAGTCGGTGGTTCAAATCCTTGCTGAGTCATAACAAACACTTAAACACCTGCTGTGTCCATGCTTGATGTTCAGCATTTAAAAGGACAAGAGCATGGACAATCCCTGCAGGTTGACATCCATGGGGATGAGGAAATTCCTCATTAGGAAATGCCCTGCTGAGTGTGGTGAGAAAGATGATGCTATTGTCATGATGTGGCTTATACCCAGAGTGCCCTGGGATGTGATGGCACTTCCCCCAAGTTCAGTGGCTGTGTTTGTCTTGTCTAACAGGTGTGTGTGTGTGTGTGTGTGTGTGTG
>CM068956.1:107647641-107660328 GCA_035128595.1 Eptatretus atami | reverse complement strand
AAAAGAGAGAGATTGAACAGTTGGCCGGCGGTGCCACACACGCACACACACACACACACACACACACACACACACCACACACACACACCACACCACACACCACACATCACATACACACACACACACACACACCCAAACAACACACACACACACACACACCTGGGTAGTGATTTATACATACACCATGCAAGATTGTGATTGTAAATGCACATGAATCGTGGTTGTACGCATATTATATGTGACATTTTATATACAACACATATTGAATATGTGATTGTACACATTATATACATGAACATTTTATATACACACACTATTGATATGTGAATTATACACATATACATGACATTTTATATACACACATATGATATGTGATTACACACATTAATACATGACATTTTATATACACACATATTGATATGTGATTATAACACATTATACATGACATTCATATAACAACATATTGGATATGTGATATACACATTATACATGACATTTATATACACACATATTGATATGTGGATTATACCACATTATACATGACACGTTATATACACACATATTGATGTGATTACACACATTATACATGAATTTTACTATACACACATATGATATGTGATTATACACATTATACAAGACATTTTATATACACACATATTGATATGTGATTGTACGCATTATACATGACATTTAATATACACACATTTGATATGTGATTATACACATTATACATGACATTATTATATAACACACATATTGATATGTGATTATATCACATTATACATGAATTTTATAACACAAATATGATATTGTTACCATTTACAATGCATTTTATATACACACAATAAGAATGTGATTACAATACATCATTATATACACACATATTGACTAGTGATTATAAACATATACATGACATTAATACAACCAATAAAAATTGAAAAAAAAATTGATTGTACAATAACATGACATTTATATACACTATTGATATGTGATGTCACTTATACATGAACATTTTATATACACACATATTGATATGTATTATACACATATCATGACATTTATATAACACAATTGATATTATTATACAATTATACATGACATTTTATATACACCATATTGATATGATGATTGTACACATTATACATGAATTTATATAACACATAATTGATATTGATTATACACATTATACATGAATTTATATCACACATATTGATATGTATACATGTATACATTATACAAATGAAATTATAAAAACACATATTGAATGATACACACATTTACATACACTTATATACCACATATTGATATGTGATTATACACATATACATGACGTTTAATATCACACTATGATATGTGATACTGTAACACATTATACATGATTTTATAACACCATATTGATATGTGATTACACAATATACATGACTTTTATATAACAACACATATGATATGTATTACAACATATACATGACATTATAACAACTATTGATAATCATATACACATTCACTTTGATATGTGATTATGACATATTATACGTAACATATTTGCAATTATACCACACACACACACACACACCACCACACACACACACACACACACACACACACACACACACACACACACACACACACCACACGCGTGTTTACTGGATCCAGCTTGAATGTCCATCCTATGGACCGTATGCTCATTTCTGCTACGCTCTCTGCCTATGAAGACACCAGTTTGAACAGTATATATAATATATACTATATATATATATATAATATATATATATATATAATATATATATATAATATATATATTATATATATCTGAATCGACACCCTAACTTGATCACATTCACATGACGTTATCGTTGTGTCATAGTCAGCGTGCTTTTTTCGTTTAATTTAAATGTTCTAGCGGCAAACCTCCGAATGGTGATCAGCTGGGCAGAGACAAAACGTGGCTCAATATATGGCAGGCGACACTTGTTGCTGACAGGGCGTGCAGCAATTGCTGTGATGGGACTCGATCCGTGCCCTGCTGCCTGATCAAGTTTGGTGGTTTGATTCAGTTATATTATTGAGCCTAATTTGGTTACAAATAAATGACTAGCAGTATGTTGTTTTGATGATTCCACAACATGGGTGAAATCAAATAGACATCTCTGCTTTCGTCTATTTGTGAACATAGGCTTTAATTTCAGTCTGCAATGGCTTGAGGACCATACGGATGCCTCCGAGTTTGGAGGTGATGTGTTGT
Source organism: Eptatretus atami (assembly GCA_035128595.1). Classification (NCBI taxonomy): domain Eukaryota; kingdom Metazoa; phylum Chordata; class Myxini; order Myxiniformes; family Myxinidae; genus Eptatretus; species Eptatretus atami. Next base: position 107,658,086 of record CM068956.1, on the reverse strand, counting down.
AAGTTATGCACATGACGTCATCGTCGTGTCATAGCGTGCTTCTTTCATTGAATATATATGTATATATATATATATATATTGTTACGGATCTGGAAACCATTTGCATTCAACATACAGGTCCCAAAAGTCAGTTATCCCACTAAGTACATGTGTAGTCAGATCCCTTTCCTTTTTGTCGAGTGGGAGAATCAAAAACGTGCGTTGCGACTTCTTTTAGTTAGGTTATTAAATCTTTAATCTAACAACCAACAAGCCATCTGTATGACCCCTCGGCCCATCAGGATCCACCGCCAACCGGCTGCACCACCAACGTATCTTTGCAACGTTATACCGTTACTCATCAAGTTTGACCCCGCGTGGAAAGAGCGGTTGGGGTTTCCCGGCAGGGCCAAGGCCCCGCCCCGGAAAGGTGGGCCGTAGTACCCTGTCCAATGAGGGGCGGACAGCGAGGCGTTTTTCACCAAATGCCCCTTCCCGTGGTGGGAGGAGATATATCTCCGAGACTCTCTGAGTAAGGAGGAGTTTTCACGGTGGTTGGGTCAGGCCAGTTTTTGGTTCACGGTGGCTTGTGAGCAGTCTGGTTCGTTCTTCACGGTGGCTGTTAACGGAGAGAGGAGTTCTGTGGACCCCGACTATTTGCCACACGAGCTCTGCCACGAGCCATGTCCCACACGTGCGACGGAACCAAACCGACGACCTTTGGCAGGTGCCGCACTACAGAGCACGCTTTCCCTCTGACGACCAGGTACCCACCGAACTCTGACCCCAAGCTTGTCTCTCTTCATGTGCTGCGGGGTCAAATAAAGACTCTGGGGTTTCTTTTTTCTTTTGTGTGTGTGTCTGCGTGTGGGCCCGTATTTAAATAGAATTGTTTAAGTGTTTTGCTTATTGTAAATATATCCCTGCTTGCATATTCACGCCAAATCTTGCCTTTGTCTTTATTATCTTGCCAAAACGAAGTTTTTGCAAGATATGTTAGTCAGTCTGTATGTTATTTTTTTTTTTTTTTTTTTTTGTTTGTTTGTTTGTTGTGTCTGTAATCACGAAAAAAAAAATTCTGGCAGACACCAGTTTTCATTGGAATTTTTGTAACTTCACATATCAGAGGCCTATGGGAGGTCCCTTTCAGGCCATAAAATTTTGAAGGTCAAGGTCAAAGGTCAAGGTCACTTTTTCGCAAATCAGGGTAATCGACAAAACCCTTATTTTTTGAGTAATTTTGATCGGATCGTCTTCAAACTCATGGGAATATAGTTCATGGTCTGGCGCTCAGCTGATTAATTTTTGGTGGCGATTGGCCTTGACCTTCATGTGTTTTTTTTGTTGTTGTTTTTTTTATTTTTTTTTCTGTAATCACGAAAAAAAATTCTGCAGACCACAGTTTTTCAATTGGAAATTTTTGTAACTTCACATATCAGAGGCCTATGGAGGTCCCTTTCAGGCCATAAAATTTTGAAGGTCAAGGTCAAAGGTCAAGGTCACTTTTTCGCAAATCAGGGTAATCGACAAAACCCTTATTTTTTGAGTAATTTTGATCGGATCGTCTTCAAACTTCATGGGAATATAGTTCATGGTCTGGCGCTCAGCTGATATAAATTTTTGGTGGCGATTGGCCTTGACCTTCATGTGTTTTTTTTGTTGTTGTTTTTTTTATTTTTTTTTCTGTAATCACGAAAAAAATTCTGACAGACCACAGTTTTCATTGGAAATTTTTGTAACTTCACAATATCAGAGGCCTATGGAGGTCCCTTTCAGGCCATAAAAATTTTGAAGGTCAAGGTCAAAGGTCAAGGTCAACTTTTCGCAAATCAGGGTAATCGACAAAACCCTTATTTTTTGAGTAATTTTGATCGGATCGTCTTTCAAACTTCATGGGAATATAGTTCATGGTCTGGCGCTCAGCTGATTAATTTTTGGTGGCGATTGGCCTTGACCTTCATGTGTTTTTTTTGTTGTTGTTTTTTTTTTTTTTTTTTTTTCTGTAATCACAGAAAAAAAAATTCTGCAGACCACAGTTTTCATTGGAAATTTTTTGTAACTCTCCACATATCAGAGGCCTATGGACGGTCCCTTTCAGGCCATAAAATTTTGAAGGTCAAGTCAAAGGTCAAGGTCACTTTTTCGCAAAATCAGGGTAATCGACAAAACCCTTATTTTTTGAGTAATTTTGATCGGATCGTCTTCAAACTTCATGGGAATATAGTTCATGGTCTGGCGCTCAGCTGATTAATTTTTTGGTGGCGATTGGCCTTGACCTTCATGTGTTTTTTATCTTGCCAAAACGAAAGTTTTTGCAAGATATGTAGTCAGTCTGTATGTTTTTTTTTTTATTTTTTTATTTTTATTTTTTGTTTGTTTGTTTGTTTGTTTGTCTGTAATCACGAAAAAAAATTCTGCAGAACCACAGTTTTCATTGAGAAATTTTGTAACTTTCACATATCAGAGGCCTATGGAGGTCCCTTTCAGCCATAAATTTTGAAGGTCAAGGTCACTTTTTCGCAATCAGGGTAATCGACAAAACCCTTATTTTTGAGTAATTTTGATCGGATCGTCTTCAAACTTCATGGGAATATAGTTCATGGTCTGGCGCTCAGCTGATTAATTTTTGGTGGCGATTGGCCTTGACCTTCATGTGTTTTTTTTGTTGTTGTTGTTTTTTTTTTTTTTCTGTAATCACGTATAAATCACTCTGCAAGCCACAGTTTTCATTGGAAATTTTTGTAACTTCGCATATCAGAGGCCTATAGAGGTCCCTTTCAGCGCATAAAATTTTGAAGGTCAAGGTCAAAGGTCAAGGTCCATTTTTCGCAAATCAGGGTAATCGACATAACCCTCATTTTTTGAGTAATTTTGATCGGATCGTCTTCAAACTTCATGAATATAGTTCATGGTCTGGCATTCACTGATTAATTTTTGGTGGCGATTGGCCTTGACCTTCATGGTTAACGCCTAAGGTCAAACATATTTGACCCAAGGTCAAATTTTCAAGTTTTAGGAACCATATCGTGTAGTACCTCAAATTGAACACCTCGATGAGTGCTTTCTAGATATATCAAGCTTGAGACATTATGACGTGATTTGGTGACGTTATGAGGCAAACGCATATTTTTCATGGTTACTCTGAGAAACGATTCTCATCGGAATCTCTCGTAGGCAGATATTCCTCAAGGAGTCGCTCCTGGTGGATAGCAGCTCTGTTCACCTCAGTGTGACCTTAAAGAAGTCACACGTGGTCACCTTTGGCAAGATACGGATCACCCTACGGTGACATTGGTTTATTTTACTGTTAATAAATTTATTTAGAAATGTTCCAGTCCATTTCTGTCCTTCTTACATTGGTCTAGCATGGTCCGGGTCTGAGTATAAGCGGGGTTTCATCCCCGTAATCGGTCTATCATAGCCGGGACGTCTTGGGCAGGCCCCGCCTCGACGGCAACAAGCCGGAAAAGGTAGGTGGCAAAGCGGTAGTCGGTAGTGTGAATCTATCGCTGCCGGTAGAGTAAATCCGGTTTGACCAGGCGTTCTGAGGGCGTGGCTTCCCCGGTAGTTTAAATCGCGTAGCTACTTAGGTAAATTGGTTTTAGACAAGCAGACCCTACGCTACGCGGTTGAGATATTGGCATCCATGGTCGGTTCATCGACCCGCCAGCTCACAGAATTATCCGGAGCGACGGCCTACAATTCCGGGGAGTCTGGTGGGAGACGGCGTAACCTCCCCCACCTAGCGGTCATTCTCACCACCGACCCCCGGCCCGCAACAATATATATACTTGTGTAATGTGATGTACAAATGATCAGACCAACCACGATGCGTTCAACTTCACGAAGGTTTTATTGAGAACGCTCAGCTCCATTCTGGTCCCGTGTGTCGCGCATGCACACACGGCATTCACATCAAACTCAAGGGAACGCAATACATCACAATATCACCCCCTTGAATTACAAATCCAACCGGTCTGGATGTTTTGATACACGGGAGGACCTACGCAAGGGAGTTGTTACAGGCATAGATTTAGGTGACATGGACAAATGTACCGGACTGGCAGCGGGTCCAGGTACAGAAATTTCGGGTGGAGATGCATTGCTGACAACTTCAGATGCAGGCTCGGAAGCAACAGTTGCATTCTCAGACAACAGAACAATAACTGTATGATTCACAGGTTTTGCATCATCCTCCAACTCAATATAACACAGCTTGATCTGATTCACATGTTTCCTAACTGTACGCCCATCTTTCAGCTTGACACAAAAAACATGAGTTCCTTCCTTTCTAATAACATCACCTGGCAGTCATTTCGCTCCAAAGCCATGGTTCAGTACATAAACAGCATCATTTCCAGCAAAGTCACGCAATGCAGCCATGCGATCATGATAGTATTTCTCACCCTGACGCTTGTTATCAACAGTTTCCCTGATGTCAGGATGAACAAGAGAAAGTCTGGTTTTGAGTTCTCCCTTCAGAAGCAATTCGGCTGGAGGCACTTGAGCACACTTATCCAGCACTTGAGCACAACTGGAAGCCTCCACTGAAAACAGCTTTTTGATCTCATGCCAGTTCAGCTTCATGCTCTCAAGCCAGTTCCGACCGAGTAATGGTACAACCCACATCGGCAGTTCTTGGTGTAGGTACGAAGTTTGGCCATCACTGGACTCAAGTTGGGCCTCACAGCCTCACAGTTCCACAATTTGTCAAATGTCTCCTGGCTCATAATTGACTGACTCGCCCCTGTGTCCACTTCCTTTGACACCTGCTTGCCATTTAGCTGAAGATCAACAGTTATCGGTGCGGTGCTGCCATGGATTGTATACATCTCACACTCCTCACCATGCAGTAACGACTCATCAGCTCCAGCTACATGCTCGCCATCATCCACATGATGGCTGGTGCCAGTACTATCACCACTGCTGGATTGGGAACACCTCTTTTGAAGGTGCCCGATCTTGCCACATCCGTTCCATGCGTACCGCTTGAAACGGCACTGGTGAGCCATATGATTTGCACCACAATGCCAACACAAGTTCTTGGGGCCTCTTGCTACCGATGAAGCAGGTTTCAAACACACAACTGGCTTAGGTGTAGCATTATACGAAGATTGAGCAATCTTATTTGCAGTGTCTGCACTTGACGAGTTCTGGCTCTTCGACGAGATCTCCTTCAGGTTTTCAGCAGTTGTCATACATACCTGTGCATTCTTCACTGCTTTTCCTTGGTCAAGGTCGTCTTCTTGAGCAAGGAATTTTCGTAAGATGACATCATGATTTACCCCAATCACAAAAATGTCTCGGAAAATCTCATCCAGCTCAACACCAAACTGACACGGTTCTGCAAAACGGCGCAGATCAGCGACAAAACGGGAAATGTCCTGATTTTCCTGGCGAGTGTGTGGATAAAACTTAGACCTCAATATGATCAGACCAGCTTTCGGCTTGAAGTGTCGCTTGACGAGCTCACGGAGTTCTTCATATGATTTGTCGGTCGGTCGCCATGGTGACAGCAGGTTTTTGATGAGTCCGTACACCTGCCCACACACAGCATGACGACGGGTGGCATCACCAACAGCCGCCATGTTGTTGGCCACGAAATACTGGTCCAGCCTCTCGACAAAATCCGCCCAATCCTCCCCATCGGAGTATTCATGGAGAATGCCGACAGTCGCCATCGAGACACGGATAGTTTTTTTTTACCTCGTCGCCACTTGTATTGTCATGATGTACAAACGATCAGACCGATCACGATGCGTTCAACTTCACAAAGGTTTTCTTGAGAACACTCAGCTCCATTGCTGGGCCCGTGTGTCGTGCATGCGCACACGGAACTCACGTCAAACCCAAGGAAGGGAAATATATCACAACTTGTTAGTTATGAAAAACGCTCAAGAATATAAGGTATGACTTTTAAATGCTTACGACTTCACTCGATAGTATTTTTGAGCCTATCATTTTGTACACATTTGAATGGGCAGCCATCTTTTCCCATGCCATCCGTAAATATGGAGTAGTATCGTACTCCATGATATATATATAATATATATATATATATATATATATCTCCATGGAGGAGTTTCTGCTCCACACCGACTTGAGCCAACAAGCATGGTGAACTGGTCTATAAAATTGAGAATTAAATTATTTCACCTGTAGTGGCTGCAGTGCAGTCCGCTTACCAGTAGGGGACTGTACTCTCTGCTAAGCTCATGCTTAATAGGCAGAGCATATGCAACTGTTTTCGCCAGAAGCACCTTAAACAACAAAAAAGTCGTTTGGAATCAAATCCAGGCTCAGCAGATAAAATGGAAGTGTGATACCTGTACACCTTATTGTAATAGCAGGCTGAATTACATTTGGCATGTTTGAGTTCAGCTACTCTATACATTCACACTGTATAATTTATTTGGAATGGAAAAATCATTTGTTGAGACTCTTTGGACAAGATAATTCTCCAGCAGCTCTTCTATAAATGAGCATTTATATTTTTAGTATAATGGAATATTAGGCTTTACATTTTAGCAGAAAATATCGTCATGGTGTTTTGGTAAGTTATTCATGTGGAGGGAGGTCGAGGTTGAAGAGGGCCAACGCTGTGTGAGATTTAAACCTGGTGATACAAAACTGATCTTGACCCCTGTATATGGTTAAATTGCTGTGGCAGCATCACTTGGTCTATTCCACGAGCCTTTTTCAATCCAAATCATGTCCATAATCGATGATTTTGGAAGGTTCGTGTTTTGTGCGGCTCAGCAAGCAGCGAATGCACCCAGATTCATACCTTTAAGGATTGAAATGTACAAAGTCATAAGGCTGGATTCCTACCAGTCAACCCCTGAGAATTTGTTCACAGGACAGGCATTATAATATGTCGATATTGTCTGAAGAAAAAAGAACAGCTGTAATTTACAAACACTCAAAACCAGCCACCAGGACACAACACTATTTTGTCCTTTTATCAAAAAGCTGACCTGTTTGGCATTTCCATCTGAGCCGATAGCTCATGATGCTGGGAAACCAGGTTGAAATTCCATGAACTACACATTTTTGTCAATTGGTTCTTAATGTCCTTGTAATTCATGTAATAGTAAACCGATGTCTCTAAATGTTCTTGTCTTCCATGTGATTTACGTCAAGCTCCTCCACGAGCATTAGATCAATGTACAAAACATAAATAAACGAGAAGGGCACTCGGTAGAGAGCATACCTCTGCCACACAATGCCTGAGCCACGAGAACATATCGGGCCCAATACATTTTTGAAATATCATTCTATATATCGTTTTTGGCCCTATCTCTCAATGGTGGAGAATCACTTTAAAATTCTAATAGCCGGATCCGGATCTTCAATGAAAACAAATCAGTTTGGCCTTGACACATACCCAACCTGTCCACAAAATTTCATCCGAATACATCCACAATTTTTGAGATATACTGCACACAGACAGACAAACAAGCAGACAAACAAACATGAAGAAGACGTCGTGCAAAGCACGATATTTGCAAAATCCATGAAACAAATTTGACCTCAAAAATAATTTGTGGTTGAATTCAATGACCAAATATGAAACTCCTCTTCAAATTTCAAGTCAGTTGAAAATTGAGGATTTTAGAATTGTCACATAAGTTGTTGACCTTTGGCCGATGATGACATTTTTACCTTTTTACCTCAACAATAATAGGCTTCTTCCTTATGACAAATTCTACCATGTGGTGAAGTTTCGTGAAGATTGATTTAAAATTGTGACCTGTAGGCGATATATAGCAGGAGCTAGGTGACTTTTATTCAACATGGAAGGTGCAGATGTTTAAGGGTGGCCAGTGTGAGAGTAGGGTTGGCAGATCCGAAACCAATTCTTAAGTTGCGCCAGTGGTGGGTGTGGTAGGTGGCGCCACCAAATCCAAGATGCTGTTTCGATATGGCTAAACCAATATTGTCATACATCAAGTAATACTAGGCGATTCCAATGATCTTGGAATGCATTCTATAGTTTTGGGTATGCCCAATCTAATGGAGAGGGTGTCATTATCATCCAAGGTCAATGTCATGAGATAAAGGCAATATCACAGTTTTTGGTCAATTTTTAGCCTGTTTGACCTTGACCCTTTGATTCAAGGTCAATCTGATGACATGAAATGATTCCCATACATATTTCCTATTAGTGCTAAAGTGCAAATACCAATCCAGTGTCATTTGACAGGGATAAGTACATTGAATGAAAAAATATACCTTTAAGGTCACGCTCACTGACCGATCGACCCCCAACCTGCCCGTGACCGGCCCACCCGAACTGCCCCCCCCCCCCGAGCATCTGGTCGGGGACAGTCGACTATGCTCGGATGCGGTCGTCGAGTTTTCAACATGTCAAAATTGTGGGTTGTTGGTGTCATTAACTCTCCTCTGGGCCTCTCCTCAGTGCCCCTCTTCTCCCTCTCCTCATGCCCTCTCCTCTCCCTCTCATTTGGAGGAGAGGAGGAAGGGAGAGGGAGGGAGGAGGAAAGAGAGGAGGGAGGAGGAAAGGATAGGAGAGGCAGGATGAGGAGAGGCTAGGATGAGGAGGCCAGGATGAGAGAGCAGGATGAGGAGAGCAGGATGAGGAGAGGCGATGAGGAGAGGGGATGAGGAGAGGCCAGGATGAGGAGAGAGGAAGGGGATGAGGAGAGGCCGATGAGGAAGAGGGATGTGGAGAGGGGAGGAGGGGGGGGAGAAGGGGGTGGGAGCAAGGAGGAAAGGGGGTGGAGAGCAAGGAGGAAAGAGGAGGAGATGCTGGGATGAGGAGAGGATTGGAGGAGGAGGGGGGGAGGAGAGAGGGAAGAGGATCGGCCTCCGACTCCGCCAGACCTGCCCCCGACTCCCTCGACCTGCCGATGTGGCAGTCGGTCCAGTCGCCAGGTCGGTGGGGAATTCGAGTGGGCCGGTCGGGGCTGGTCGGGGGCAGATATGGCCAGTGGGTGTGAGGGCTTAAGATAGGATTTGTGGTGGAAAGCTTACTTAGAACAAGGTTAATTAGATTATAGGTATGGCAGATTTTACATATATAGTTCATTTGTAACATTACATTCAGTCATTTCACAAAGTGTAGATCTAGTGACTTGGCATTTTATATAATTTTGTACTCATCAAAAATGTGTCTGATTGGAAATGTGAGTCTTAAAAAGAAGAAGAAAAAAATTTTCAAATAATATTTTTCCACCCATGATTTTTCTGGAAAAGAAACAAATTGTTAATTGTTATGGTTTGCATGACAATGCCCCACTACAATCTGTTTCTATATATTACCAAACTATTTACACCACCATGCATATTTACATATAGAACTAATTCTACCACTTTCTATAAATTTAGGGATCTATTTTATCTATCACCACCTTGGATATGCATAATTGACTATTCAAATAAACCCACATTGAGAAAATTCTGTTTTTATCTGACAGGGTTGGTTTAAGTTCAATGAATGGTATTGTGTTGTTATCAGAGTTAGTCTTCATCTGAGGATAGACCGTCTTCATCTGATGAGACACATTGAGGTTCATCATCAGAGCTTTTTTGATGTGAGTGATCCCTCTTCCTCTGGAACCGTGACTCTGGAAGCTGTTGACCATCAAACCAAATGATTTTCATACTGCGCTTCATGCAACTCCCAGCCATCATTTGAAGATGGATGCTGATTTAATTCTGATAAATCAGCATTGGCCCACATTTTGCTACAAATGATGACCGTTTTTATGTTTGGAATTTTTCTGATTCGCAGGGAGGAATATGCTACCATCATTCCCTTCAGCTTTGCTAGTGCATTCCGAGATCTAGCTTTTGGTCCATACGCCTTTTCAAAGACATTATAGCGATGGTAATTCAGTGACATGATTTTCCCTTAGCCCCATACATATGAGGCTGTATATGTCTTAAGGATTTCTATGTCGGTCAGTCAGCGAACCTCTAGCCATTTGTGAAAATGCTAATGCTTATGGCTGTTTGACCCCTTGATTCAAGGTCAAATCTGATGGCATGAAATGATTCCCCATACATGATTTCCTTTGGTGCTATACATGCCTAAGCCTCAGACCAATATTTAAAACATTACAGGGACTATTTAAAAAGGGGGGACCATTCCAGAGGAGGAATCCCTTTCGTCCAAAATATGCAATTTCCGATCTATTTTGCATTAGATTTTATTCCTCATAAACATTCCATTTTGTTAGTTATAATGTTCTTGGTATTGTTATGCATTATATTTATACATTATTTCATGTGAAGTCTTTAAAATGTTCAAAATCTTACCATTATTGTTGTTGCAAGTTGTGGACTCTGCGATGACACTTGAATTTGTCAGAAATTTGTCACATGACAAAAGGGGGGGTGATCCCAAATCGATTTATAGCTTACTTTAATATGCCTATAACTATTCAAATACTTGTCTGAGAGCTTAGGTATGTACTAGCAAAGTACCCGCCCGTGGGCGG